>JANKOD010000006.1:9190328-9225187 GCA_026284645.1 Erythroxylum acuminatum | reverse complement strand
AACACAAAAATCACATTTTTCATAATAATCACATTTATGATCAAATATACCGGGAAATGTCATGAATGCATGTACAGTCATTTTCATGTGCAAATTTACTAGTCACGTGTATGCGGATATGAGATTATGCATGAACATGTAAGGACATTTCTAAACGCCCATTGATGACTCAGAATTACTATTCTAACCTCCCCGTCGGTAAGGGGATATTACATAAAAATTCAATTGGAAACTATTTCTAATTTATCTTGACTCCTTTTACAAAATTTAACTGAAAATAATTTTCAATAAATTATTCTTCTTACTTATTATAATTTAGAGAAAACCTGTTTTTCAAAATGATATAAGTAACACATTCTAATCCAATTAGAAAACTATTTCTAATCTAATTAGAAATTATTTTTCTTTAATTAGAAAACTATTTTCTTAAATTAAAGGAAATTACTTTCAAAATTAAATAAAAAACTTTTAAATATAATTAACAAAGTCCTTTATGTTATTTATTTAGAGAATGATTTCTTAATAAATTAGAAAACCTTTCTTTTATAAAGTAGAAAACTATTTTTAAAAAAATTAAAGAAAGCTCCTTTTCTTGATAAATAAATGAAAACAATTTTCAAAATTTAATCAAGATATCCTTTTTAATAAATCAAGATATTTATTATTTTTAAATAAAGAAACAATTTCTAAATAAATTGAATCATAATTCTCTAAAAAAATAAATCATAAATTTAATTTATCTCAATCAAATTGAAATAAATAAAACTAATTAAGAAACAACTTTCTTATAAGAAAACAATTTTCTTAATTTTAAGGAGTCTAATTAAATAATTTCAATTTAATTGAAACTAATTAATCTTATTTTAGAGATTACTTTTCTAATTAATTAATTTCAATCGAATTGAAAGTAGTTAATTCTAATTTTAGAAACTATGTTTGCTAAAATTAATTAAGATATTAATCTTAATCATATTAAGAAATATAATTACTTTAATTTTAGAGTTCACTTGATGATTAGTTTAATTTAATAAGTTAACACCTTGAAACATTAACCTAAAATTTAAAAGCATTCCTAATAACATTAAAAAAAATCATTGAGATGATGGACACGTGTCACACCCGCGCCCATCATCTTCCATTGGTAGCTAGGTTTTTTTGTTGTCCCCCACTGTCCCCATGCCTCTTCTGTCCTCCGCGCCCATGTCTCCACCACGACAACTGCTTTTATTCATGTGCCATTAATGTTGGACCCTAATTTTTTATTTATTCATTTATTAATTATTGATTAAGTTATGATTTATTAATTGTTTATTTATTTTTGGAATTGATTCCATTAATTTAGTGAGCATAAGTATCAATTAGAATTTATAATAGAAATATTAGGATTAAATTAAGGTATTAGATTTAATAGCCTAAAAGAGTTAATAGGTATTAGGTTAATTGATGAAAGGCAAAATTGGAAGGTCAAGACAAATTGTCTTCTTGAATTGGAAGAAGAAGAGCAAAATCGTGGAAGAAAAGAATAGAAAAGAAAACGTAGAGAAGAAAGAAAGAAGAGAGAAAAACGTAGGGAAGCTAGGAAAGAGGAAGAATCAACTTGTTTAAGGTAAGTTTCATCTTTCCTTCTTGCTTAGGTAGATAAAGAAGCGGAGAAATGAGTTTTGTGTTGGAAGAAAGAAGAGAACTAAGGAACCATTTTGATTTTTCATGGATTTCTAAACTAGGTTTTAGTTTTTCTAACCTAGATAGACTATGGGTAGGTTAGGTTTAAGCTTAATTTTTAACATTTTTTATTTTTGAAGTTTTATAAAATTTTCCATTTGAATGTTGTGTTCAATAAAAATTGGTTGTTTTAGGAAATCAAGAAAATCCTATCCAAGAGCAAGAGGAAAGACACAATTGAGTTGGATTTTCCAAACAAATTAGGTGTGTAATGTGTTTATGGTTATTGTGTAAATGGGCAAATTGCTTACTTGTGTGTGTGTATGATTAATTGCTTGAATTTGAATTGTTGTGAATGATGGAAATTGCATTATGATGTATTACATATCATGCCTTGAAAGATGCTATGACATTTTATATATTCGAAAAAAAGAGAGGAAAAAGCATGAGATGCATGAAAGTATGAATATATGTGATGAATTGAATTGAGCATAGAATTGCTTGTGTTTAGGCAAGAGAGAAATCATTTCGTTCATCACGTCCACGTTGACCTAAAGCCTTCTCCCGACTGCCTACTTTTGGCATATGAGATGCTAAGAACGGACTCATTTTGTTCATGATATAAACTTTGGTTTGGCCATTTCGATCCATGAAACTCTCAAGCCATTTGTTTATGCATTTCATCTTTAAATTGTCAAGTATGATGCATTTTAGTGTTATGTTTGATGGTTAAATGTTCATCTTATGTGTTATGCATTAACTTCCTTAACTATGATTTTTTAGTTGGAATGGTTAATGATTGAAGTGCTAGAATAAGATGAGATATGGATGTATTATATATATATATATATATGTTTGATTGTGTGACTCATTGCTAATGGCTATAAATATATTAGCCACTGAGCTTTATAGCTCAACCTATTATTTTCTCCTCAGGTGCAGAATAAGAAGATTATTGATCCTTGCAAGGCAATTGGAAACTCTGAGATAGCTACATTTAGTAACTAACTTAGTTCAATTACTTTTAGGTGTCTTTAGCAGCATATCATACATGAGCATCCATATGTACTTCGTATTAAGCTAATGATGTATTATTGATATGTAACTAAAGCTTTGTTTAAACTATATTCTGTTTTAGTAATGGGATTCAGAATTGAAGAAGCTCCTTTGTGTATGTTCTTACTTACCTTTTGGTTGAGTTGTTAATTGTTGTGGTTGGATATAGAAGTGTATGATAGAGTTGGACTGTTGGGTTTAGGGTTGTGAATTGAAGGTTTCGTCGCGGCGAATCTTTCCCGAAGGGTATTTTCGTATGATTTGGCAACTTCGTCGTGGCAGAGCCAGACTTTTTCACTATGGCGTATTTGTCCCGAGAGGTTATTGGATTTGATCTGGGGACTTCACCGCGGCAAAGCCTGACTTTCGTCGCGGCGTATTGGTCCCGAAGAGTGGGGTCACTCGATCTTGAGAATTCACCGCGGTGAAGCTAGATGTTGGTCGTGACGAACTTCTCCCGAAAGGTCTTTGGAATTAATTCCATAGCTTCGCCTCGGCGAACATTTACTTTATCGCGACGAACCCACCATTGTTGACGCTGAAGTTCTCCTCAAATGGAAGTTTTGACTTTCCTTTTGCATGATCCTTACCTGGCCGCCTCGAGTGGTCGCCTCAAAATAAGTAACGGGACCTGGGCCCATCAATTAATCACCCATCATCTTACAGATTGGTGTCGCCACTCTACTATCATTAGTGGCGTTTTGCACTGGTGGGTAACCCACTTCACTAATGGCATCGCCGTTGGTTCTTAGTTTCACCAGGGGCGCAAGCCTTTCACCAGCGGCGATCGCCACTGGGGGGCAATTGCCACTAGTGAGTTACCAAAACTCACCAGCCACCAAACACAAAACATCAAGGCTTTTGGCAGTGATAGAACCAACACAAAACGTAAATTCATAAACTACAACGCAACACTCTTGTTCGCATCTCCATTCCGAGCATAACACACATCCAAAAATAGCTTCAATCGATGGGCATCTTTATGCCTTACTTATTCCAGAAATTTCATAACACCAAAAACAACAAAAAGAAAACGCTAAAGCAATCTTAGATAGTTTTAGGGTTTTTCAAAATTTTCATATTCTGGTTTCAGGTGTTCTTGGTGTTTCTCATAAACAATTGTTGCAGTTCTCAATCAATGCAAACTAAATGCATATCAAGATTCACAAACACCATAAACAAAAGCACAATACCAGTAAACACAATTACAAGCCTCTGCAATTAGATGCATATAATAAGTAGAAAACGCACTATCAAGCCTTCTCCAAGGCCCAAAACAACCAGTCAGAAAACTAACTACCCAACGGTTGCTAAAAATAACCAAATACAAATATAATATTTTTTCCAGAACACAAACAACAACAAAATCAACACTCATTCGGTTTCTCTATATTTTGGGTTTAGATTATTCATAAGGAAAAACTCAATACCCAACCATAAGCATACGATTATTCCAGATTGAGTTTTCGTGACTTCTAGGCTTTAATTTTCTAGGTTCAAAACTTACTAACATTTTCATATTCACACAATAACAAAGTATCAAACTAATATATGTTTTATTTCACGCATAGAATTAATCGCAACAACTATTGTTTTCCAGAAAACAAAGCACTTTTAGAAAATGCAATAAAAAAATAGCCAAAGAACAAAGAGCATTTCTTTCTAAGGATTAGATCAGATCAGATTTTTCAATTCCAAATTTCTATCGACAACAATCAAACAACTAAATCAATTCATATAATTATAGGTGGTTCTGATACCACTTTTGGGAAACCAGGTCAGATCTGATCCCGATTGCAACAAAATATTTATGAAACTTTTTCGTAACTTTTGATTTCCCAAAAACCAAGATCTCTTTAATTCTATAAAATGATTAACACAAATCATAATAAAGCGAAAACTTAATTCATACCATATTTCGAAAGCTTAATCTTTATTTTTTTGTATCCCTCGAACCGTTTCCGAAACTGATCCGTCTCAACCACCTTAGGTGCAAAAATGTCTGACCTCTAATGGTATCCATAGAACAGGTTGAGATAATTATGTAACTCTTACAGAGATAGTTAAGCAAGAAGTGCTAGCTCCAATAGACCTTAAGCTTAGTTATAATAAGCTTTAGATATTTTAGTAATTTAATTCAAATTTAATTCAAATTTTAATTAAACTTTAATTAGAATTAGAAATAATTCTAATTATATACCAATTATGCCAAAATAAGATTCAATATCTCATATTGATCCTTATTTATTAAATGTCTTATATTTAATCATAAATTTTATCAAAATTTACAATCAAGTCCAACTTGATTAAATAAACTTTGCTTTCTTCAACCTATTCTATATGTGAGACCTATTAGGTTCTCAAATATATTGGCAATGATTACAAATTATAATTCTGATTCATAATTAGAATTAGATAAATTAAAAATCCTTTTAACTTGTCTTTAATTCTCCACCTAAATAATTTATAATCACAGATCATGATTGACGTCTATCAACGCACCATGACCACCTAAATATTTAGGAATGTCAAAGTGGTTTTGACTAATCTTTCCGTACATGATTTTTTCGTATAATTCAATCTTTTCATCATACAATGTTTCAATTAGACTTAGAGCATATAATTAATGTCTACTATATTTTGAGTCCAATCATATTAGTTCTTCGCCATTAGCTATCGATTTAATTAATAACATTTGTAAACTATTTAAAAGGCGTCATTCTACCTTGGCCAACGATTTCTTGAATCAATACTAATTGAGAACATCAGAACATTCTCCCTAATTACTTTAAGGTGATGAATCCTATTTTGATCACTCAACTACCTCCATATAGTTCATGCTACATCTAATGATTACCAATTAAACGACTCATGATTAAATAGATCATAAATAGTATCAAAATATGGCAATCCATATACACGATAACTTTGGTGACCTCAGTTCAAAGGATCACTTATAAAATCTTCACAATGAGAATTATATAGACATACAAGTAATATTCCAAATGGATTTCTCATGTCGGGTTTGTTCAGTGAACTTATTCTCTAATAAGCACTCGTACGTTTGTTTAAATATCTCTATACTTTAGCCTATGAGATCGATTACTTCTTTCATAAGGAAAAACATAATGTGTGCTAGTCTTTTATATTATATTGATGTCCAATCTTAACAAAACAATTACTATGAACAATTTAGGGATAATACAAAAATGTAATATAAATCTTATAATTATAATCTCATTATAATTTCATTTGCAATGTCCAGTTTTCCCTTGGACTTTATCATATACATCTAAATATGTACAAGATAAAGAACACTTTTAAATAATTGTCACTTAACTACAACCAAAGCGATTGGCTATAGGGCACAAACCAACAACTTCAACTATCTCTAAAGAGGCATTGGTTATCCTATTTTACTAAAAATGGACGTATTCCTATTTGACGAAACATACACATACAACAAGGCCGAGGAGGATGTAATCAGCAAATATCTTTGCTCTTATATTCACTTCTATGTCTAATAAACCACAAAAGGCACATCAGCTCATTCAGAATACATTTTCTTCTTTAATATTTTGGAGGGTTACCATTGTTATATATGTAAAGTCTACTATAATTTCACTTACGTAAAGCTTTTCTCATTCTGCCACATGAAGTTGTCGTACTTATATATCTTCTGAGTAGAGGTGATAGCATTTTTTAGTAAGATCTTCAAGAGTGGGGAGACAAAAGCACAACTCTTTGAAAGATCAACCACATATTTCACATCACAACACTCTTCAAATTTAACTAACAAAACAATACGAGAATAATAAACTTAATAAGGAAGCAAATACTGAGGCTTACGTGGAAAACCCTTCAGTGTAGAGGAGAAACATTGGGCTTGTAGTGCCCCCTTATCCTAGGGATACATACCGGGATGCCCGGGGTCAATCCGGCATATACCCTAGGATAAGGGTACGCTACGTTCGATCACTACATTCACTTCATATGGCATCATATCATTATTCACTTAGAAAGAATAATAAGAAAAACACAATATTTTTAAATCAACTTTTTCCTTACTTCATTTCATAAGATCGGAGGTCTACATTATGAGACATTCAGGCCTTCGACTTTTACTAAATGTACATCAACAAAAAAACCTAGTACCTAAGTACTACATGATCGAGGCAAATATAACAAGTCTATCTAAGTCATCCAAAAAATCCAGCTGATAGACCTTTGAGCCATGACTCCTCTTGCCAAATCATAATCTACAAGGCAGTAGAGCCCTTCAGTAGCTAGAGTCGTCTCTTGATCCTGAAAAGTCAACGTTGCAATTTTGGTGAGTTTTGCAAACTCAATGAGGTAACCATCATCGATGGTTTACTCAATTCATATATCACATCAATACATATAACAATTTATTCACATCTTTACATAATCATAAAATAGACTTATTTCATTGATGTACAACCACGCATATCAAGTATAAATGCAATGCCCATGAGACTTACTTTCATTTGTTATTATCATTGTGACCTAGTGTCCTTTTTCCTGGCTCATATCCCTTAGTGGATATCGAGCTGTGTTAAATTATGTCCCGTATCTCTTAGTGGATACGGAGTACATTCACAACGAAGTCTGAGGCTCTTTACATTCACAATTGAGTATGAGGCTCTTTTCACAGTCTGAGCTTTAAGATCTTTATAACTAGCGTCTCCGGTCACAACTTCCTTTATCTTACATGAATTCATGTTTTGAAATGCTTCACAAATCTTATTCTCAATCAATCACATTTATCATCGAAACCTTCATTATCCAGAAGCAACATAATCAATTCACATTCATTTATCATGTCAAACATGAATTAGACAAATAAGTAAATAAGTGAAACCTTCTAGGTTACTCGCAAGTTGATCCCGAAGCTAATGCCTGAAAGATCCGGCAATGTCTGCAGGTTGACGTTCCAGTTGCCCCTCTATAACAAATAATATTCACAATATCACAATTTTCACCATCATAAGTATTTGATAATGCATATGTATGGCATGAATTATGTACAATGCATGTTTATGATAATCCCGGGAAATTTTCATATAGAATTTAAACATCTTAGAGTCTGAATTAGATTCTGATTTCTTTGTACCATTTGTAGCCCCATGTCTTTAGGTTACCACAAAAGAAAAATCATCTCATTTGGATCAGTAGAGCTCCAGAAATCAGCAAAATGCTGAAGTATGTTCAGTGGAATAACACCAGTTCATATCCTTTAAAACCACACCCACTGTACCCGTCCCACTCTTTTCACTCAATCTTTCTCCATTCAATTCATATAGCTATGATTCTTGTGTAGATGTATATCAATGTCTTACAAAACCAATGGTTCAAAAATCAAGTCAATTGGAGGTCTAGAGAAGAAGTTATGACTAAAAGAAGCAACTATATTTAAGACCTTAATCAAAACGAACCTATCTTGACGCAATTTCCATAACTTTCACAAACAATGTCGGATTGATCTTGTTTTTAGACCATTTGAAAGAGGACTTCGAGATCTACAACTTTCATGAAGACCTCAAAGACAAATTCTATCTCTTGACTTTTGTATCGTCTCACTTATACTTCATCTTACTTTTGAGTCTTACTTCTATCGTCTTACCTTTGTGTCTTACTTTTGCGTCTTACTTCTATCGTCTTACTTTTTCATCTTACTTCTATCGTCTTACTTTTGTATCTCACTTTTTCATCTTACATCTATCGTCTTACTTTTGCATCTTACTTCTATCATCTTATTTTTGCGTCTCACTTTTGCCTCCAGAACATCTCCACTTATAAAGATCATAACTTTCAGCTCTGATTTCCAAATTTTTCATACTATATATCGTTGGAAAGATAAAAGAAAGATCTACAACTCTCAAGAAGGCATATTTTCCAAAATCTATCCAGATTAATCCAGATTTTCTCCTGAATCAGAATATGAATTTTATAGTCAGCTTCCAACATCCAACACCTAGTTCTCAACTTCATGACAACTTTTGAAATTCTTAGAGATAGAATTAAAATTCTATGTCTTCATACGAAATGTAGCCATTTATCTCTAGTTTAATTCAAATAAGAATCATCTTGTTCAGATAACTAGATAAAAAGTTATGACTAACAGACCGAAGCACATTCATTGAACATTCTCCAGATTTCCAAACTTTCAATACCTTACAGCACCCATCGCTCATAATCTTTCAAAACACTAAATTAACACCATAACCAGATTTTTCTTTCCCCCAACAACACAGTATTTATGGACAAACACGTAAATGCCATTTTCATGCAAATGATAGTAACTTATTAAATTTATTTCATAAATTCCCAACTCTAAAGGATTTATTCACTACTTACCTGCTAAAAGCCCCAAACTTTTCAAGCCCTAAACTCCACACAATTTTCGTACTTCACTGAGTACAATGACCAGCTTCTAGTTTTTCTTGGGGTAGAGGACACAAGTGACAAAGTGGGATTGGTGTAGGAAAGGGAAAGCATAGAAATCTCTTAGAAAGTGTTTGATGGAAAACTCTGTGTACGAGAAGAAAGTTCGAAGAAGATGATGATGATGAAGGAACTTAAACATATCACTTCACCTTTCAAATCTCAGAGAACAGTAACCTACTTCTAGCAAAAGTATAAAAGCCTAAGTGACACTTGTCACTTTCCTATAGTCTAAGCTCTAACTTAGTTTCTTTTGAAACCAACTCCCTTAACTTTCATCTTTACAAACCAACTATCTCCAAAGCTTCTTTTGATTTCCCTTTTCCTATTTTCTAAAATTTCCAAAATTTATTCCAAAATTCACAAATACCACAATTCCACTAAGCCGTAAAATTTTCAATGTAAAAACATTCATAATTCTCAAAAATTTACAAATCAATCCAATTATACCCAGAATTATTCATGAGTGCATGTATAATTATTTTTATGTGCAGATAAATTCACTATTCATGTATAAGTGTATAGCATATTATGCATGAACAAGAAAATGTATCTCTAACTCCCGTTAATCACTCACATTTACCATTTTAAACTTTCCACATGTAATGGGATGTTACAGGGCCAAATTTACTAGCAAATCTACTAAGCTTAACTAAGGATTTACAAAGTTTAATATTTCACCCTTCAACTATAAGTTGTCTCACAAAGTTTCAAAATTGAAACTTTAAGTTGATATGTCAATCACTAAACTCTCAAATCAATATAAAACTAGTCACAAAAAATAAGAATCTTGTACTACTTGTTCTCTCTCTCTATTTTTCTTCCCTTTTTGATATTTTGGTCGTCTCCCAATAATCAAATCTATGTCTTTTTATCTTTTAAATCTCAAATTAGATTTTTTGCATTATACAAGGTCACATAAACCATTATGTAAGTGATTATGTTTCTTTCAATGTTACTTGAGTTGCAAAAATACACAGTTACAAAGAGCTACATAGTCATCACACCTGGATGTGTATATCATGAATAAAAGTATACATGATTGTGTATGTCTTTGCCCTTCTTTCTTTAAACTATTCCAAAAACCTACAAAATTGATCTATAGGGCTGTGTAAGTTAAGGACATGGGCATGTAACACCCTACATGACTGTGTGTCTCCCAAAAGAGCTTTATCCAACCATCATTTGTCTTGATTTTACTTGTTTGTTTTTCCCACGCACTATAAAAGTTTCAATGATCACCAAAAGTCTCAAAATAAGGCTGGAAACTTAACAATCTCCCCCACCAATCCAATTATGGGGAAGACACATTATCATGCTCATGTTTACTTTCAGAAGCTGCTTTAGTCAATATATTAGCACTATTTAAGTTACGAATCTTCTTTAATATTAATTGTTGCTACTTATTCACAGAACTCAATCAATGATATGTGACACCTATGTGCTTTGTGCGAGAATGATAAGTAGTTTTTTTCTCAAGTTAATAGCACTTTGACTATCACAAAGTACTATATAGTCTTCTTACTTCACATCCAACTCTTAAGAAATCTTTGCAACCAAAGCATCTCCTTACTAGTTTATGCTATAGTTATATACTCTACTTAAGCTGTAGATTAGGCTACATACTTTTGTAGCTTATATTGTCAAGAAAAGACTCCCCTTGCAAACTTAAACGGAAAACCTGATGTGAGTTTTCTTCCATTAAGATCTCTAGATGTATCTGCATCTATATAATCTTTTAGAATTGGCTCTCAAGTATCTTAAAATTTATTTAACTACTTCCCAATGACTCTATTCTTGGATTAGACAAGAATTTGTTCACTAACCCAACAACCTATATAATATCTGATCTTGCATACACCATAGCATACATCAAAGACCCCACTACAGATGAGTATGGTACATAAGATGTACTATCTTTCTCCTTTTTGGTTGAGGGATATGCACACGTGCTCAGCTTGAAATGAGATGATAGTGGCATGCTAACTAGTTTGACATGCTTCATATTGAACATTTCTAGTACTAATTCAATAAACCTTTCTTGTGACAAACATAATCTCTTACTCTTCCTATCCCGAGTTATTTCAATACCTTAAATCTTCTTTACAATCCCAAATCTTTCATGTCAAAAGATTTAGACGGATCCTCCTACAACTTTAGAATTCCTAACCCCAATTAGTATATCATTAACATATAGAAGAAGAATAATGAAGTCTTCACCTGTGAACTTCTTGAAATACACACAAGCATCAACATACATTTTCTTGTAACTATAATTTGTCATAAAGTAAACAAACTTCTGATATCATTGTCTTGGAGCTTGTTTCAACCCATATAAGCTTTTCTTCAACTTATGGACTAGATTTTCCTCACCTTTATCTTTAAAGCCTTCTAGCTACTCCATGCATATATGCTCTTCCAAATCTCTATACAAGAAGGCTATTTTAATATCCAACAATTAAAGTTCAAGATCTAAAGAACCAGTCAGACCCAAAATTGTTCAAATTGAGGTCATATTGATCAGTAGTGGGAAGATTTCATCAAAATATGTACCTTTCTTTTAACTGAACCCTTGCACTACTAGCCTTACCTTTTGCTTCACCAACTTGTCACCATCTTCCTTTATCTTGAACACCCATTTATTTTCCAATCCTTTTTTTAAAAACCTTATGAAAGTTTCACAAGTTCACATGCATCATTCTTCTTTAGGGAGTTTATCTCTTCCTTTATAGCTGTGAGCTAGAGATCCTTATCTTCACAAGATGCAACTTCTTACATATCCTATGGCTTCCCCTTAATAGTCATAATAAATATTATAAACTTAGATATCTTGTAAAATGCCTTTTCTCTCTTAACAACCTTCGAAGTTGCATATCATTAGTTGTTGGATCCAGTTACTCCCCCTACTCATCATTCTCAATAATTTCATTTTCAACACTATCCAAATATGGTTCATGTAGCTTATCAATATCAGATTGTAGCTAATCACCATCAATGTATATTTGGTCACACACTTCTTCTCCTTTACCTATAAATAGCTTAGTAGTGGGAGATATTGGAAAAGATTTAACTACATCATAAGAAGTTGCTTTGAGTGACCTTATCTCATCTCAAAAGCTCAGCACCTCTCTTATACTCATGAAATTTCACATCCCAACTCCTAACCACCTTTTGCTTCTCTAGGTCATAGAGTTTGTAGTCAATCTGATCACCACTATTGTCAACAAAGATGTAAGGTGTTACCTTTGAATAAAGTTTCTATCATTGATCCTCAGGTACATGTTTAGATACCTTGCAAAGCAAAACTCTCAGATGATGATATGTGAAATCTCTACCTGTTCTCTCTTTCTCAAGAATCTTAAAATTTAATGGAATTAAGGAAGCTTGATTGATCAGATAAACCACCAATCTAGCTACTTCATCCCAAAATATCTTGGGCAATATGGTCATTATGAGTATATTACAAACCTTCTCTATAATAGTTTTATTTATCCTCTTAGCAACACCATTATGTTGTAGAGTACTATGTGCGGTCTTTTCATGTATAATGTCATATGATGTATAGTAATCTTCAAACACCTTGGAAGTATCCTTATCTCCATTATATGTTTGAAGGAACTTTAGCTTCCTCTCAACTTCCCTGCCCACCATGAAATGAAAATTTTGGAAAGTTTCAAATACTTGACTCTTGAATTTCAACATATATACCCAAGTCTTCCTCAAAGCATCATTAATAAATATGAAAAATATTTATTATCTCCCAGTAACTCCTCCTCAATTGGGTCATAGACATCTGAATGCTCCAACTTTAATAACTCCATCTTCCTTATAGATAAAGTGTTTTTGTCTGGGATGAGAGATTTACCACCCAATAACTTTAATCCCATCTCACTCATATACCCCAATAGTTGATGTCATAGATATGAAGAAGTTTCCTCTTTTACTATATATACTTCTCCACTGGCACACACCTTTTAGCGTGTCTTGTATAATATGCAATATAGCTTTCCTCAAGTAACATTCATTGCTCCTTTTGACAATTTCCCCTTCCTATCCTCAAAAGTGTGCTTGAATCCTACTTGATCTAACAAATTTTTTAATAACAAATTTAGCCTTACATTGGGGATATGTCGTATATCTTTCAAAGTCAACAAACATCTGATGTTTTTTTAAACTCGAATATCACCTATATCGACCATCTTAGTGAAATTTTGATTACCTATCTTTACACTCCCAAAGTCTCTGCTCTTATAGTTTGAGAAGTACTTCACTTTTGGAACAAAATGATACGAAGCTCCCATGTTGATCTGCCACTCAAAACCCTAATCACCAACATGGAAGCATTCACTTATTGCACAAATTGGGGACACCTTATCATCCATTCTTGGAGCAGCTGTGAATACACTCTTATCTTTTCCATCATTTTGATGCCCTTGCTTTCTCTGATCCCTCTTCCACTTGTAGTGGAACTCTTAATGTGTAATGGCTTATTGTAATAATGGCATTTTTCACCTCTAGACTTTTATCGATTCTTATACTTGCCATGCCTTTTAGGACCCTTACTCTTAATCCTTTCCCTTCTTTCAGCTATGAAAGCTTACATGTTGTCAACTCTCATCTCTTTTCTTCTGATTTCTTCATTAAAAATAATCCCTTTGATTGTATCCAAAAGTGCACACCTTTAGAAGTTGAATTGCTAATTGTCACCATTAGTATCTCCCAGCTATCCAGTAGTGAACTTAACAGGAAAAAGGCTTAAAGCTTGTTATCAAGAATGATCTTCATTGTTGTAAGCTTGTTGATTATGTCCTGGAAATTTCTTAAATTCTTCGATATAGATTTCTCAACTATCAACGTCAAGTTTACAAGTCTTTTAATCAGAAAGATGACCTTGTTATGGGTAACCTTTCTTTCATAGACATTTTAGCCTTTTTGATAGCTCAAAAGGATACGTTTCCTAAGACATAAGGTTGAATGTATCAATATCAATCCATTATTGAATCTTGCTTAGAGTTTTCCTCGTCATCTTCTTCCATTCTCTATCTAACATCTTTCAGGTTTTGAATGAACATCATTCTTCACACCTTTGTCTACATCAATAGGATCGAAGAGATCCTTGCAATACATAAAGTACTCCTTCATGGGCCTCTAAATAGATTAGTTTTTTCACCATTCATTATGATGGCTCTGATCCCACTTATTGGGAGATAAAAATACAAATCTCCAAAAGATCAACCTCAGATTTCATAACAAAACACTTTTCAAGTTTATCCAAAAAATTAATATGAGAATAAAAAACTTAATAAGGAAGCAAACACTGAGATTTATGTGGAAATCCCTCTAGTGTAAAGGAAAAAACTATGGTCCAGACTAACAACTAAATCCACTAAACATAAATAAGGATTTATAAAGTTTAATATCTCATCTCACTGATATGATTTTCAGATTTACAACAACAATAACATTTATCAGCTTTGAGAATCCAAAAAACTAAGACTCATGTGAATATCAAAACCAAATCCAGACCCATATGGATACCTTTATGTAGCAGAAATATGCAGAGGAATTGGTAGAGCCAGGAAGAGAACGTCAAGTGTCATGTCTCTACCGATATCCACACTCTCGCGAGACTGAACAACCCCTTCTGATGTGTTAAAACCACTTTCTGAGACCCCTCTCTCTATCTCTAGTAGAGGATGTCTCCTTTTATGGTTTTTTAAGCAAATGAAGTTCTTCTTCTTCAAGTCATACTATATATCCATATATATAGTAAAACTGTAAAGGCCAAAGGCCAAAGGCCAAACCCTAAAGCCCAAAGCCCGAATTGGATTAAGGCCCAATGAATGTTCAATCTATTTGGTGTGCGACCCTGTAGGCTTATTTAATATTAGCAAGAGACCCAAACTTCTTTTAGGTCCACAAGTTATAAGCGGTCACTAGCAAGACATAATAACTACCCAATATTAAATTTGGAATACAACACTACCTGAATCCTAACTGATCAATTAAAGTAAATTTTATAATTGGTTTGTGGGGCATACAACAACACTCACAACTGTAAGTTGTCTCATAAAACTTCAGGATTGAAACCTAAAGTAGATATATCAATCAACAAACTCTCAAACTAATCTCAAAAATAAAAAAATGAGAATCCTATATTACTCTCCCTCTCTCTATTTTCCTTCCCTTTTCGGTATTTGGCTACCTCCCAATGATCAAATCTATGTCTTTTTTTTCCTTTTATATCTTGAATTATGTTTTCTATATTACACGCAGTCAAATATAATGTCGCATAAGTGACCGTGTCTCTTTCAGCGTCACTTAAGTGGCAGACATACATGGTTACAAAGAATTACACGATCGTCACACATAATTGTGTATGTCCTGAACACGAGCATATATACGACAACATGTGTCTTTGATTTTTACTTCTTTCTTTACACAGTTTCAAAGACTTACATGGTTGATCCATATAGTCATATAAGTAAAGGACATAGGCACATAATACCCTACATGATTGTATCTCTTCCAAAAGAGCTTCATGGAACCATTATTTGTCTTAACTTCACTCATTCGTCATTTTTATGAATCATAAAAGCGCCGACAATTATGAAAAAATTTCAAATTTGTGTTAGATACTCAATAGATATATGTCCAACACCAATCTCATTAGTTGTTCAAGACAATGTTTTATGGTGGCTTCCAAAAGTTTGAATAATTAAGTCTATGGGAAGTTCAAAGAGGATTAGTCCTGAACTATTGGCAACAAACTTCCCTCGTTATTAGTAATACATTAATATTTTAATTTAGTGCTTAGAAAAGTGGGTTCAGTTTGATTGCCATTAAGATCCAACCATTTAAGCCAAACTCTATTGAAACTTGAAACATGAACAGTGTTGGCTTCATTCAAAAGAATAAAGAAAAACAAAAGATGATAGCAAGGTTTTTGTGCACCAGGAAAAGGTTTTTTAGTTGATGATATCTCTAGTAAAATTCAAACTAAAAAACATTGGCTTCAAGTCTCAAACTTGATCCCATTCGCCAAATAGAGGAGGCAACTTGAAGCTTCTCTTGAAAAGCATCGCAAAACGGTCTAAACTTCAAGTGCAACACCAGTTTTCATGTTCCCTTTCAAATCACAGCTATTTGTAAATGACTGATGAACCTTTTTATTGGGTCGACAGTTATATGCATCACCGTATCTAATAAGTCCATTCGATTATTTATTTTCCCAGTCCAAAACAGTTTGGCTTGTCTTCATTTTTGTTTTTGATTTTTCATTTCTATTTTTAATTTTAATTTTTTAAAACTGTTTTCTATTTTTACTATTTGGTCATAATTTGATATATATATATAGTAATTACTAACAAAAAATGATAAATATACTAAAATTATAGATTTTATTTTAAAATGTAAATTTAATAATTATTATATAAATATACTTTAAGTTTGAAATATTTTTAATTAATTTATAAATAATGTTTACTTATTAAATTATTTATTTTAATAAAATATAGTAAATCTTTTACTAATAGTTATTAATAAATGTTATATAAAATACATTATAATAAAATTATTTGCTCAAATAATTTATCTAATATTTAATTCTTATCAATGGCATTATCAAACATATTTTTTATCATTTAGAAAAGGCATAAATTAAAAAAAAGAAATGAAAAGCAAAACCTAAAAAACAAAACATAAATGAATCTGTAAGGATCTTACGCTGTCCTTTGCGCCAACCATGAAAGAAAATACACATGCTTCTAATTAATAATGATAATAAATTAAGAAATAGGTGAGTCTTATAGCAAGTGGTATGTTTCATTTGTAATCACACAAATTCAAGTTAATAAAAATACTCTTTGTAAGGCAGGTTGCGTTGAGTTTGGATTTTGGAAGTCAATACGAAATACAAATGACTTAGTGCTGGTAAATGTAAACCAACCAGCAGCAGGCTCAATCTTCATAGAAACAATAGTTATTTCTTTTCTGTTTTGTTTTATTTATTTATTTTCTTAATTTCTGACCAAGAATCTCTGGAAAAGAGGTGTAGTGCCAAGTGGAGTGCTTTCTTTGCAAATGCATGGAACAGAATGTTACTTGTCATGGCTCACGTTCTCTGGAATAGAAATCAGTTTCTCGTATTTCTTTAATCCTAATGACTTATTTATTCTCTGTAGTCTGTTTAGGTAGAATTTTGATCGTACTCAGGCTTTCAAGCCACCAAACATTTCCAATATGAGGAAGAAAATCAAGGTGGCGGAAAAAAAAAGGGAATGAAGAAAAAGTACAGAATAACATGATTTATATGAGCCTTTTCTTTTGGAAGAAACGCTTCAAGTGCCACAGCTGCAAACCGGAGACTACAATGCATACCCCAAGGGACATGATACTGTACCATGCCACTCTTGCATTGGTTTTTTCACTCACTTCCCTCATTCCTGCTTCCCTGTGAGTACAATGAAAAACCAAGACGAAAGTTATAAAAAAATGGTTGTCTATCAACTACAATTGATAAGCATTTTTTCAGATTTTTTTAGTGGCTTAAATGCACAATACATATCCTTGAACCAGTCCTAGTAGAAATTCACATCTAACATCCTTCTTTTACACACACCAAGCATCCCATCAGTTGGCCTATGGTTTATTTTTGTCACTCATCTATTTAAGAAGTCAAGCCAGAAGCAGAGCTGTCTATTCAACAATTCTCAGAGGTAGAAACCATCAAACCTCGAAACTTCTTCACTTTGATGTCTAATCCTCTTCAAACAGCATCAGCCAGTTCACAGAAAGCTTCCTATACTATACTGTAGCTTAAACCTCTTCATCTCTCTTTGTTATAATATAATAAGAAAAGCAGTGTGCTTTCCTTTGGAAGTAAGAAAAGCAGAATGGCATGACAAAGAAAATGATTTAACGGCATCAAAATGATAGGAACAGAATCAGTAAAGTGTTTGGAGATTTCTACTGGAAGAGAGAGAAATATACCTATCCTTCAGATAGTTTATCTGAGTATGTATGTCTTGCACTATTTCCTCAAGTCTCCTTAGGTCAAGTTCTACACCCTGGACATAGTTAGACACCACAAATATAACCAGCTAAAATGACAAAGGTGGATGATATACAACAATATAGTCAAGGCTGGAATCTGAGGAGGACAATCTGTCGGAAATAAAACAAGTGAATCAGTTAATAGCTTGCCTCAATCTTTTCTTTCCTTGCCACTGAATCCCAATCCTTTGTAGAAATTCCAATTTTCCAATCTAGGCCCAAAGTTACAGGTCCAGCTTGTTGGTGATGACTATCCAGCCAGAAACAGGCAAGGTAGTTACCGCCCTCTGTGGTTGTAAAGGCAAATTGACCGTGGGTTACATTTTCATTGTGGTGAAGATTATTTCCATATGGGGATGTTACCTGAAAGATAAGATATGAAACTTGTTGAGAAACATGGATGGTAAGTTATGCACGAAAGCAACCCAACCCACCACCTACAATTAGTGTCTTTCTCTGATGGCTACTTTCACATGGGGTTAAATAATTATAAATGAACCAGCCTCAGAACATTACCAGTTTTAGTAATAGGTATTTTCTGATTTTATGCACAATATGCGGTTTAGAGGAACTAGTTGGAATCAACCCAGTATCTCACACAAATAACATAACTGAGCAAAGAGAGAAGGTTACATGTACAGCTATAGAAAGGGAAAAAAATGACCTGTCCAGATTTTTCATGGCTAGATTTTATGACCTAATGATTGAAAACCTCTTTTTCCATGTCCAAAAAGATTAAGAAATAAGATCGAGAAAAAGTTCTCAGTTTTCATACTCTGTTGAAGAAACTTAAGTGTCTAACAAGCATAAATTCAGTCATGAATACCACAACTGACAAAGATTATAATGGATTCCACCTATATTACCACCTAACTCTACATCTCTGATATTTGTAGAAAATTAACAAATTAATTGTTTACCAGGAAAATCACCAGATTCTAACATGAAATGATTGATTAAATTAAATGATAACCTCAAGCACATATCAACAATGAGAATTTGTAAATAATCATAGAAAAAGGAAACCACCAAAATAGTGACCTTAACACAAACTCCAGAATGATCCTGTCTAGGTTTCATCTCCACAAATGATGGAATGGATATTTGAGAAATACCACTTTAGCTACAAGCGATGGTCTGAACATCAATGTCATAGCTAGTACGGAAAAAAAAAACCATAAAATCCCCATACCGTAACTAAAGGCAAAGTACAACAGAGAAAAATGGAAGAAGACCTGCAGTGGCATTTCCATTTCGAAGGAAAGAATTGTACTAGTTTTTCATAATAAGTAGTTTGCCAACTTGCTAGGCTGTGTCTTTGATTTTCCCTTTATTAAACTTAAAAATCCATGACTACCTTTGGACCATGTACCCATGACCAAATTATCCTCACTTCACTATCATCTGAGGAAAAATTCTCAATACTAGAGCAAACAGAAAGATAGCAAACAATCATACCAGCAGCTTCCATAAACTATAACATTGGTCTGCTCACATTAATTTGAACGACAATGTACTCAAAAAAGTTGTCAATGGAGGGTGAATAAAAGGAAAATTAAGCGGGCACCAAAAGAATTTACCAGAACTTAACTTAGTAGTCATTATTATGTAAGAGAAGGTATATTACTGAACTTTGTACACATCTGTATTATTTGCTTAGACTCATATTTATACATTTGTTAAATTAATCTTGACCATACACTTGTTAGAAAGGACAGAATAAAATAAAGGTTGAGATTTATTCTGTTACAACTTGTACTAGTCCAGCTAGATAGTAGGGAAAGTCCATTCTGTCCTTAATTTCTCATGTGAAAATATGTGCGTTGTCTGCTGTCTGTAGGCAAAGTCCTTGTGATTTATTTCCTCTTTCGATTCTTCTTCATTAACAAACCCACTCGAACTGAACCTTAGGCTTCGAATTAGGTTCAGTTTGGTGGTCAAAAGTTGAAATCTTGTCGAGCTTAGGGGTTTCGTGTGGATGTCGGCAAGTTGGTCGTCGGTGTTCATGTATCTAATTTCTATCTCTTTTCTTCACTTTGTCTCTTATGAAGTGTATGTCGACCTCAATGTGTTTTGTTTTTTAGTGAAAGAAAAGATTTTGAGCTAGAGATCGAGCTCCATTATTATCGCTACATAGAATGCATTTGGGAGTGAGAGAAAATCCTAGCTCAGATAGTAGAAATGTGAGGTAGATGACTTCAGTCAATACCTAAGATAGGGCTCAGAATTCAGCCTCAGTACTGGATCGAGCTACTGTCATCTGTATCTTATAGATCCAGAAGATTAGGTTTCCCCCTAAAAATACACATCCTCTAGTAGTTGATTTATGATCATCAGGGGAGCTAGCCCAGTCAAAGTCACTGTAGGCATGGAGATCAAGAGGCGATGATGATGGTTGAAAGAGCAATCCCAGATTGGAGGTTCCCTTCAGGTAACGCAAAACCCTTTTACATGCAATCTAGTGTGTGTTTAAAGGATTTTGTAAAACTTGGCTTAATTTGTTGATTGCGTAGTTGATGTTTGGTCTTGTATTGCACAGATTGAAGAGCTCCTATGGTATTCCGGCAAAGCTTTAAGAGTTCAAATGGTGTGCCATTCATCAGAGACAACTTGGTTGTTAGAGTGATGGGTGTCAAGGAAAGGATGCATGATGACATATTTGTTTTGATAAATAAATCTTCAATGTATTGTTTCTGTGAAAGGTATAAATCATTCCTGTTTCTGTATGCTTCAAAGCCAAGGAAATGATTTATGCTTTCGAGCATTTTAAGTGCAAATTGAGACTGTAATTGATTGATAATTGCATGGATTGCTTAAGTTGAATTTCCCGTGATTAGAATGTTATCTACATATACCAATAGCATTGTAATAATTCCATTTTTGTTTTAGTAACATAGAGAGGTATCTGACCTTAAGTTATGAAACCCCCACTGAGACAGTGCACATTTCAATTTGTGAAATCAAGCCCTAGGAGCTTGTTTAAGTCCATAGAGAGCTTTATACAGCTTGCATACATGATGCAGGTGTGTTTTGCTTTCAAATCCTTGTGGCTAGTTTATATAAACAGTTTCATGTAACTCTCCATGTAGAAAGGCATTGTTGATGTCAACTTGCTGAATCTCACAATAATGGGAGACAACAAGTAAAAGCATTACTCTAATTGTTGAGGCTTTCACAACAGGGCTGAAATTTTCTAAAAAATCAATCAAACCCTTTGGCAACAAATCTGGCCTTGTATTTAGAGATAATCCCATTAGCATTGTATTTGGTCCGGAACACCCATTTTGTGCCAAGAATATGCATGGTAGGCTCATAGGGGATTAGTGTCCAAGTGTGATTCTATTGTAGGGAATTGAATTCATCTTGCATAGCTTGAAACCATGTAGGGTTGTTTAGAGCTTCAGAGACTGTTCTAGGTTTACTTCGTGGATTTAAGGTTAAAGAAAAGGAATAGAGTTTTGGTTTGAAAATTTCACTTTTAGATCGAGTTTGCGTAGGATGAACATTTTGTATGTGTGGAAATGAAGAGTTTGATACAGTATGTGGGGTGGTTGATGGAATGATGGTAGATAAGGTATTTTGTCTATTTTGTGAGGATGTAAAATGTGATGATGAGCTAGGATTTTGAGAGCTTACCTGTCTGTTGAGGAATTCAGCTAAGTGAGAGCGTTCTGTTGAAGAAGAGTGATCATTGACGGCCTTTGATGAAGGTGTACCGATTGGAGTTGAGGTTAGAGTAAAGGTAAGGGAACTTGATGATGTTATAGGATAGTTTGAATGTGAGTGAAAGAGTTGAGAAAAATTCTTCCGCAGTGAATTCAACATGACGAGATATTATAATTTTCCCTTGATTAGTCAAACACTTGTAACCTTGATGCATTGAGCTATACCCAAGAAAAACACATTTAGTGGTGTGAAATCCTAATTTGTGATGAGAGTAATATCTGAGATAAGAAAAACAACTACAACCAAAGGTTTTGAGATTAAGATAGTTCGGTGGTTTATTATAAACTTTTCAAATGGTGGGAGGATGTTTAGTCTAGGAGATGGTAGATTATTGATAAGATAGGCGGCCGTGTGAAAGGCTTCTAACTAATAGGTGAGTGGCATGTCAGCATGAGATAAAAGAGTTAGTCCCATTTCAGTGATGTGTCTATGTTTCTTTTCGGAAACCCCATTCTGTTGGTGAGTGTAAGGACATCTGAACCTTGGTTGTATTCTATGTTTTGTGAGGTAGGGTAAGAGAGCTTTATATTCACCTCCCATGTCAGTGTATAGAGCTTTAATTTTTCTGTTCAATTGAAGTTCAACATTGGTTTTGAATTTGATAAAGATAGATAGGGTATCGGATTTTAATTTTTGAGGATAAAGCCAAGTGAATCTTATGTAGCCATCAACAAAAATAAGATAGTATTTGTGTCCTTCAGTTGAGAGATGTGGAGAGGGTCCCCAAATATCTGAATATATGATTTCCAAGGGATTTTGAGCAGTTATTTCATGAGTTTGAAAAGGTAACTGATGCAATTTTCCTTCCTTACAAGCATCACAATGAGATAGATTTTTGAGATTAAAGTTGAACTTCAGTGAACTTAGAATTTGTTTCAAGATACGCTTGGAAGGATGTCCTAACTTGGCATACCAAACATTTACATTTTTTTTTGCTATGTTTGCCTCACAATGATTGCCTAAAGAAGAGACTTTTTGTTGGGAAGGACTAGGCTTAGGGTATGTTGGCCTGATATTGTCGGGTTGTTTAGTGGTTCTAAGGCTGTAGAGACCATCTCGAAGTACTCCCTTGAGTAGAATCTTCCCTGTTGCTTTGTCCTTAAACAAACAATTTTCTTTAGTGAACTCAACAGAAATGTTGTTATCTTTGGTAAGTTTAGAGATGCTAAGTAGATTTTTGGTTATGTTGAGAACATGCAGAATTTGTCTTAGTGCAAGAGGTGTGTGTATATTGTCTAGAAAATGTATGCGAGATGAGCCAATGTTAACAATAGGAAGATAGTTACCATTGCCAACAGTGAGTTGATCCTTTCCACCATATTCTGAACTTATTGACAAGTTATTGAGATCTGCTGTGACATGATTTGAAGCCCCACTATCTATAAACCATATATTATTATTGACTGCTTCAAATGAGGGATTTCCAGAATGATTTTGAGCCAAGTAGGATTGAGGATAGTTTTGTGCATTGTTCTGTGTATGTTGTGTAGCTGTGTTTTGTTTCCATAATTGGGTGGTATTACCTTGCCACGAAACATCAAACCTTTTGTTGCATTTTAGTGCTTCATGGCCTGGTTTATGACACGGTTGACAAAAAATTCTGTTTCCATTCTATCTACCTCCTCTGCCACAATTTCCTCTTCCTTTAAACCCACTTCTTCGATAATTGAGGGTTGCATAGTTTGCAGTTGGTGATGAGATTTCTAATTGATTGATTGTATTCAGCTGCTCTATTCTTGTTTTATGCATCATAAGAGAATATTGCACTTCTTGTAATGTTGAAGTTTTCATAGAATGTGTTAAATAGACCACAACAGGATCATATTTATGACCAAGACCATTTAGATCACTCAATATTAATTCATACTCACTAATTGCATGTCCTGCTACTTGGAGTGAGTCTCCAATGGTTTTGACTTTCTGCATGTATTCTTATATGGTATGTGAGCCCTTTTAATAGTTGAAAGTTGATGCTTTAGTTGAAGAACTCTAACCATAGATGTTTGAGCATAGAGATTTTCCAAAATTTGCCAAACTTGGTAGGATGAATTTGAGTGACTTACCTGTCCTATTACCTCTTCTCCGATTGTTGAAAATAACCAGCATAGCAATAGTTGATCTGTTCTTTGCCATGGTTTATATTCTGCATTTTCAATGACCTAATTTGTGTTTGTAGTGATGAACTGAGGAGGAGGTGCTGAGTTGATAAAGTTTTCAAGCTCAAGGGCTCTTATGGCTGCAAGGATTTGGGCTCTCCAGTTGACAAAGTTTTATCTATCAAGTTTGATGGGCAGATTGAAGTTTAGAGTCTTTGCTATAGTTGAAAAATCAAGAGTATGATGTATCATTTAGGATGGTGGCAGATGACCCAGAATTTTCTTTCATTTTGACGTTTGTCAATGGAGCTCTGATACCATGTAAGAGAGGTATATTACTGAACTTTGTACGCATCTGTATTATTTGCTTAGACTCATATTTATACATTTGTTGAATTAATCTTGACCATACACTTGTTAGAAAGGATAGAATAAAATAAAGGGTTAAGATTTATTCTGTTACAACAGCTTGTACTAATCTAGCTAGCTAGTAGTGAAAGTCCATTTTGCCCTTAATTTCTCAAGTAAATATGTGTGTTGTCTGTTGTTTGTAGGCAGAGTCCTTGTGATTTATTGTTTATAGCACTTCTCTTTCCTCTCTCGATTCTTCTTCGTTAACGGTTTAAACACTTCATATACTATATAAACAACGCATTGCAGTCTAGCAAACTCAATTTTCTCTTCCATGTAACCCAATATGCAGGGAAGTGTAAGAAACGGTTCTAATAAGAATGAATGAACACATCCTTCTCTATCTCTTAAGCAATGATCCAACCAAACAATAGCTAAGCAACTCTTCTCTTTAAGCTTTACAGTTGGCATCAACTTGCAACAATGAACATCGAAGTATTAAAAGGGTTAACCACACTGAGACCCTGAGCTTTCACTTGTTTCTAAAAACCCCTTTAGTTTGAATAATATTTCACTTGTTTCTGAAAACCCCTATAGTTTGAATTTAATCTCATAGATTTATGTGGGTTGATAATTAGTAAACAGACACATTAATACACATTCTTTAAGTAATTGAATTTTCTCTTTACATGGTTTTGCTGACGAGAATTTACTAGTAACATGAAAATACTTCCAATTACAATATTATATTGGCAATTTTTATCAAGTAAAAAAAAAAAGCCTGTTTTGCTAATTGTCAACTAACAAGAACGTCAGAATAAACTTAAATTACTCGGAACATAAAATCCATGAGGGGCCTTAGTTCAATTTAGGCCATAATAAAATCCTCGAAGTTTGTTTTCTGGCCTTTACTTGATTCTATCATGATCCTAAATCCTCAGATTACCAACAAAAACCAACTTTACATAATTTCAAGCAGCTGAAGAATGAGTATCACACACACACACACACACACACACACGAATGCCCCAGAAAGTCAAACCACGCACAGAACAAGTTAAAACTGAAAAATGGAAGATCAAAAGCAATCAACCCGAACAAGAATCAGCAATCTCAGTCATTACTTCTCTAAAGTCAACGATCACTGATCAAACAGATAAGAACTCCTAAACCATAGAGGCATAGCACATACCCGGGCAGAGATAGAAAAGGTTTGCTCGGGGTTTTCTTCGTTGAAGGCGTAGTAATTGGCCAGAACGACGACATTGCTGTGAATCTCCTCCGACAGACACTTCGTTCCTGTACTTGGAATCGTCAACCATACGCCTTCCGTTCTTTGAACCACGTATGCACTTCCTATTAAGCACACCAAGATTATCGCCGTTAGAGCGCGTGAGTTACAGTGCTTCGCCATTTCGACAACTTTCTGCACCGATTCAAAGAGAATTTGCTTTCAAGAAGAAATTGGATCCTCTGCTGTCTTCTCTATTTATCTTTGCTTTTTGTCTTTCGAGCAAATGGATCTCTCCTTCTAGTTGAGTTATTGCGAGGATAACAAATAGGGGAGGTTTTATTAGCGCGTGGGACATGAGTCTAGTTTGTTAGCAGATGACGCACTTTGTACAAATGAAGTCTTCAGATTGACCAATAAGCGTAGGAGTCAACTTTTTCAATTAGGACAGTAGATTGCACCCTAGCGGCGCTTTCCACGCGTGTCGAATTCGCGTGATTCTACGCGTGATATCAACTCGGCTGAAAACCTGATGGGTTACCAAGTTACTAACCCTATATTCAAGTGCAGAGCTGACATAGGAGAATTGCTCTAGTTTTGGCAATAGCTAAAAGCTTAATGGCCTGATTCTTGAATAGCTATTCTATTCTATTTCTTAAATTTGTATTTGGTTAGAAATAAATACAGAATAATTAATTATCAAGAATATGTATCCTGTAAGTTTGAGGAATAGTTAATACTGATCCTACCCATCTTTATCTATTCCAAAACAACCTATTTTTATTTTTATTCATGACAACTTTATCCTTCAACGTCTTCCACTTCTTCTACCCTCCCTCCTAAAGCTTCTTAATAATAATAATAATAATAATATTTATTAATAATAATAACAATATTAATAGTATTAATAATAATAAGAATAAATAATAATAATAATAAGAATAATAAAATTAAGAATAATAATAATAATAATATGAGAAGAAGAAGAAAATGAATAATAATAAGGAATTTAATAATAAAGATAAGAATAAAATTAATTGATAAAATTAATAATAAGAAGAATAATAATAAGTAGAAAATTAATAATAATAATAGTAATAACAGTAATAATAATAAAGAATTTAATAATACTAATAATAATAAAAAGAAAATTAATTTTGTATAATAATGATAATAAAAAATAATAAGAAGAAAATTAGTTTTGTATAATAATAATAATGATGATAATAAGAAAATTATTTTTGTATAATAATAATAATGATGATAATAAGAAAATTATTTTTGTATAATAATAATAATAGTAATAGTAATAATAATAATAATAATAATAGAAAAGAGTAATTATAATAAGGAATTTAATAATAAAAATAAGAAATTAATTGATAAAATTAATATTAGTAAGAATAATAATAATAAGTAGAAAAGTTATAATAATAATAATTATTAATAAGAATAATGAATAATAATAATAATCATAATAATAATAACAACAACAACCACAACAACAATAATAATAATAACAAGGATATTTTGGTCTTTTTGGTAGTTATTCCTTTTTCATTTCAAGTTTATATTTTCAAATTAAACATTGACATATAAATTCTTTATCTATTTCATTTCTTGAACCAACCAAAATAATACTCAATATATTCTATTCCTTATCTTTACTATTTATAAGAATAACTATTCTATTTCTTATCTATTCTATTCTTTGAATTAAACAAGCCGTAAATCTTTTAGATTGGAAAAAGAGTCGAATCAAGTTTAAAAAAGGCATGATGCCTTTAAAATCCGAATGCAATGAAATCAAAACAGTAAACCTGTCTATTCTAGCTACAAATATAGAACGCATGGGCAGAGTTAATAGCCACCAATACAGCAAAGCGACCAAGCTCATAATTGAGTAGTTCAGTTATTGAACTGGCTTTGAGGATCCATTTGTTTAGAATAATTGCATTGAACATAACATAACAGATCCACAATGGGAGAATTGCAGAGGTCCTGTAGAAGATGTAAATCAAGGGCGGTTCATGCTAGTTTTAAATTTTAGACTCCAATCAAGATAAATTCCTGTCTAGCCAGTTGTAGATAAGTCTACATAAATTTGGGGATTTAACTTTTTGAAACATTTTATATATGCAATAGTTGAAGCTCAATTTAAACATGATTACATCATAATTGTTATGATATATTAACTCCTTAAGCCTAATTAATCACTTGACTCAACGAATTCAATTAGTTTGTAATTAAATATTTCTCCATACAAAGAAAGTGTATGGACATTTGAAAAGCAGATGATCATGTTAAAAAAATGATGAACAGAGGATGAACGTGAGTAGTATTTTTCCAGAAAACGTGAAGAACAAAGGATGAATGTGAACAATGAATTTCTAGAAATGAAGGAGTGATGATATGCTTAAAGAATACTATGTCAATTTATTATTTATGACAAACGAGTATATATATACACAAAAGTTTGTTATAGTTTACAGCAGAACTAGTTAAAAGGACAAAACTAATTATTGTTTGTTATTTGACAGCTCACATAACTGACTTCTCCTTCCTTTTTGCTTCTAGACATACATTTTTGTTTCCCTTCTCACACTCCCCTTTAAGATGAGCATGAATATTGATCATGTTCATCTTGGCAATTAAAAATCTGAGCTAAGACGAATTGACATCTTTTGTGTGGATGTCTGCGATCTACTCTTTAGTTGTCACATATTCAAATTTTACAGTTTCTTCATCAACCTTTTCTTTAATAAAATGAGAATCTATCTCAAAGTGCTTCGTTCTCTTATGATGTACAGGGTTTTTACATATATGAATACCTGATTGATTATCGCGATACATTATGATTGTCCCTTCATACTTCAGCTTGAAATCTTCAAGTAAATTCTTAATCCAAAGCAATTTACAACATGCAAGAGTCATGGCTCTATATTCAGCTCTAGTTCAGCTTTAAGCCAGTATTGATTGTTTTTTAGCTGTCCAACTGATGATAGCTCCTCCATACATTACACTAAAGCCAAAAATGGGACTTTTTATGTCTGGACAAGTTTCCCAATCACTATCTGTGTAGGATTCTAGTTGTGTATTTCCTTCAACATTTAGGACAATTCCCTGTCGTGGGATTCCTTTCAAGTATTTGACCACTTTCAAGGTAGCTTGTCAATGTATCTTGGTCGGTTTACTCATGAATTGAGATATGATATGGACTGAATAATTAAGGTCAGGTCTTGTAAAGTTGAGGGATATCAGCTTTTTGACAAGCTTTCTACAGGTTGTTGGATCATCCAAGAAATCATTTTCCATTTGTCTTAATCCATGACTTAGTTCAATAGGTATTGAACTCGGTTTTCCACCTAACAGCCCACATTGTTCCACAAGATCTAAGGTATATTTCCTTTGACACAAACTATCCCTTTTTCTAATTTTGCTATTTCAACTCTAGGGTAGAACTTAGGTTGTCCTAAGTTTTTTAATTTGAACTTTGTAGTCATGAAATTGAGTACTCTATTAATTCCTTCTTACTTTTTGCATCTAATTAGAATATCGTCTACATAAACTAATGGCGATACCAGACCATCAGATGAAGACATTTTAGTGAATAAGGAGTAATCTGGCATGGATTGAGAGAAATCAAACTCAAGGAGAGCTTTTCTGAATTTAAAGTTCCACTATCTAGGTTCCTGCTTGAGTTTGTAAAGTGATTTTTTGAGTTTGCATACTGTACGATTAGTTTCTCCCCCTTTATTTCATATCCCTAAGGTAATTCCATATACACATCTTCACGAATTCGCCATTTAAGAATGCATTGTTGATGTCAAGTTGCTACAACTTCCAACCATGTTTAGCAGCTAGAGTGAAGAATAGTCGTACGGTTGTTTATTTAACAACTAGATTGAAGGTTCTGTTCTAGTCAAAATAAGCCTTTTAATTAAAACCTTTGCTACAAGTCTTGCCTTGAATCGTTGAATTGTTTCGTTTGAGTTTAACTTCGTCTTATACACCCAGTTGTAGCCAACAACGTTCTGTCTAGGTGGAAGACATATGACGTCCCAAGTATCATTTTCTTCCAAAGCATATAGCTCTTCATCCATTGCTCTTCTCAATGTTCCACATGCACAGCCTTGTGATAGTGAATAAGTTTCTGCAAGGTTATAAGTGTAGATGCAAAAAAATTGTTGTTCTTTGAGAGGTTAGAGGTTGTGTGAAATTTGGAGATGGAGTGTTAAGTGGTTGATGAGGAATTCATCTTAAGATTATGCCTATATATATCAAAATATTTGGGAAGTTTTGGTTGCCTTTTTAAACATCTAATAGGTTGCGGAGAGCTGGTAATTGATTGAGTGGTTGAAGATGAGGTGATTAAATTTATGAAGAAGATGTTTCTTATAAGGGTGATGCAAGGAATGAAGTGATGGGATCATAAACAGATCTTGATGCATTTTCAAGTTCATTATTGTTATTGTTATGTAAATGTGATGTGTTTGATGAAATGTTTGAGTAGTGAGTTGTTTTTCCAAGAAGTTTTTCATAAGGTGTTAGATTTTGTAAGACTCTTGTAGAAATTCTGTTGATTATATAGCAGGATGTGAGAATTGCTTCTCCCTAGAATTTATTTGGAAGTTTGGAATGAAAAGAGCAACGTTAAGTAGGTGTTGATGTTTTCTTCTTATAATGGCATTTTGTTTAGGAGTTTTAATACAAGACAACTGATGTTCAATTCCTTTTTTGGCAAAGAATGACTTTATGTCAAGTTTTTTGCCATTATCTGATATGATTCTTTTAATGGTTTTATTGAATTATGTTTCAATCAGTTTGTAAAAAACAGGTAAAATGAATTGCATATCTGACTTATGTCTCATAAGATATACCTAAGTGACTCTAGTGAATTCATCAACTAGTGTAATGAAATAAGGAAAACCACTAATTGTTGGGTCAGAATACAGTCCCCAAACATGAATATGTAATAAATCAAATGGTTTTTCAGTGTTGTTAATATATGAGGGAAAAGGGAGTCTCTTTTGTTTGGCTAAAGGTAGATCTCACAGATATTGTTGGCATGAGACATAATGTTAGAGAAGGATATGTTTATTATACTTAATCTATCATGAGCAACATGTCCAAGGCTATAATGCGAAATGTCAAACACTTTGGAAACAAAACTTGAGCTAAGTTTACTAGTGACTCCAAAAGTTCTTTCAAAGGAATTTGAAACTTGTTGAAGGAAGTATAGGCTCGCATATTCTTTAGCATGACCAATCATCATCTGGTAATATGGGCCCTGGATTTCAAAGTGTGTAGGAGAAAACACAAAGGAACATTTATGAGTTTTTGCAAATTTGTTGATAGATAGGAGATTGAGCTTAAATGAGGGAATGCACATGAAAAGTGATATAAAACCTAGGTGAGTAACTTGAATTTTTTTAACCATTTGGCATCTAAACATACATTTTTTAGTGTATTTGACATTATTTAAAAGTGAAGCATTGTTTCACATATGATCAGAAGCACCTGTGTTTAACACCCATTTATCATGCAATGATAATGTGCATTTCTGAAATTCATTAAATATGCTTGTGTTGAATGAAAAAGGAGAGGTAAAAGATGTACATACGAAGTTGGAATATTATGTATTACCTAGATCATTCGGCTATGTATTACACACACCCTAGTTAGAGCTGGATGATTGAGATGTTCTCTGTCCACTTAGAAGGTCCACTAATTTTTGCATTTGATTCTAAGTTAGTGTCATTGGAAAGGTTTCTTGAACCTTAGTAGGGTCACTCTCTATGTTGTTTGCAACATTGTTTCCATCTGAACTAACCACATTCACCAATGTTTTCCCTTGATGTTTTAGTTTGATGAATTTAAAATCAGAAGGAAAACTAATTATTCTGTAACATTTCTCCTTTATATGTCCTTTCTTTCCACAATGATTGCACATAACTTCTGTTTTCCCTTTCTTAAACTAATCACCAAAAGATACTAGCATAGATGGTTCAATTAGAGGTTATGATAGACATTGTATTACCCTTCTAGATTTATCCCCTATTACCATATTATATGATTCTTCTAAGGTGGGAAATGGTATCATCAGTAAAATTTATAAAGACTAATGAAAGTGGCTCTTTATTTAATCTAATCAGAAATTTAAAGACAACATCCTTCATCTACTGATCTATGTAGTACTGAAAGCAATAAGGATTGCAATTTTTGCACAGAAAATGAGGATAAGGTCTATAGTATCTTAACTCTTCGAGAATCATGGTAAGTTCTGGATAATAAGCATCAATAGATTTGTTTCCTTGATTTAACATAGATAGATCGTATCGTAATCTATATATTTGATTATCATCAAGTTCATCAAACTGTTTTTTAAGTAATTCCCATATTTTTATAGATGAGTCTATGTCAAAGACTGTCGAAGCTAATGTTGGCTCATAGATTTTAAAAGCTAGGAGATGATGAGATTATTGCATCGATTCCATGCATTGTAAATTGGATAGTTAATATTTGGTTTATAAGTTATACCATTAATGAAGCTATTATTGTTTTTGATTGAGAGAGCAAGAATGAATGACTTGCTCCATGTAGCATAGTTGAGAGATGTGAGTTTTGGAGATGTGATCAATTTATTATGATTATCTGATAGATACATGAAGTATAAATAATTTGGATCGTTGACTAGTGAGGAATTGTGAGATGAAGTTGAACTCTAATTTTCCATAAGAATAATGTAACAACTTTTGGTGTGGAATACGTTATTCTCAACATTTTAAGGCAAATGAGATCTGATATTATGTTAAAAACAATGAACAGAGGATGAACGTGAACAATATTTTTCCAAAAACATGAAGAACAGAGGGTGAATATGAACAGTGAATTCCTAAAAATAAGAGAGTGATGATAAGCTTAAAGAACATTCTATTATCTTATTCTTTATGAAAGTTTTTTATAGTTTACAACAAAAATTGTTAAAAGGACTAAACTAATTATTGTTTGTTATTTGACAACTCACGTAACTAACTTCTCCTTCCTTCTTACTTTTAGATGTACATTTATGTTTTCCTTTTCACAAATCAAGACTGTCAAGTGTAGATTGATAAAATGTACGTGAGGAAATGAGATCTGAGTTCCAATTGATTTTATCAAAAGTTGTAAGTGGTTTCCTAAAATCCATCTAAAGAATTAAAAAATTCCTTAGGAATATGACATTTAAGCTATAACATCTTGTTCCAAGAAACATCCTTAAGAGGAGGTTTGAAAACAAATGTACATATAACGTTTGTGAATTTCCCATATTTGTGTCTTAGCCACATAATGGAGTCCTCTTTAGAGGAGTTAGGCCTATAGTTTAGAGTTGCATTGAGGATATAAATTACTCTTCTATGTTCATAACACCACCTATCTTCTCTAATAACCATTTTATCCTTAGCATCTAGAGGGATTATACACTACAATAATGAGAAGCTTGGAAGTATATAGAGAGGCTCAAGGTTGGAGCAGTTATCCTTAGAAAGTAGAGATTTCTTCATTACCAATTTGAAATTTCATTTCCTTGGACTACTTCTCTAAGTTTTAACAATCGATTTAAAGTTCAAAGGTTGTAAGGATTAACTTTCATATTTTAAAAGATATTGCCCTTTAATTATTCCTTATGCATCTATTTCACCCATAAGATCTTGAGATAACTGAACAATCTACATATTCTTTTAGCTATAAGAACTTTGTTGTTTTAACACATTTATTCCTAACCCACCTTGTTCTTTAGGGAGACAAACATCTTTCTAGCTAATTTTAGTCAGTCCTTTTACATAAGGTAAATCACTCTAAAGGAAGTTCTTGAGAAGCTTACTAATCACTTTTATGAGATTAAGAGGCAAAACAAATAGGAGCTCCAATAGACACTTATGTTGTTAAAAATGGAAGATATTAGTTGACACCTACCTATATAAGAGAGAACCATCCTATATAAGAGAGAACCTTAGTTTTCTAGTTGTTGGTTCTCATCAATAGAGTCAAAAAGAGTGACACAATCACTATATATAGGTCTAGAATCATAAATAGGGATATTTAAGTATTTGAAGGTGTTAGCCCCGAATTTTTTTTATGTTAATTAAGCATGATTAGATTAATTGAGTAAATTGTGTTAGCATTAATTAGCATATGATATAAATTGAAGTAGGTAGCATGTATTAAAAAGGAAATGAATGAGTTAGGTGGTATGAGATTTAATGTGTTAGTTGGGCTTGAGTAGTTTAAAGAGTGTAAGAAAGAAGAGAATGATCAAATGGGCTTAAGTGAAGAAGTGGGCTTGAGTAGCTTGAAGAGGATATAAGAAGGAAGGAAGAAAAAGTTGGGCTTGGGCCTAATGGACTTAAGTAGTGTATGAAAGGAGTATAAAAGAAGGGATTAAATGAAGTAGTAGAAGAAGAGAAGAAGTAGTCGAAAATTTAGAGAAAGGAGAGAGGGAGAGTTCGTGAGAAGCAAGAAGAAGAGAAGAAGAATGGTGCTAGGGTTGTGTTGTCCAAGAATTCAAGGAGGATTTTGGTGAAATTCCAAGAAGGAAAAAGATAGAGGAAGGTCTAAGCTTCATTTTGAACCAAGAAATTACTTGGTTGGTTAGAGATTCAAGGTAAGTCTCATGCTCAAGTTTTGGCTTTTGGTTGGGTTATGGTGTAGAGAGTTTAGAAATGAAGTGGGTTTAGTGAATCTAGGGTTAATTTCATGTAAGATGTTATGTGGGTTTTCAATTTAAGTTGTGTTAATTTGGGATGGTTGGCTTTTCATGAAGTGAGGCAAGGAAGAGAAGAAGAGCAAGAAGAGGAGCTCCATTAAGCAAGTTTCAAGCAAGATATAAGGTGGGTTACATATTTATCTTTATGTTTATAAGCAATCAATGCTATTTAACTAACTTGACATTAATGATTTTCAACTACTTGTAAAGTGAGTATTAATTGTTGCTTTGAATGTTGGTGGTTGTTGTTATATGATTATAGTTATGAGTTATGTGAAAGGATAGTAGTATATGTTATTTGTTTGATGATGGTTGAGTTAACTTGAGAAATTGGGTTAAATGAACATGATGTTAATATGAATTATGCATGAAAATCAGATTTTCAAGAACCAGTCAATTGGGCAAGAAAAGCCCAATTTTATGCATGAATTCCTTGTTATGTGGGTAAGGTACAGTCCCCAAGAAATGTCAC
>JANKOD010000006.1:9139618-9150467 GCA_026284645.1 Erythroxylum acuminatum | reverse complement strand
TGAGAAGGAAGGTGGATTTGAATGGAATCACCCATGTTTTGATACTTCACCCACTCTGGTATTCTACTTCCTGGATAGATCATTTGAAATATTTCCTGAACAGCAGAAATTTCTATTCAAATTAATGATTATACGGGCCCAGATAAAGAAGGAGAGAAAGACGAAGAATTACTTACAATTGATTCCCGCATTTTTCTTGTATAACTCCTCAAGAATGCATTTACTACTTCCTGGCATTCATCTTCGTCCAACTTCAAGCAATTTGAGAAATCGAAATTGTAGCTAGTCATTCGTAAGTCAAGAAGTAGTTGTTTAAGGGTCCCTATTTCTTTTAGTGACCTACAATTGTCGGCATCAATTGTATGGACATGTAATGGGAGTTCTGGTAAGGATACAAGCCTTTTACAGTCGTTCATAATAAGAGATCCCAGTTGTGAAAGTTTTTTAAATGTAGCAGGGATTCTCTCAAAATCATTTCCACCCAAATTTAGCCTTCTTGTAAAAGATAGAAAACTCAAGTCCTCAGGCAATTCCCTCAAATTACATTTATAAAGGTATAAGTCATGAAAATTGTTTTCCAGGAAAATGTTTCCTGAAAAATAATTTTCAGAACTTCTTGGATAGAAAGCAAGCTTCGGGCAAAAACTCATATCTATAGTCCACCTCCAATTGCAAATGCCAATAAATGATGGCAGCTTCTCTATAGCCGTCTCGCTTAGGTTAAGATGCACCTTATGTCTCGCAGGCTCCAAGATTTCAGGAAGCATCTTAAAGTGGGAGCATCCATGTAGACTAAGTCTATAGAGAGATGTTAACTTGCTAAAAAAGTTGCTTGGTAGGATTTCAAGCCCTGTACAATTTCTCATCTCCAACTTCTCTAATTTGCTTAGGAGTTCAACTGATGATGAAGGTACCTGTTTTATAGCAGTCTCACTTAAATATAACTTCTTTATGTTGCTTGAAATTTCTGGAAATGTAGTCAAATTTGAACAACCGCGAAGATCAAGAACTTCGAGAGCTTCTAAAAATCCACTTTTACCGTTGGGAAGACAAGTTATGCTTTTGTTCTGTACTAAACCTAGGGACGTTAATCTCTTAAAACCATTAACAATCTCATATTTAACTTGAGATAACAACGAATTTTCCTGCAATTAACAAAAATAACAAAAGAATTAATTAATCCAATCTAGTATTAATTACAATTTTTAATATAGTAACCTTATAAGTTGTTTAGTAGGATAAAATTTTCGTACCTTGGCTCTCTTCCATAATTGTTTGATGTTGCTGTTTGGTAACTGAAGTACCACAAGATTCTTTGGTTGAGAATTAGGTGGCAAAGATTCTAATGGATACTTATCCCACCTAAGGTATTGTAAAGCATTAGGAAGATAATCCAAACCTTGAGAAAGATGTAGATTACTTTTTCCATAAAAATTGAGAAATCTAAGGTTAGGCATCTTCATAAACACTTGTGGATTTAAATTCGTCTCTGTTATCTTAGATAAGTCCAAAGTGATAGTTTCCACAGCTTCAGCCACCTAACAAAAGACACCCGAAATATCTATAGATAAGTTATTATGATAATAAATAATTTTTCTCAATAAATCAAGAATTATAAAAGACTATTAATAGAAGATAATATTTTTTAAATATCTTACCCTATTTCCCGTAAATACTTCATAAATATCTTGAGGATCCCATAATCTACTACGTTGGTATGAATACTTCGCTTCTTGTCGAACAATTTCCTTTCCCATTTCTTGTAACAAATCATGCATGTCCAATTGATATTTTGAAATAACAATAATAAGGCACTTGTCTGCAAGAACACTTAATGTAATGCCTATGTCAAACCCACTGCTTTTGTATACTTTCTTCAAAATATCTCCATTAACATATTTCTTCAAAATATCTCCATTAACATATATTTGTTTCGCATGTTTGAAAAAACATGCAATGTCAAGAAAGACATCCTTCTCCACTCTACTTAAGCCATTGTAACTGATCTGTAGCACTTGTAGGATATCCTTATTTTGAACTTTTGACAACTGAGTCAATGCACTTTCCCACTCCTCTTTATTTTTTCCATTTAGGAAAGAACCTAAAACTTTCAAAGCCAAAGGATTGCCTTGTGCATATTCCACAATTGATTCTGACAAAGACGCATAATCATCTCTTGGATAATTTTGCTTGAAGGCCTTTTTATTGAAAAGTTGGAGGGCTTCATCATAATTTAACAGTTTAACTTCGTATATAAAATCAGCCCTCTCTTCAAATACTTGCTTATCTCTGCTAGTAATAAGAATCATGCTTTCTGAACCGAACCAACATGGATCTCCAATCAAAGACTCTATTTGTTCTAGATTATCCACATCATCAAGAACAATCAACACCTTCATACGACCTAGTCTTCTTTTAAGAAATAGATCAAAACTTGCATTGAATCTATAGTTTACTGAATCTTTCTCACCCAATACCTTTAAAATAAATTCTTCCCGTAATTTGTTGATGCCACTTGCTTCTGCTCGTTGTCTCACGTTGTCTAGAAAGCAACAATCTTGAAATTGACGGGACATTATTTGATATATGACTTCAGCGGTAGTAGTTTTACCAATACCGCCCATCCCCCAAATTCCTAAAATACGAGTCTGGGATGGGTTAATAGTAAACACTTCTTTTATTTCCTTAATGCGCGACTCCATTCCAACTAAGTTCTCAAAATCATCACATGGCATGGATAGGTTCAGTTTTTCTAAAATGTCTTCAACGATTTTGTTAATAAGCAAATCATCATTCCTGCAAATTATAAAACACAATTTAAATGAATGAAAAGCAAATGACCCCTTTACTTGGAATTACCATACAACCTAAAACATACCTGAACTCCTTAGAATCAAACCCGGATATATTGGCAGCTTTGGTCAAGGCAGCCCTCCACTGTGGAATCTTGTGTTCATTCATGGGATTTTGCTGGTGTTTAAGAAAAGCTGCTGCAACATCATAGGACTGTTTCCTTAAATGGGATGGATCTACGTCATAAAATACAGGAACGACAATCTGTCCATGGGTTTCACAGCATTCAATGACCTTTGCAAGCTCATCAAGGCACCAAGTGGAAGATGCATAGTTTTTGGAGAAAACAAGGATAGCAACAGTGGAATCTTGGATTGCTCGGGGAAGTGACTGAGCAATTTCTTCTCCTCTTTTGAGTTCCTCGTCGTCAAAGAAGGTTATGAGATCCTTTCGGCACAAAGCAGCATAGAGATGACTGGTGAAATTGCGACGGGTGTCTTCACCCCTGAAGTTCAAGAAGACATCGTACTTCAATGGGTGAGGAGCCAAAGAAGAAGAAGAAGAGGAAGAAGCCATTATTGTTGAAGGAAGAGGGTGGAAGCTGTCTAATAATTGAAAGTGGGCATTCATAAGCTTAAATGCATTATTGAAGACAATGAAGTCGTCTTAAACAAGCATTCTTTTGTTGACTGTGAAGCTTCCATGAACTTTCTCTTAAGTAGAAGATTGGTTTTTTTACGTTTTTGAAGACGTGGGAATCTTTGGTTATATTAATTATTGGTGTACTAATATGCCCAGCATGTTACCTCTTCCAAAGTATTCGTTAATTAAACACAGATGAGGGATAGGCATGTTATTAAAGTATGAGTAGCAAACGTAATCAATCACTTTACGTTATATAACATATTTATTCTTTCCTTATACTATATGAATGTCAGATCAGTAAACGTTTGAAGAAGTCAGTCACTTAATAAAACAACACAAGCAAGGGTGTCCTACAGTTAACGATGATGAGTTTTTAAAGCAAGCAGCTGGGTGCATGGTATTAGTATATGCAATCCTAAATAAAACTATGTGGTGTCAGTATCGAGCAACAGGACCAGTTAAATGTTGCCAGACCCAGGCGTCTTTGGAATTCGGAAAATAGTCAATGGTGAGGCTTAGGACAGAACCAACGAAGATTTTGAAAAGGCTCGTCTTCCCTCTTTGTCTTACTGTATCTAACGTTCAGCTTTTATATTACTATATCACCTTTTTTATTTTTTTGTCAATATTATCCTTTCGAGACTGCGAATTTCATGACGAGTGAACAGAGAGCTTGTCTAATTGAGCCCAAATTGGCGCTGTAAATGTCAAACACAATCGAAGTTTAGATTTGATCTAAACCCGAGCATAAATTTTTGTTAAGATATTTTGCTAAGTTATCTAATTAATTATTTTACGCATTATTTGTAGTTGGATATATTTTATATTGTTAGAATTTACAATGGGCCTGCGGGCCCACACGAGAAGGAAAGCTAGACCACATACAAGCCCAAGTGAGGTTCCATTCTAAAACCAATTGGTGATAGGTGGAGTAGCCCACTAGACTTATATGTTAGTTTACTTTCCTCTCTTTCTCTAATATGAAACAATTCTTAAGAATTCTTTATATTTCAACAGACATGCTGTATAATGAACAGAGAGCTTCGTTAGAACTATTTAATGACAACATGAGTTTATTAAAGTTCATAAATTATTATAGTTAATTTATTAAAAAAATAATTTAAACTCGAAAAATTGACAAAGGAAGGGCGTTTTGATTCGGACATCAGACAGACTTTGGTTTGAAGTTATAGCTGATTGGGACATGTTATCAAAGTCCACTTTCAGTGTACTCTTTTCCTTCTCTGCTGGGCAATTTCTGAATAGTATTTATAAACAATTTGAACAAGGTTAAGCCAGGCACTTCAAGTAACAACGAGAATGGCTTAACGTGTACCTTCAAACGGTACAGAAGCTCTTCTCCATGTCCAATTATGGCTTCTGTGTACAGAATACCTGCTCCTCCTTCTCATTAGTAAATAAAAGTTAAATTAAAATGGTAGCCAACTAATACGACGTTTAAGTGCCTGAAATGAACTTTTATTATAATAATATAAAGGTAGGTAATGAAAACGGTAAGCGGACCTTTACGTTTCTCTTGAAACGAATTAGTTTACATGGTAGTTTGGACTTGGATTCTGGGAGCTGGATTTTGCTAAATCTGTGACCGAATTCCCAGCTGGCCTTTTGAATAATGAGCGCAGTCAGCACTAATTAATTACATTTAAAGTTGCTTTGATTGGATTAGAAGCAAAGGTTGGTGACACTGACAGTACTATGGATGACGTTTTAATATTTTTTAAAAAATACATACTCAAACCTTTATATATTAGAAGAACATAATTTGAACATGAAGAAGATTGAAAGGAATACTATCCACAGGTAAAACTCATTATGTTGAGAGTGCAGTAATGGGGCTGAATCGCAGAAACAATACTATCCTTGGTTAAAACTTTTAAAAAGGACATTTCCGTCTTATAAGCTATTCATTTGAATCCTTTATTTCCAATTTCACAAGAAAGTTTCTTAATAGGTCATTTCTGTCACGGTTTTGCTTTGATTTTATCTTGTTTCATGTAATCAAACAAGATAAAAAGTGGTAGATTTTGAGTAATAAATGCATAAACAGGACGTGCCTCTGCTGGCCTGTGCTGTGCAATGTAATGTAGTAACGAATAAGACATTTAGAAGTTCAAAGTCTCCATGAAACTTGAAGTTGCACTCGCACATCCTTTTTCGGTTGAGAAGTTTTACACAACATGCTTCGATGGATCTATCAATAATTCCAAAGCATGTAGACTCCTAACCACAATCACTTCACTAGATAAAAGACAAGAGAGACTCAATTTCAGACTAGAACCTTAACGTCTGTGTTCTGTTGTTATTATACGACAAAGTTGGTTCGACACCTTTTAATCCTTTTCTTTTTGCGAACTGGCAGTCCAGTATTTAACATTTTGATGCGTGTGGGGATTAACAAACATTTAATGTGAGAGCTGTCCCAGGAAACAAAGTCCCAAAAATATTTTAGTATAACTGCTACATTACTGGCCAGAAGTTGGAATCCTCCCAAGGCAACCAAATGAATAGAAACTCCGTTTACTTGAACACTGATAACTGATGTATTAATTTGTTATACTTGAGATCTTGGTCAGGTGGATTCGCGCATAATATAGGGCATTGCACTGTAGTTTCAGTCGAATTATGGGGAGTATCCACCGGACTACAACTAGCCTGGGAATTTGGATATCGCGAGTGGAACTAGAAGTAGACTCATTGATAATTATCAACATTGTATCGTTACCTACGACCCAGTCCATCCGGTTTAACTCTTTGATATTGGGGATTCAAAACTTAATAGCTAGAGACTAGATTGTAAAAGTAAGGCATGTCTATCAAAAGGCTAATAGGATTGTGGAGTGGTTAACCAACTATGCCATTTCTCTTGCACTTGGCATCTACAAATTTTGGAACCTGCCTGTGAGTTGCTTGATTATTTTACTAGAGGATATTGCAGGGGGTATCATTTCCTCGACTACTTACTTACGATTAATGTATTCTCCATTTCGGATCAAAAAAAGAACAAAAAAAGGACATGGTCCGACGCATGACTGATGTCCATCATTTAATCTCTCTCTGTTGCAGTAGATTATAGAGTGGCTTACAAATCTTCTAGTCCAGTAGACAAAACTGTAAATGATATTTTGAATGGAAAATATCAAAGTTGTATGTATATAATAATATAAAAGAAGCATCTGGGAAACAGATAGTGGATCCAGAAATGTTTTTGGACACCACAACCACATCGTCATTATCAAGATGTGCTTGTGGACTACATGATAACCAAACAAAACATTATCATACATGAAATGAGGATGGCAGTTTTGCTGATAAAGTCAGTTGTTTGGGAAGTCGTGTCATTGCCAAACAAGATGGCTGTGCATGTGTTTAGGTGCATTATCTTCATTTCAGCCGTATTAAATGCAGAGAGAAACGGAACGAGGGATTCTTAAAACAAATGTGACCCATCATTGCCTAATTAATTGAAGGAGACTGTCAGCAGATTTGGATTACGTTACATGTAATGACACTGCGGAAAGACAAGAACACTGTTATGTCAGTATGGCAGAAGACAGTAATAAGGCAGGCAGGACGACAACTGTTCTTGAAAATTTGATCTTCCATTGATGATATCGATATACACAGTGTATACACAAGTTACTAACTATATCATAAAAAGAAGCCTAAACCAATCTCAACCTCCGATCAGCTTTAGCTCACCGGGGTGGCCTATCCCAAACACATGAAATTAGTAAATTTACACTTCTCAAACATTAGTGTCACAAAATTTGCCATCCATCCGGTTTTGAACGGCTTTTACCGCAGCAACTCTGGCTGCTGTAGCAGCTCTATTTGCAGCTTGAATAGCTTTGTTCACTTGTTCATCCACTAGGCGTATATGAACGGCATTTTCTGCTGTTGTTCTAGCAGCCTGCGATTCAGAGTCACGATGAATTAAGCTATTGCAGAGGTTTGAAATACTGTGTGATGCCCTATCACTTAATACAATTAGGACCTGTCAAGTGTGTCACGGTTAAAGTACCTGAACTGCTCTTAAAACTGCATCGGCCAGTGGAGGTAGAGTGGCCTTCAGATTTCCACCGTCCCATTCTCCACATTTGGCCTCGCCACTTCTGAAAGCATACATACCATAGCCTTGCTTCCGACCTTCATGCCATGACCCTTCATAGCAGTGGCTGTTGGCGAAGTGATAAACACCGAAACCATGGATCTTGTCGCCAAAATATTCTCCAGCATATCTATCACCATTTCTGCAAAAATAGCCACTTTCCTTCATCATTTATTGGTTTCCCATAAAATTAGAATAGACAATATTTACAAACTGTTTATCATGTCAACTGATTAATGGGATTCCTCCATTAAAGATGAAAAGGCAAAGCGAGTCTTTCACAGAAAGTGGCGAGACATAAGATGAAACAGCAATTACAAGATGGCAGTGCATTTTCCGAGCAAACAATAAAGGTACAATAATTTAAATGTCTAGCCAATTTTAGCAAATTCAAGGAGTCAATACTCAATAATAAGCAGACATACAACAACGGTGTTCAATTTCTCTGGATTAGTTTATCATCATTAAGACAAATTGAAAGCTAACGGTAAGACAAAGCCACAGCTTCAAGGAATCATAAATTACAAACATTTAACTTGTTCAGTTCTTATTCAATAAAGTATACTGAAGTAACTGATTAAAATTCAAACTCAAAGTATCAGTTGGAGGCTACTAATTCTACATAGCGTAATGGTGAGAAACAAGAAAATGGACATATCTAATTCCAACCCACCAAAATGAGGAAAAAGTTACCTAACTTACCAATCTCCAGTTTCGTATCAACAGCTGGCAAATGAAAAACAGTGAGCCTAAGGAGAGAGAAAGAGGAGAAGAAACAAAAGAAAGCTTCTGAATAAAAGATTTCATATATAAAAACCAATTTCACATATGCCATAGACAAACTCTATGGATCAATAACTCCCACTTACAATTGATAACAAGCTTTAAGGACTAAAAAAAAAGAAAAGAGAAAGAGAAACATAGTCCAAGAAAATCACCTGAAATGGTAAACACCAAGGCCATGTTTAACCCCACACTTGAATTCACCAATATAACAGCTTCCATCAGAGCAAGTCTGCACACCAACACCCTGACTCTGCCCATTACACCACTCCCCTGCATAAGAATCCCCTGTATAGAACTTATAAACCCCAAACCCATGCCTTAAACCCTGCCTATACTGACCTCTATATCTACTCCCTCTAGCCCAACTCTCTATTCCATACCCATCATATCTTCCATCAATCCAATCACCTTCATATCTTCCATTCACAAAGTAAGTATAAACCCCACTTCCACTACATTTTCCCTTGTGAAACTCTCCTTCATAAAAATCTCCGTTGCTGTAAAACTCAACTCCTTCTCTGATGACCCTTTTCTCTTTTCTCGATTTCTTGCTGTTGTTATCGTTCGGCTCTCCGATAAACCACAGCACCGGCTTTGAATTGGTCCGCCAAGAGCAAAGACCGAGTCTTGTAGCGTTCTCATCCCACAATTGCTTGACTACTGTGAAATTCTGGTTGATTAAAGTCTTGTTCTTGCTCGCAAAGAAAAGGGTTACAGCAATGAAAATTAACGCTAACAAGAGGTTCTCTGATGTGGGTATCTGTTCTCTTCTCAAATAAAAAAAGAAAAAGAAAAAGACCGAAAAAAGGCTAAAAAGAGTAATCGAAAACATGGCCAGAACAGGAACGAATCGCGTCGAACCATTTCTGCGAGGAGTTGAACCGCAACGGTTCGGTTTCCTTCTCTCTTCTCGCAACTGCCCTTCCAAGTCTTGTTGCTGTTGTTGTTTGACCAGGTCTTCCTCGGCGACGGAAGAAAGGCTCTGGATGGATGATCGGACCGTCGGCGATGACCGGAGAAGTGAGGAGTTGGTTCTGGTGAGCTTGGCCTGGCCTTTCTGGCCGTCCATTGACCTAATTCTCACTATCTACTTAACCCTCTATCTCTTAGTGACCCCTCCTGTACCGCGAGATTCGTATTACCGTTGCTGTTATAATTGCCGCCGGCAACATATCTCATGCGGCGCACGTTAAGCAGTGGCTGAGTGCGCAGGCTAGCGCAAGCACAACGCAAACGGAGAAAATGTATAAATTGGAAAAGTGCGCTCCTTTAGAGAGACAAGAGAAAAAGTACACAACATGGAGCGGGTTTCGGTTGAGTTAAAAGGGCCTTGAGATATGGAGATTGAATATGGGCCGTCAGATGGAAATCCAACGGTTCGCTGCAAAGGTGGAGTACTAGCCGTTGGATGTAATATAAAAGTAAGTTTGGTCTTGACGGGTAGATATATGTGGTCGTTGGATCTAGATTCGGTCCTTTTACGCCTGACTGAGTCCGCCTGCGGCAGGCCCCAACATCGTTTTAAGGTATTTTCTATTTAAAGTTTAAACAATAAAACAATATTGATTTTTATAAATAATGGAATGAACTCGGTACTGGTTTATAATTTATACCCTTGGTTTGACGTATGATTTTAATAATCATCACCGTTGATGAAATGATAAAAGAGGTTGATCAGACGGTAAAGATTATTTTACATCAATGAGATTATTGATGGTGTGTCACGTGAGGGAGGAAGGTAATAAGTTTCCAAAGAGTAATAATAAAGCTCGTACAGCTTTTAACAAACTATACTTCTCAATGTTACACTATATTTTAAAAATCGAATTGGTTAAATTGAATTTACAGCAAAATTTTGTACAGTCAAGTTTTCGGTTTAAATTTTAAATTTTGATTCAATTTAATTTTATAATTTTTATTTTTAGAAGTTGATCAATTTATTAATTAATCAGCTAGTTTCTATAAATTAATCAATTTTTATTAGAGTAATTTTTATTTAATAGTCTCTTTTTTAATTAAAATTTAATTTTTTGATAAATAAGATAGTTTTCTTTAATTAATTTTAAATTCTTTAATTTTATGTAGTGTTTAACTGATTTTATAACGATCTAATACTGATTGAACTTTTTAGATCTTAAATCTCTTTGGGTGTGCTTGGTTGGTGGGTATAAAAAAAAGGGAATGAGTATAGAATGAAAGATTGAGTTTGGTAAGGGACTATGATTATAAAGTTATTATTTTGATTACCCATTTTTGGGTAATACCCTATTTCTCTCCTAATCTAGAGGAATGTGTATCATTGTTATATAAGGGTATACTTATTACAATTACTTAAAATATAACTAATTAAAATATAATTATTAATTAATTAAAATATTGTAATTAATTAATTAATTACAATATAATTAATTAAAATATTATTAATAATTAATTAACTACAATATAATTAATTAAAATATCATTCATTCATTAATTAAAATATTGTAATTAATTAAT
>JANKOD010000006.1:9112830-9126750 GCA_026284645.1 Erythroxylum acuminatum | reverse complement strand
GGACTTTTGAAAATTATAATTAGGCCCCTCAACTTTATAAAATTACAAATTGGTCCTCAAAGAATTGAAAAATTACAATTAAGTCCTTAACTTTTACAAATTTTGCAATTAAGTCCATATGTACACCAACTTCTCCAATTTAGCTTTCTAAGTGTCTAATAAGTCTATAAATCATGTCTAATCACCTCTAAGGAATTAGAATACATTTAATTTAACCACCACGGTCTTATCCATCCGATGGACTCGGTTTTACACACTTAAAAGCTTTTGTGTCAGAAATTTCCAAGATTTCGCATACCGATGAACTATATCATGGGCATATGTACCAAAAGGATTCAATTACATATTTAAACTCATATACAACCATGAATACATCAATATACAGTAGTGTCTCTGAATACAGAACAACACAAAAGGATCGAAAAATCCAGTGTTACATTTAGAATTATGATCTCATTGTTTTCTGTTTGTTTTTCTTTCTATTTATGTTTGATTTCGCTTCCAATCATACTTAACTAAATTCCTTTAGTGACTAGGTTAGATGAACCCTATGTTTATATTTTAATATGTTTTGATTCTTTTATTAATACAATTAGTTTGATTGATATATTATGATCTGATTACATATTTTATTCATGACCTAGTAGATCCAAAATATTAGATCATAACCTAAGTTCACAACATAAAGATTGAGAAATCCTTGTTTGAATAGATCTACTATAATTAGCAGGAGTTGATTGCAACCTTAGAGATAGAATGACATAAATTTTTCCGATTAGGGTCAAACCTAACAAAGGGATTCATATAACGGTAAAGCAATCTTATAAACATTAACTTGAGTAATTTGATTGAAAACCTTAGGATAAGTTTCTATTAGAATTAAGGTCAGCTATTAGCATACCATATGAATCTCTATGGTCCAATAAATCAATAAAATAATTACATAGTAAAAGATCAATTTGTTAAGGGTTTTAAGGGGATTCGAAACATAGATACTAATTTTCTGATATGGATAGTTTAATAAATGCTTCATTAATTCTCTGATTCAATCTTGGTACCATGTATATGTAAGGCCCCAAATTATACCCTAGTTAGAATGTTACATGCTTATGAAAGTAAATGTATGATAGGTGTAAAAATTATGATATGATTGAGAATTTCATATGACTTGAATTTTGGGTTTAATGGATCCTATTTAGTGAATTAGAATTAATTGATACCATTAGAGAATTGAGGTATTAAAATGTACATTTGGACTAGGAAAAATTGTCAAGTGGCAAGATAAGTTGGGACATGAAAATTGGAATGACTAAGCCTATAAGTTAGTGAGATTTGGCATAGTTCATGCATTGACAAATGGCATAGTTAGTAAATTGACAAGTGGCAACAATAAGTGAGTCACAAATGGCTTATTATATTATTGACATGTGGCAGCACCAATTTGGGACAAATGAAGATCATGCATAGTGACACAAGATGTCACAATTTCATGACACCTAGTAATGGAAAAGGCAAGTTTCTGTTGGAGTCATTTTTGTCTTGTTCATTCTTCATTGTCTTGCAATCCCTCCACCGAAACTCTCTCATTTCCTCTCAACTTTTGGAGTTTTTGGGATCATTTTCTCTTGGAATGCTTGTAAGTTACTACATTAAGAAAGCTACTTTATACTACCTTCTATGTTGTTATCATCTTAGTGTTAAGATCATCTTACAGTTACCTAGATTTCGGAAGTGCATTGGTTGCATAAAGGCTGGTTTGATTAGTTATTTGAAGAAGGAACTTGAAGGTAATTAGGTAAGGGATTACTAAACTTGATATCATGTATTAATACAAGCTTTATGATAACAGAATTATTATGAAATATATGTTAGATGATGAGAAATGAATGATGGAAAAATGATCTTTATATGACAACTTCTGGTTTGGTTTTGATTTGTGGAAGGTATTGATTTGTAAGTTACTTATGAATGATTTTTGAATAGGTTTGGAAATTAATTTGATAAGGTATTAAAGTATGAATAAGGTAGAGTTGAAGTGAAATTAATGGATTTTGGTGGATGTATGTCAAATGGAAGTAAAGAAATAAAGTTTTGGAAACAATTTGGAAGTTGTGGGTGAGTGAACCTCATCCCACAATCGTGGAATTTATAGGGTTCATTCCCATGGTCGTGGGAAGTACTTAGGAAGTGGAAAATGTTGGTTTTAGACAATTATTGGACTATATAAGGTTAAGGTACTTAATATTAAATGGACTTAATTGAGTTTGAATACGAACCTAGTTTGATGTGGAATAGTTTAAATAAAGGTTGAATAAGACTTGGATTTTTTAATTGAAGTAATAACTTAAGGAAGGTGTTATTAGATAACAGAGTATCTAATTTTTGAATTTATAAGTTGTTAAAGGAATGAAGTTTATTTATGGATGCTAATGTGATTTAAAGAACAAGAGTAATGTGTTAGTTATGAATGTTTGTGAATTTGGGAACTTGAGTGGTTATATGTATTATGTAATGACTTAATGTTATATTGATATATTAATGCAAATGCTTATGTTTATAAGGTACATTGAGTTTGTTCAAGTGAGAATGAATGTGTTCAATTTGAGCATAAGAAAATTAATTCATACTTATGCATTATTTCACTATTATGTGATTATGATGTTGTGATAATTCCGAACCATCAATTGTCCGAGGAGTTTGATAATTGAGATTGTATTGGAAGTGCTTTCTAATTTTGTGACTATATATATGTGTGATGACTCAATACATTTATTGATTCTTTAATGCATATGTTTGTATTTATAAGGCATGTTAAGTTTGATCAAATGAATAAGGTCATGTGATATACACTACATCATTTACATAAAATTTTGAATTATGAAATGGTTTGTTTTAAAACTGTTAAGTCCTATTCGTGGGTAAATATGCATGCCTAGAAGCGTCTGCAGCTGCTCTTATGACACCAAGGTGTCTTATGATATTGACACTTCAATGACTCGTGATATTTGACACAACAGTGTCTCCTGTTACTGAAACATAAGTCTCTCCTGTTCTATGATACCAATCATGGTATCTTCTATTCTGGTCCCATTACCTACTTCTGTAGAAAGGATTAGCGGTCTAACTTGTTTTGTATACTGATACATGCGCAATTTTGATATAAGCAAATTTTGTTCTGATAAAAGATAAGCTCTGACATGATACAAAACAAGTTCTATTCTGACATAAGTTCTACCTTGATCTGAAAGGATTATATCCTATTCTGATATTCAATTCTAATATTTGTACATTCTGTTATGATATTTATGAGTTTGTTCTGATGCAAGAATGCTCTGTATTGATTGATGAATCATATTCTGTTTTGAGACATAATGTTTGGAATACTTTGTATATATGAATGTTAGATGACTGTTAAAAACAGTTGCCATTATGAATTATGTTTATTTATCCCCATTAAGCTATATGCTTAACATGGTGGTTTTGCCTTCATGTAGTTTCTGATAAGAAGGTTTGAGACTGGAACAAAGACAACTGCAATGGTCAAGAAGAATATGTTTTGTTCTGAAAATGTTCAGTTTGTTTTTGTGTTGTATTTTAATGTAATGAGATATAATGTCTTTTGATGTAAATGGTATATAATAACCTTAAAACAGGTTGGCTTTGAAATTTATGACATGTATTTTGTTAAGCACAATATGTATGAAATGTTTTTTTTATAAATAACATTTAATGATATGTAATCTATGTTTAGTTGAGTTGCTATAATGCATATAAGGAATGTTTAGTATGATTTGGAATGTTTCGATTCTGTTTTGTGTAAAATCTGCATATCCTCCCAGGGGGTATTTGGGCATTACATTATCTTACTTTAGTTTTATATTCTTTTAATTAAAAAATCAAAATGTAGATAATAGGATAATGGTAACTACTAGTATTTATAGTCCTCGTGGAATTGACTTATACTTATCAGTACTAGGTACAACTACGTCATGTACTTATGGATATTTAATTATTGACAAACTCAAAAATAGTCAATCAAGTTTTTGGTGCAGTAGACGAGAACTTTGATATTAGGAACACCTTAATGCTATTACTTTAATCATTATTTTTTGTATTTATTTTATTTTATTTTTATTGTACCTTGTTGTATTCTTGGCTTATTCATTTATTTGTCTTTTGAATTTCTCTACTTTGACTTTGAGTTATGACTTATTTTTAGGATATTATGATTTAATGTCATACCTACAGCTCATAATGGATGGATGGAGCAGATAGTACTTTTATAGAGGCCATAATATGTCTTAGCAATCTGCAACATCACCATATTGGAGAGAGAGGTGCTCTCACATGTTTTCTGTTGGGCCCCATTTCCGGAGTCCAACCCTTGAACCATAAAACGTGAGCATATTATTGCTCGTCATACAAACGTGAGCATAATCCAATCAAATCATGAAGCTTAAAGCCTCATACCGTTTCGATTTTTTTTATCAATTGATAAACGACAAACCATTCTTATGATTATGTCCTCAATCATATTATACTTGCTAAAATTCTCCAAGAGAAAACTCCACTAACCCCTTTAGGAAAAGTTCGTCGCGGCAACCTTAAAAGACTGACTTCACCGCAGCGAAGGTAAGGAGTTTGCGAACAGACGGGAACTTCTGCTGAGATCCTTTGGGAAAAGTTCATCGTGGCGATCCTTATAGTTTCACCGCGGCGAAACCCCTGAAATCTCAACCCTTAAACCTAAAATTTCCAATGGCTTCTACAATCACTCTTATCTTAACTCTTGTGGAATATCATAAGACTATCCAATCCTTACTTGCACTCTAAGTTGTCCTGAATTCACTCCCTTTAAGGTAACATCATTTCATGACAATTCAACTACCAATGTTATTTCGTCAAACTCTCAAATCTCTACTCAATTTATTCACTACTTACAACTAATTTTTATCCTTCACCATTTCTTATCTTTCTTTTCCATAACACATATTACACACACATATATATAACAACAATTCGTATTCAAAATTCATCATCTCAAATCGATAACTTTCTCAAGTATACTTTAATTTCAATTCAACCTTGTCCATATGCAAATTTATATTTACACTCAACATCATCCATACATAATTCATAATTCATTAACATCAACGAATAGAGTTTTACAAGCTCTAATGGCATTCCAAGCCATAATAAAACTATAATCCAAAATCTCAAAATATAAAGTTACATGAACAAGAAATCCTTAAAATGCGACTAAAGCCTTGTGTTTTCCATAACTAACTCAAAATACAACATAAGCAAATTTGAAGTGATGCCTTGACTCTCTTTCACTCCATCTCTTGCTCATCACCTGAAGGTGGGGATAGAAAGGGGTTGAGCTTAAAGCTCATGGGTAACAATTTATAATAGAAAAATAAGCAAAAACTATTTTCAAAACCCATTGTCATTGTACATTTTCGAAACCATAGTAATTTCACATGTAAATATCATCAAACACTTATTTCTCGAAATTCTCAATTTTCAAACAATTCATGTGCAATTATAAATCATACATGCATCAAACTTGTCAACAGATCATAAGCACAAAAGCACATCATAATGGTTTGAGGGATCCAAAATAGAACGTACTACACATTTCCCCTAAGGGTCCTGTGTAGCCGTGAACAGAACGTACTATCGCAATTCCATTTAATGGTCTTACATAACTGTGAACTTATGGGAGTCCATGTAGGAGCTCCATGTCACTAGCGGGTAGGCGGGAGAAGCCTTTTGTCAAAGTGCACTTGACTTAACTTAGGGGACCACCACAAACCCACAGAACATGTATTTCATAATCTTGTAAACTTGTTGCCCAAAATGGCACATTTTCAAAACTTAATTTTTCTTAGCACTTTGCCACAAAGGCATATTTCAGAAACACAATTGTTCAAGAACATGAAATATGGAACATTTCATCAACCAAATTCATACACCAACAAATAGTAATTTCTCAAATCATTCAAAAGCAATAATGCAACAATTATGAAGCAATTTGAAATCATTTTATTCTCTTGATTTGAAGGAAATCCTTGCTCAAATACTTGCTTAAAGGTGCCTCACCCTTTGCTTCTCTTGCCTTCCTTGATTTACTTTAATAATAGCCAAAAATTCCGTTCAATAGGAATTCCAATTTATGATCAGGTAAATGAAGAAATATGATGATACTTTCTTCTAGAACAATGTTCCCCATTGTCTTAAGTTTCTAATGACTAAAAAATCATTCAATTTGGGTACTCTAAAAGTTATGGCCCAATCATTTTTGGTTTGTTCCAATACTAACACAACATTCTATGTTTAACATCCCTTCAAAACATGGGATCTTTAGAGACTTAGGTAAAACTCCATTTCATCATACACATTGTAGCCCTATGTCTCTAGTTTACACCAAATCAAAAATCATCTTATTTGGATAACTACAAAAAACATTATGCTCAAAATACCAAAGTATGTTCTATGTTGGAAAGTTCGTTGCGCCGGCCAAATCGGCAAGCCAAAAAGTTAGCCGCGATGAACTTTTACGGAAACATACTCCAGGAACATTTTTTTGCTACATTTTCTAACTTTTTACTTCTCATCTTTCATATATAACCCATCTTAACCCTAAACCATCTCTTCTACTTCACTTACAACTTCATTTCAACCCAATATCATTTACAAATGCATCATAATCTATCTTTGATCATTAACCCTAAAAGAGAACACTTGCCTATATCATTCACCAATAACTTCCCACACATATTAAGCTATATTTGAGTTTCATTCAACCATACCCATGAAATTTAAAGCATAACTTACTTGTTGAAGCTCCAAATTCTTCAAACTCTTTAAGAATCTCCAAACTCTAGCATTTCTCTTCTTTTTCTCCTTTCTCTTCTTTCATTCTCGTGCTTCTCTCTTTTCAAACAAGCCAACAAATTTTCTTCTTCTAACTTATACCCTTTATGGTTACAAAATGTCCCTTTTGCCCTTCCATAGAAGCCTTATATCTTTTAACCCTAAGTGACTTGACAATTTTGCCCTTGATACATTCTTACAACATTAACACTTAAATTCCATCAATCCATGCAATAAAATCCTAATAACCTTGACATAATAATTAACTCCAAAAATTTAATCGATCAAAACCTTATACTTAATACAAATCATGCTTAATTTAATAAGAAAAAAGTTCGGGGGCCAATAGTTTTGGAGGTTCAGCCGATGTCTATGTCATGTTACAATATTTTAGGAGTACTTACTACAATCATGAATATTGAACACCAAATTATATGTGGGAGTGACTGACCATATACAATCAACACCAAGGTGCACTATACAGGAACAACTACAATTAATAAAGCAACTCTTATGCTTTTAAATGGAATGATTACACTTCAGCTAAATATTTATATCACCATACACCTCTAATTAACGATCCAACTCTGGAAGATATGATGGTCGATTTCATTCAAGAATCAATCAAGAGGCATCAAGAAACAAAAGCTCCTATATGATGGTTGGTGAATCTAATCGACCAACTAACGAAGATCATTTATTTCTATTTATGTTTGATTTCATTTCCAATCATGTGTGACTAAATTCCTTTAGTGTCTAGGTTAGATTAACCCCATGTTGATACTTTAACATGTTTTGATTCTTTTATTAATGCAATTAGTTTGATTGATATATTGTGATCCAATTAAATTTTTTATTTATAACTTGATAGATCTGAAATATTAGATCATAACTTAATTTCATAATATAGAGATCAAGAAATCCTTGTTTGAATAGATCTACTATAATTGGAAGGAGTTCATTGCAACCCTAGAGATAAGATGGCATAAATCTTCCAGATTAGGGTCAATCCTAATGGATGGATTCATAAATCGGTAAAGCAATCCTATAAACTTTGACCTGAAGAATTAGGCTAAAAGCCTTAAGATTAGTTACTATTATGCTTAAGGCCAGCTATTAACATACCATAGGAATCTAGTGTTGGATCAAAAACAAAAGCATGCAAGATTTGGCTAAAATAGTAGATTTCAAAACTTTTTTCGAAATCAAAATGCAGCAGAAACAACATAACCAAATCAACTTGTTTCATCCATACATGATACGGTATGAGGAAAATAATTAACATACAAACCAGATGGAGATTATACCGACTCCTTGCTACAGCTTTGACTTCTTGCTTTTATATCCTCTCCTTGTCAATGTATCCTCACCTCGTTATTGTATCCTTGACCAATTCGATCTAAGTTGTTTTCCTTGAACAACTTGGCTACCAAGATCCTTTGGTGGGAAAGGAGAAGAAATCTTGTAGAGATTTTCCTTAGTTGAAAGAAGCCAAAAATGAGACCCTTCTCATTCAAGTTTCGACTAGGTTATCCAACAGAGGAGAGAGTAAGTCAATAAATGCAAGAACACCTTCTTCTCTCCTTCTCAATTTCGGTTAAACATGAAAGAAAGAATTGTTATGCATCTAATGCATCACTTCATTCTTTAATCAACCACAAAGAAGCCAAAAAATGAGACTCTTCTCATTTGTTTTAAGATGGCTATATGAAAAGACCAGTAACCTAAATGAGACCCTCTCATTTTTGGTTATGAGATGAAAGAAGGGAGAGAGTACATCAAATGCACCTCATCTTTCTTCAATCAAATGAATGCTAACAAAGTTACGTTACTTGCCATCATTAAAAGACAACCATTAAAACATTTAATGATAAGATCATTACTCCATTTAATGATGATAAAGCATGATAAAAACCATGTTAAATTTAACAATTCAGTGCTAAATGTGCAGTTGCACATTTAGCTATAAAAAACCAAAATATGCCCTTCTTTTTTCTTTAATAACTTTGTTTCAATTTAATTAATCAATTTAAACCAAAGCCAAGCCCAATATTAAACGTTCATTTGGGCTTCTAATTAACAATTAATTAAAGTAAGCCCAATATTCAATCATAGGCTTAAAAACCTCTATTTATATTTCTTATTTTGCTTGATAACCTTCCTAGAAGGTAAGTGGGGAATCTAATTGGACTTACATAATTCAAGCTCCAATAAGCCCGGAATTAGTTCAATCTCATTAAAATTAATTCCAACTTATTAACTAAATGTCATTCCACTAAAGACAATTAGTTGAACTATTGAATTACTAAGTATTATGAGAACAAATGTTTCAAATAAGACATCCAATTGCACACTTTATTATGAACCATATTATAGCCATCCACACAATAAAGGTTAAAATCACCGTTTTGCCCTTACGTTGATTTTTCCTTCTAGTTCTCCCATTTTACTCTATATGGTGATTAACACACAAGATCTTATCTTGGTGTTAAGACTTGATGGATATCTAGTCCATCAAACTGCTGGCATCAGTTTAATCACCAATTTTCGTAAAACATCTAGAAGTGTCGAAATCACTATAAACTCTTTATTTGAGTGAATGTTCCCTGATACATGTTTCAATTAATAATTCCAACATGAAGATACTGGATTGATACTCTGTACAAAACCATTTTGATCATATCAAGAATTATAATGAAGCACATACGAGTTCACCATTTATCAAGATTGTGGTTCGTAATAAAATAATGCTAAGGTGTGTGTTTTAAGACTAAAGTAACAACCTACTTTATTCTTTAAAACATATGTGATTCTAGATTCATTTAATAGTGCCATTATCGATAGTGAACGCCTAATATGATGCTCATACAAATAAAACCAAACTCTTTTGTTTTATTAATAATAAATATTTTCATTGCAAAAGTAATTGAAAGAAGATTAAGTTACATATAAATACACTTGCTTTCCAGGGCATTATATTTACATAACTCCAATATCTAAACGGTCCAACAAATTAATAAAACAATTGCATAGTAAAATATCAATTTGTTAAGGTTTCTAGGGGTATTCAAAACCTAGATACTAATTTTCTAATATAGATAGTTTACTAAGTTTTTCATTAATTCTCTGATTCAATCTTATTGTTATTATCTTACTTACTTTAGTTTATTTTCTTTTTAGTTCAAAATCAAAAACAATTTCGTAGACTAGATAATAGGATAATGGTTATTACTAAAACTTATAGTCCTCGTGAGATTGACTCGTACTTACCAGTACTAGCCACAACTACATTGTGCACTTGCAGTTATTTAATTATTGACACACTAAAAATGGTAAATCATTATTCCTTATTTTTTCTTTCAATTTGTCACAAGAAATTTTCATATAGTTTCTTCAACATTTTAGGGTCTTTTTTACTATCCAAGTTACTCATCTCATGAGTAGGTAAAGGTATAAAGTCCAGTAGTGTTGATAAAATCTTTATCCCCTTTTTATAAAGGTAAATAAAAAATAATATCCATATAAATATCAACCCTAAGGTTTACTAAGGCTGGCAAAGGAGTATGTAAGTGAAATGACATCACCTTATAATTAAATTCTCTACATAAAATGCAATTACACTTATAAAGCTAAAAGAAATGTTCAAACAAAAGGTCCAATGTCTCTTTAATGCCAAAATGCTCATCAATCCTCCCCTATAAGCCTCAAATGTCAAAAACTCTCTTAAGGAACTTTTAGGCATTAAATTTATTTTCCTTAAACTAAATCACAACATACTTAAAGAATTTATCAAAAGCAATTTTCTTAAAATCCTTAAAAATAGATGCAAAATAATTATCATTTTCTTATAATTCCTTAATATGTTTAACGATTAATAATTTTGCATTCTAGGTAGTAGTGATAAAGGATCATATCAATAGAGAGTATGTGATTAGCTTCTGGAATAAAGAAATCAGTGTATACGATTGGGGGAGGGTTTGGGTAAACTTAATAGTTGCAATAAAATAAAATGAAGTTATGGAAGATAAATCAATTCAAATAATACAACATTTGAGGATTAATTAATAGGTTTTAAATCTAGTTCTCGGTCCAATCTCAACCCTCACATGAATGTACATAATTGATCATAACATTATTCTCAAATTCATCTTAAAAAAATTAACCATAGATTTAACAACAAGCTATTTTAATCCCAATTTTTTCTTAAATTGTAAATAATTGAAACAAGCTCTTTAATTAGGTTTAGCTATCAAACAACCTAGAACAAGCTCTCCAAAGTTTTATGTGATAGTCACATTTCAGATTATGAAAATAGGTTAATCTTAGAAAAAATCATATAAGCTTTCTTAATTTAACTTTTACTATGTATTTTGAATGATTGATGACCATTAGTTTACTACACCTGAATTAGATTTGCAACAATTGCAGCTTGTAATCATGATTCTGGCAATGAGTCCATATATGAATAATCTAATAGGCATATCTAACTTGTTCGTAGATAAATCCCAAACTTTAAACACGAGTTAAGAAAAACATCACTAATATTAAACAATGGCCAAACATGTTAACAAGCCTGAATATTCCCTTTGAATTAGAAAAAAGAAGAATAGTTGCTTATAAATCTAAAAAGGGAAAGAAATCTATGTCCTTTTATGTCTATAATTTGTATATGCCTTGAATGGACTATTAGTTGCCCTTTTATATTACAAAATTAGGGTTGTGTAATTATACCCGGTCAGCTACATAGGCGTGTAGGACACTATGTATTTTGATTCTCTGAATTGGTGAAGTTACACGATCATAGTTAGATACATAGTCAAGATGCACGACTGTGTTTGTAGATCTATACATGGTTGTGTAGGTCACATAGATGGTTGGAACGTCTTTAAGTTCTGACATATTTTCAGTGACTTATAAGGTCCCATACACAACCTTTTAAGTCTCATAAATGGGCAACCATAAAGGCAAAGTAGACTAAACATCAATATAACTACACTAATGATGTGAATTTATCTCATTTTGGTTCCTTTCTCCTCCAACTTATACCTAGATCATAATATTAATCAAAATAATAATTTTATATGGAACATAAACATTAATCACTAAGCATTAGGAATAAATAAATAACCAATCAAGAACATATAAAATTTTCCTACATTTAGCTTTTGGTTGTTCTCAGGAAAAATGAAAATTCAAAATCAAAATCAAAATTTTCCTCTTTAACCTTATTTCCTGAGAATAGGTAGTCATATGAAAAGAGGAATAATTTTCAAAACTATAGCAAGAATTGAACATTGAATGTTTTTGCTCATGATCAATCAACAACCATTCCGTTTAAAAACTGAGGACTCTAAGGTTAGACTTTCATAAAGTTGTGTTTTAAAATAATATTAACCTATATGTACACTCAAACACCCTTCATGATTAAGAAATTTTATGAATTTGCACATCTTTTCAGTTCTCTACAATTAAAGATTCACATGCATAATCACAAATCTTTCAACTTTTCAAGGTTATAATGGGTTGAAAGGTTAAGGTAAGAAATATTTGAGTTTTGTACTTTAAAAGCTATCAGAACTAGTGAAGTAGGAAAAACACTTAATTGAATACCGAGTACAAAAATTTAAATCCCATTAAATATGGTACCATTGTTGTGCCCAAAATAAGTTCTAAAAATACCTAGGCTATCCTACTTGTAGTATATGAGGTAGTCATAGTTGGTTCCCCATGGTTGTCTCCTACAGAGGTGAAATTGGTTCACTTAAATTAATCCTGAATAAAAATAAAAATAATGCAATGATAAGCATTCTATCTCGATATGTTGAGTGAAGGCTTTAAAGAAAATTATGCAATTAGACTAAAAAGTAAATGGAATTAACCAGAAGCAAAAATGAATAGATTAATCAAAATGGGAAACGCTTGAGAATTAATTTCAGTATTTTAATCTCCTGTACATGATTAAGGAGAAATTATTGGATAGTTGTCTTACTAAAATTAACAGCTGGGTTCTAAGATCAACTCGAATAATAAACTAAATCTAACTTTTGTATTCGACAAGTTATCATCCGAATGAATTATGGAAACCCAAATACTAATTACCACTTAAGTTAATAAATTTCTAATTCTTAACCTAAGCATCTATAGTTTCTTGTTCCATTTTAAACTTTTTCTCTTGATCCTTTGTTTAATACCAAAATAATGCAAAGTTTGGTCATGTTATTACATCCATTTAGTTCAGAAACTATAGCAATAAGCCCGTCAATCATGCATATTTGACTAAAATAGCTACATTAATTCTCAAGAAAAAGAGATCAACTCATCACGGAAATAACAAGTTTCATCATATTCAAATAATTCAATCCCATTTGTATCAGTACAAGAGAAGTATTTAAGCAATAAACCAAGTAAATAACCAAATGAACTATCAAAAGATAACAGAGTATTAGCCGGTTAAACTAGATTCTAACACCATCATAGTAGTCCATTGATTATACCTCAATTATACCTTAATTATACTTCATTTCCTTATTAAATTCATCTCCAATTCCAATTCAAAATCATTCAATTGGTAGCTCATAAACTATAGTCTTTCATGCATAAAAAATCAAAATAGAAACTATCATTCACTATCATTCATGTAGTCCTAGTTCTTTCCCATTTCAAGAACACTACACTAACACCTTTGTTTAGCATAAATTCACCTTCATTATACTTCAAATCCTAACCTAAAATCATCCATTGAACAACCTCTAACTTACGGTTTCATACATCAAAACAAAACCAATTCATCAATCAAATTTTAGCACAACTTATCATCAACCCTACATGTATCCCATTGCAATTTAATCATCATGAATGTTATGCTAACATATATCATACTAGGTCAACAAATCACTTACTAGTTCAGCTCAAAACCCCATCAATCATCAAGCTAACTTATCCCTCCAAACATGCAAGGATAAAGCATACTCCAAGAACAAGATGAAAATAAAAAAGGGGTTTCAACAATAAGATGAAGACAACAAAATTTTGGAGTGAAGA
>JANKOD010000006.1:9098251-9111047 GCA_026284645.1 Erythroxylum acuminatum | reverse complement strand
TATTTGTGTATGTTATTAATTTGTTGTTGCAATAATATTAATTATATTTGTTAAATAATATTAATTTAATATAAAGTGTATATTAATTAATTAAGAATAATGATTTTATTTTAATTTTTATAAATAAATAAATAAATATTTGGTGTAGAGTGGTTGGAGTAATACCAAATTTGATGTAAAAAAATTCTTGAAATATTCTCTTTTACACCAAATTTAATGTAAAAATTTTATGGAATGGTTAGAGATGGCCTTACTATCATTTAATTGGATACCCATGTCATCCATTATAGGTGTCCTCATCTATTATTTTTTCCTCAATATGATGAGATTGATCCATTAATTATTAGCATTTAATGAGATATCCGTGTCATCTAGTGTGGGTGTTCTGATCTATCATCTCCAACTCACAAATAATAAAATTAATTAATTAGAAATTATACCATTTTCACACTTACCCAATAACATATACGACCAATATATGAAGAGTGTTTATTTTCATATATTTGATAGGAATATATATGTCTCAACTAATAAATTGATCGTTGAGTATATTTAGCATATTATAACCTAGGTAATATTTTGCATCCATATTCTTCATTGACCTCACTTATTTCATCAGGCCGTACTTGTATTTAATTCTTTCACTAAGAGAGTGTGACTATATTTGAATCTATTTTTTATATGAGTTATCTATTGAAATGATCTCCCTTTATCCTAAGTTATTTCAAATTATATTTAATTTACTTTCCTACATTGGCCCATAAGATCACATCATACGCGACCTTTTGGTAGTATTTTAAAATAGAAACTTTAAATATATTTTTTAAGAATAAACAAAGGTTATAAAGATATAGGTCAAAAGTTTATTTAAACCTTAACATGTACATTAAAATACAAGTTGAACCTTAAGTGTTCAATTTGAATCCCAACGTTTATAAAATGCTCGAAACAGACCCTATGAGGACAAAAAATCTAACGATGGTTACCCTCTGTTAGTTAAATGTCACATTATATATGGTGTGATTTTTTAAAAGTTTATGCACATTAGTGGGACCTAATACTTTCTGTTAGTTAAATAAAAGTGGGTCCCAAAACTTTGAACCCACTGTTTTGTTCTTCATTCAAAATCCCCAAATCCCTAAATCTTCAAATGCTTGCAGAACTAAACTCTCCTACTTTGTTTAGACATTTGTAGAAATCTCGCACACTCTTCTACTAGTTCAATCACAGCAATAATAAGCCTAATCTCAACAGCACGTTCAATCACAAGTTCAATTGCCTACCGCATATCTGGGAAACAATATAAGGACAATACATATTGGTAAGTCCATTCTTTTGTTTGACTTTTTCTTTGTGTTTATTATATGTTATGGTCCCCTATTGAATGTTTTGTCTGATTTTTTGTTTATGTTTATTGTATGTTGTGATCCCCTATTTTCAACCTAAGCCCGAAATGTTTATTGAATATTCCATGTATTATGCGAACCTTTATTGTAACATTCCATTATCCTATATTAGGGGTTGGAACCCTAGAATAGTGTATATGAGAGTTTATTGAGAAGTTAGAAAGTGCATTTCATGCTCATGCATAATATAGCATACACACACACATACGTGAATATTGACTTTTGCACATTAAAAAGATTGTACATGCATTCATTGACATTTTCGGGTATAATTGATTTTATAAATGTGATTATATTGAGAATTGTGGTTTTTATATGTTAAAAATTGATTTGGAGAGGATAAGTATTGAGTTAGAATTTTTTGTAAAATTTGTAAAATTATGAAATTTTGAGTATTTTTGGACTAGGAAAAATGCCAAGTGGCAAAACAATTAATAAATAATAGTAGAATTAACTATCAAATGGCAATGGAAATTTTGATAAATAACTTTCGAATTTATTGAAAAGTGTCATTGAAAATTGGGAGACAATTGGAGTAGGAATTGGAATTGAATGGACTAGTTAAATAAGAGAACCTAGTTTAAATCCATAGAAATTGGACATGTGGCAAGTGACAAAAGTCACTTGCCAAGTCAAGCCTTTAAACTCACGATTCTTTTAACTTGAAAGACTAAGTTATTATTTTGTTCTTGCCTTCTTCTTCTGCGTGACTATCTTCACCTTCTTTATGAATTTTGTTGCCAACCTCCACCAACGTTGAACCTATCTCTCTCATTTATAAATTGCTACTTCCATCTTGTTGTCTCTTTCATTTTCCATAAGAAAGCCTAACCTAATCCACCTCTATGATGACCGTGAGATGCATGGAAAATTAGGGATTCTTGGTGTTCTTGAAGAGTTTGAAGAATTTGAAGTTAAATCAAGTAAGTTGTGCCTTAATCATTATGGGTAATGTTAAATGAAACTAATATGATTAGTAATTTGAGATTGATGACTTGATCATGAAATTTTTATGTGTGAATCGTGAGTGATGAAATGAATACATTGATGTCTTGCTTTTACATTTTTGATGATTAATGATTCATAAATTGATTTAGAGATGATTTAGTGTTAGAATGAATCCTAAAAGGATGTAGAAAGAGGTGCAGTAAATTGATGAATGAATGAATATTGTCATGTTCTATTTTTGATGAATAAAAACGTGGATCATTGGTTGTTTTAGAAATGGATTGGATGGAGTATTGAAGTTAAAGAAAAGGCACTTATAGTTTCTTGAAAAGAGAAGAACTAGGATGAAAGTTTAGGGACAAATTGATAATGGTATTTAAAATGTGTTGGAATATGTTAACTATAACAATTCCACTAGATATGTATTTGTATTTTAGCCATAACGTGATCTTTAGCTATCCAAAAGAGATGATTTTTAATCTAGATTAAAGTAGAGACATATGAATACATTTTTAATGAAGACATCCAATTCAAATTCTGTCTTTAAGAGTTTCAAAATATGACTTGAAGTGGAGTACTAGTGCAGTTACAGTTTGAGAATAGTAGGTAGTTTTATGATGTCTTGAATTGACATGAATTAAGGTGATAGTTAGGAAGAAATGAAGGTGAAAAATGAAGTAGAACAGGCGCAGAAAATTTATGATGAAAGTGTATAAGAATATGTTCTATTTTCGTGTTTATGATCAAGCATGGATTTTGATTTTTTTTGTCGATGATATTGAACTGAAATTGAGGTATAAATGAAGAAGTTATCAACTTGAAATGATGAATGTTGAATATGAATTGTTTGATACTTATGAATGAGATATGTTATGGAAAAAGGATAGGATTTCATGAATGATGAGTTTTATTTGAAAATGATGAATCAAATGAGTTGAGGTTTGAGAGTTTAATGAAATCAATTTAGTGGTTGAATTGATATGAAATGATGTTGCATTTGAGGAGGTGAATTCGGGAAGATTTGGAATGAAAATGATGTTAAAATATATGTAGAAACCATTGGGAATGCTCTTAAGGGAGATGTGCTTCTCCTATGTCCATTGGATGGACTTTAGTTTCACTGGACGGACCTTCTTGGGTCTCAAAAACTCCCCAACCCCGTTTATGTCCATTTGGAGGGACATATGTCCACTGAGCGGACATCCTCGGGATACTTACATAAAATTACAATTTTGACCCTTTAGACGGAAAAATCTCTCTTCCAGTTCTTCACGAAAATTGTAGAAATCAAAGTCCTCTTTGAAATCATACTAGAATGACATTAATCTGACATCCACAACAAAAGTTATGCCTTTTGTCCCATGATCATGTATATATATAAGTTATTGACTTATTAATGCTTTCGTATGAGGTATTTAGGCTTGAATGTGATCATGAATGAGCCTAGTTGATGATGAATTGAGCGATTAAAGTAAGGAAAGTGTATTAGGTATTAAGGAATGATTTAAAGATCATTTTAATTAGTTATGAGACACATATTAAGGAAATGTACCCGGGATTATCATTAAACATGCATTGTACATTATCCATAGACATATATGTGCATAAATGAATACTTATAATTATGCAAAGTTGTGATGTGTATAAATGTGTATGTATTGTATGATTTAGAAGAGCATATTGAGCAATAACATTCAGACGTTGCCGGGACTTCAAGGTAATAGCTTTCTGGAGCAAACTATGAGTAACCTAAATGGTCTCACTTGAATAATTGTTTGTTTTAAATTCTATATTGAATTATGTTGTGAAATTGATTGTCTTGATTCCAAATATTGAATGTACAAGGCGTTTGATGCATAAATGACATATTGGAAGTGTTCCTTTGATGTGAATTTGATAAAATATATGATTTATCAACATTTGGTTGAATGCCAGACCAAGGTCCAATGACAAATATTAATCATGAATGTAAATGTGATTGTGTAAGTGAAATCAAATGACTAAGTGAATATATGTGAATGTGATGCATTTCATTACATGAATGCATGATTAGATAATGAAAGTCGTGACCTGAGTAGCCATCGAAAATGAGCTTAAATCTCAAAATGTGATTAAGAGTCAAAGGCTCGCTATGTATAATGAGCCATGTATTCCCAACGGATAAGGGACAGTTAACAATGAGCCACGTATCCACAATAAATATAGGAAATTTATAAACACTTGGTCAAAACAACGTAATAATCGAAAATGAGTCTCATAAGCATTGCATATACATTTAAAATGTATGTTTGAATGATTGAAATGTACCATTGACTTGTATTTGAATGAGAATGTGAAAATTGTGAACAAAGTGCTATGTAATGCTACATGATGATAAATAAAATGATGTGAATTATGTATATATGATGTGATGTGTTATGTGATTTGACGGTTCATCGAAGATGGTTACTTCACTGAGCTCGCAAAGCTTAACAAAATTACAACGTTGACATTTCAGGACCGAGAGAGGACACTAGTGACAGAGAGACTCTACAAGAAACATAGTTCTTGTACTTTTGGATAGAAGAAATGGCTCAAAGGTCGATCAGTTGTGACTGAAGGATCTAGGTAGAACTTTTGTATAATTCCTCGTGTATGTAGCGTGTGTTGTAATTAGTCTGGATAATGTACATATTTGGATGATTTTGTAAAGCTACAATGTATATTTGGTTTTTATGAAATGAAATGAGGAATTTTGGATTTTCAATTATTGTGTCTTTCTTTATGATGCCTTATAAGAGAATATCACTGCTCTAACATGCCATTATTATAGGTTACATACTGAAATGTCCTCAGGGTGTTCTGGTATATACTCTATGGTAGTGAGGTGTTACATTGCTCATCTCCACCGAAATCTCTCACTCTCTCACATCTCCTGGGATCTTTGCTTCAATTTGCATCACCATCACTTGGAATCTTTGCAAGATGTTGCATCAAGGAAGCTAGATCTTGTTATCTTCTATGTTGTTTTCTTGGTGCTAAGATTTGCACTTTGATCTTGGATGTGTGCTGGTTGCTTGGAAGGGTTAGATTAGCTGGTTCTTTGGAGTTGAAATTTGAAGTTAAATAGGTAAGGAAATTATAAAATTGATAGCATGTATTAATACAAGTTCTATGATGATTGAATTGGCAAAGAATATCTGTTATGATGTTGATAAATGAGTGCTGGAAAAGTGAGCTTTGTATGGCAAATTCTATTTTAGTTATGATGCATGAAAGACTATGATTTGTGAGTTGCCTAATGAATATTTTTGAATTGGATTTGGACATGAATTGGATGAGGAATTGAAGCATAAGTAAGGTAGAATTGAGGTGAAACAAATGGACTTTGATGAAGGTGCATTGAATGAAGTATAAAGGAGCTACAATCTAGAGACAAATTGAAGGCTATAGGTGAGTGAACCTTCAGTTCACTCATCCCACGATCTTGGGATTTAAATGGCCCTTCCCACAGTCGTGGGAAATGCTTAGGAATGAGAAAAGGTTGGTTTGTGCAATTGTTAAACTATATAAGGTTAAGACACTTTATATAAGTATCACAACAGAACATAAGTATTGCCATTTTATATCTTGTTTAGTTATTTCTCCCCACTAAGCTATATGCTTAGCACGGTAGTTTTGCCTCCATGTATGTTCTGATAAGAAGATCTAAGGTTGAGACAACTGCAGTGGTTAACGAAGGATGTTATGTAATTTGGAAAATGTTTGTTTATGTTATTTTTGAGTTGTAATCAATGTATAAGACATATTTGTATTTTGGTGTAAATGGCTTGTGATAACTATAATATAGGATGGATTTGGATTTAAAACATGTTTATGACAAGTACAATGTGTATAATATATTTTGTTTATTTACGTCAACAATCGATGAATGTAAAGCTTATTGCCTTGTTTTTTAGAAATTTCTAGAATGTCTTGTTTTGTTTAGATATGTATTGGGGGAAATCCTTACATCCTCTTAGGGGATATGTGGGTGTTGCATTTAATGTGTAATTTAACCTAATCAAACTTATTAAGCAAAATTAATCTATTAGTTATCAATAAAGTCTCGGATATAGTCGTACTCTAACTCTAAAGTGTTTATTCTCCTAAGATAAATCATTTTTCACCTGTTTATTTTTATACAATCCTATTATTGAATATATCAGGTGAAATATGATTTGTCTTAGGAGAATAAACACTTTAGAACTTAGCATAAATTGAACAATTAAAAATAAGAGAATGAATTCAAACAACCAATAATCAAAGCATATATTAATAACTAAAAAATCTATATAAGCTACATCCCTAGCCTTAACTAAGATTTCTAAATACTAAAAATGGTAAAAACTAAACACAAATAAACAAATATTATCATAAAGAAAAGAGTAGAAGAAAGAGCATATAGAAGTTGTCATTTGACTTCGTTAATCTTGCTCCAACCTTCCTCCATTGCTAAGAAACTATGAAACCTAATAATAGTCTCCTCAAAAGTCTAATGGAAGTCCCTTAAATTAATTCTAAAATAAGTATTTATAAATAGTATTACAAAAATAGTTATATAGGGTTTGAACTTAAGAAATCATGTGTCCTCATAAATTGTGTTTAAGAACTAGAATTGATCTTATTCTGGAACTTTTATTCTTCGTTAATCAATGTATAAATGGTGCCTGACATTAAGTTATAATTAGTGACAGTTTTGTATTGTTTCTCTTTGTAAAATTAAGATGTGTTTGGCACTAATCTTGTTTTCTTCTCAGCTTATCAAACCTTTATGAAAGATAAGTGCATGTTATCTCAACTAAACCGACGCTTATTATGCTTTGCTTTACCAACTTCTCCACTTGTCGACATCTTTAAGTCATAATTGACTCTCAAAGTTTTTTACAAAGTTATTTTCCATCTTCGTATCTTTTAAATGACTATAAAAACTAGTCGATTGGATATTTGTGGAGAAAGTTGCACTAAATCTCATATTATATTCTTAAATTCATCAGCTATAAGATATAAGATAATGAACTAAACATACAAAAGTTGATTCATATTAAGCATCTTATAAAATTTCCAAATACTAAGTAAATTTAACTTTAAATAATAACTAAAATATAGACTTATCATTTACAAGACAGATTTCAGTTGAGATTAGCAATTGCTCCAATCATGAAAAGTTTTTTAATATTCTTATGAAACTTTCTTGTGGAACTCTTTAATGTTTTTAAACGTGACATAACTTTAAATTTAAATTTGAATACACTTTCAAGGATCTTCTCACCATAAATTTCTACCTTGAACAAGTTATCAATTCTTGATATTTCTCACTGTAAGCTAGGAGGAGACCTAGCCCCTTGGTAAGACTAAAAAACATTATTTCTTTATACATCTTCTATAACAATTTCAAAGGGTATTTTCCAGACAATAAATCTTTAGATAACTATCAACAACAAAGTTGACAGAAAATCAAACGATTGTGTGTAGTCAGGATTTTGTTTTTTCAAATAGCACAACAATGGACATACTTAACAATAGTAGTTTCAAGTGATGATAAGGGATTAAGCTAACCATTGCATCACTTGTTACCTTAATTATAACAATGATAGTCTCAACTCCTTTACAATCAATATACTATACTTCCATTAAAAAGAGTAATGATAAAAGTACCGACACCCATCAATAATCTAGTGATAATTTCATTTGCAATCACACAAGTTGAAACTATATGTGGACTAATGACAAATATACCTACCCATGAATAATTTGGCAATTATTTCATATGCAGTCGTACAACAACTAACTACATATTCATGTAAATATCACACCATTGTCTCCTCATTCCTAAAATACAAAAAAGTAGCTGAAAAGTGTGGCTCCATCACAGTATTATGGATTTCATAACTTTTCGTTTGGTAACCGCCAAAAATGGAAAAAATGTATAAGTCGTCCGGATATAAGTACTAGTTGGTACCAGTGATTTCTTCTGGTACTGGATGGTACCAACTAGTATTGATAAAATACTGGTAACTTTTGAAAATTTCAAAATTTTGAGAACCAAAATTAAAAAAATCAAATATATCTATCATTGATAAAATACTGGTACCAACTAGTATTGACAAAATACTAGTAACTTTTGTAAATTTCAAAATTTTGAGAACCAACATTAAAAAAATCAAATATATCTATTAAGCACCCACTGCCTACCCTACATGTCACTCACAAACCAAACCTTATCGCTACCTTCCTCTCTTTTATCATTATGCGTTCATCATTGTGTCACTTCTTTGTCTATCGCTCTGTATGTTTCCTCGACGGGACCTGCTGCCTCTGAGCATATCTGCTGCATCATTTCTTCATGCTACTGCGTCTCCATCACTTGCTCATTGCTACTTCCCCTTCTTGTTGCTTCTTCATTGTTGGCTCGCTAGCTCCCTATTGTTCTATCCTTCACTTGCATTATCTTGTTCTGCTTTGTGTCTGAGACAGTGTTAAGGTAGAAGATACTTGACAGTTAATACCTAATAGTTTTGTATTTTTTTTTTGAGAAATTAAAAAATTTCATTGAAAAAAATATAAGGTAACAAAATGGAGTATGGTCTATAAATCATGGCAGAGCATGACTTAATGGGCGCTAGAGACCAGAAGCTAAACAAATAAGAGACATAATGGACCAAAGCCTACACAACGTCGTTTGGGCGTTACAATTTAAGAGCCAAAACGATTGTATTCCTCGTCGTTGTGAGCCTTTCCTCTGCTAGGGTAAAACTACCTCAACCTTTCTTGATGCTTCGAAATAGCTTTCCCCAATTCGGCTAGTCGATGGCAATTCTGCAGATGCGGAGGAGATGGGGGAACTATAGCGATGGATCGACTCCTCCAAGAGTGAGATGTCCAGGTAAAGAACTGTGACGCTAATAGAGATTAGAGTTTGGGGTCTAATCGATGATCTTCATTGTGATTTGTAGGTGTACAGGTATGTGATATCAATGAGTGCCATCTAGGAAGGAAGGATCTTTTTGCCTTGAGTGCTCTGGATTACGGATCTACAGGGCGTCTACTATCCGAGTTCTAAGAGAGGCGAGCCAAACCAGGTAGGCCGTTTGTCTTGAGTAAGTCATAGTAGATGGTTTCCCCTGAGAAGGGAGAGATCAAAGTTGTAAATCTTAGGCGTAATCTAGTTTCTGCATAGTCTTGTGTGTTGGACTGGGTGAAAATGTCTTCTAGGATTTAGAGCCTCCAAATGTAGGCTAGTCTCCCATTGCAGTTTAGATGAAACTGATTGACAATCAGTTGTTCTCTAATCTTTGTAGTAATGATCTTTGTAAGGGAGTTCATTGAAGTTGTCTGATTCAAAAATCTTTTGTTGTTTCTTTCTTGCCAAATATTCTGGACACATGTAGCCATCGAGAGAAGTACTATGACTTTGTCATGTTTCGATAGGGTCAAATTAGGAATCTCTTGCATAATGTCTTGGAGTCTCCAGGCATTGAGGTATGGGGCACTAAGACTGTGAAACAAAGGGTTCTGGAAAATCCACACTCAAAGTAGAGGTGGTCTCTGTTTTCATCTTCTAGGTGACAGAAGACACAATGCTTAGGAGAGCTCAAGAAAGTGAGTCTATCCATAGTACTCAGCCTATTTCTCATTGCCAACTAGAGCAGGAAGCTCACATTAGGTCTGAGTGCAGTATTCCAAACCAGAGTGGCCCAATCAACCTTGTTTTTTGGTCTGGCTTTGAATTTCCTAACTGTTTTAGAGGTAATCTCAGATATTGGGAGACCCCTCCAGAAATATGTATCCTTAGCCCCATGTCGAATGAGAGGAGGGATGTTAAGCCTGGTTAGCTCATCCACCGATAGAGTCCACCCTCCATCAGAGATAACAGCTTGAAGTTTGGCATCTTTGGGGATGCGATGTAAGAGGGCAGTAGCCATATTGTTAGAAATTAAGGGGCTATTTCCTGTCCAATTATCAAACCAGAAGGAGAGTTTGTCACCCTCCCCTATTTGACAAGTTATATGCTAAAAAAGTTCTCCCCTCATCCCTAGTAGTTGGTTGAAGAACCAAGTATAGTTAGGCTTAGGTTTTAAAGACCAGAAACTCCTACCTCTCAACATATAGGTATGCATCCATTTGACCCACAATGATTCCTGATCACTTAGTAGCCTCCATATTCTTTTAGACATGAGGGTTCGGTTATAGCCAGAGATTCAATTCCCAATTCCCCTTCTTCTTTGGGTTGACATATAGATTGCCAAGCTACCTTGGCCAGCCCTCTGTCCCCATTCTTTTTCCCCCACAAGAATTGTTTCATCAGCTTTTCAATTGTTTTAGAGAAGCCTTTGGAGAGGAATATATAAGAGTTCCAATAGGTGCTCATGGACAGAATAACAGACTTGAGGAGCCGGAGTTTACCCCCATAGGATAGAGCTTTGTTGGTCCACAAACCCAATTTTTTTCTAAATTTTGTCTATCAGAAGGAGACATTCACAAAACCTGAGACGTTTAGAGGAGATAGGGATCCCCAAGTAGGTGAGTGGAGGAGGCTTAATTTCCATACCAGTTGCTTGAGCTAAGACATTTGAGAGATGGTTGAGCTTATTACTATACATGCGCTGTAGGTATGGTACATATCGAGGGTACGAGTGACGCCAAGAAATTGGCTGAAGGACTACAGGAAAACACAATAAACCCAACAAAAATATGATCACAAACATTTTAAGAATAATATAAAATACAATTCAAATTTTATAATTATAATTATATTATAATTTTTAATTATATAATAATTACTTTTAGAATTTTATCTTTATGATTTATATTTCAAAAATTAACAAATATATAAAAATAAACATCTTTTAATGAATAAAAAAATATTTATACAACTATATATATATAACTAAAAATTAACTGTAAGGCATAAATTAACACCCAAACCTCCTGATCAAAGGAAATCTATATATCCTCTACGGTCCCAACTTCTATTTTGGATTGAAAAGAACAAGGGAGTTCATGTTCTTGACATCTCCACATATAAGTATACAAACTCTTTTACTATCATTAACAGATTTTCATGGAGTTTGAAGATTAGGATATGCAATCAACAAAATGTCGATATCTGCCCCATGAAATCCTCTGTCCCCAATTACCCAGCCCCCTGTACCCCATGCATCCAAGCCATTCATTGATATATCTGCCAAGAAACCTGAGTACGTGAGACTTGCATTATAGTGTATGGAAAGGCCTGACATTGACAATACGTTTAGCATTCTAGCCCGTATAGTCGGCTTAAATTCAGCTCATCTGATCCTCTACATATCTCCCTATTCTATTACTGTAGTCTCATTATTTAATTAAACGATGCTGTCAAGAATAAAGGCATTTGCGGAGAAGGGAAGGGAAAGTAAACGAGTGGCTTTCATTTCATTGGAAAAAGAGACATATATCAATTACATAAACAGTGTCTATATATACTACTTATTTCACTGTGGTAAAGAGACTGTCAAACTAACAAGTTATAAATAAAAGATCGATTCCGATTCTCAACAGATGCGCTTCACTCTTCGTCTTCTCCAGCTAACGTCTGGCCTCCTACCTTTTCATTCCGTCTTGACTGCTTAATTCGCTAACAATCCCCTTCCCCTTAACATCCTTGTCCACCAAATTAATCTCCGGGTAGCGTTTCTGGAGCTCAAAGAAGTACTCCCAAGTTGCTTCCGCTTCCCCTCCATTCGACCACTGCACCAATAGTTGTGTTACTGCTCGGTTGTGCTTCTTAGTAATGCGTCGGTCTAAGATAGCGACTGGAACTCGTTCCACTGTCGTGATGAATTCCGGTAACTCCGATGAAATTCAAACCTGGTTCCCCTTTACCTTCTTCAGCTGCGATACATGGAACACCGGATGAATCAGAGAAGTCGTAGGCAATTCGAGCTTATAAGCTACCTGACCTATCTTCTGTATAATTTTATACGGCCCATAGTACAAAGGGGACAATTTCTGATTGCTTCTTCGTTGCAACAAATTCTGTCTGTGAGGTTGTGACTTGAGTAACACCATTTCCCCAATTGTAAATTCACGTTCTGAACGCCGGACATCAGCATATTGCTTCATTCGGTTCTGCGCCCTTTTTAAATGGAACCTTGCCAAGTCGATAATAGCTTCCCGATGTTTAAGCACCCTATCCACCTCTATTACCTTCGCATCCCCTGCCATGTATGGCGTATAAATCGGCGGCGGATACCCATACAAAACCTCAAAGGGGGTACCACCTATTGATGGACGATAAGTGGTGTTGTACCACTATTCTGCTACCGCTAACCATTCACTCCACTTCTGTGGAGTCTCCCCACAACAACACCTTAAGTACGTTTCCAGAATTTTGTTAACTGCCTCCGTGAGACCGTCAGTCTGGGGATGGTACGCCGTTGAAC
>JANKOD010000006.1:9085094-9098151 GCA_026284645.1 Erythroxylum acuminatum | reverse complement strand
GGGGGGGGGGGGGGGGGGGGGGGGTGGGAATCAGAGTCCATAGCTGAAGAACTAATAGATTCAGTGCTGATTGTGTGTGTAATGCAGGGACAGGAAACAATGGGGGATATTTGGAGGAGGGGAAAGGAGGCCAAAGAAAGTCGAGGAAGAATGAGGGCAGTAGAAGGAAGAGAGGGGGCAGATCTGCAGAAGAACTTCGGCTAGATCACCCACAACCAAAGAAGGCCGAGAAGAATGGGGAGAGTAGAAGCAAGAACGAGGAAGAGGAGGTTGAAGGAGGCAGCTGGAGAAGAGAAAACTGCATAAGAGAAAAGCAGGTAAGAACAGGGCTGGGTCTAAGGCAAGGAGGGGAGTGCACTGGCGGCTATCTACTAGCAGTTAGGGCATTTTCTCTCCTTGGGACTCCTAGGTCACTGGGTTATTGCAATTGACTAATAGTTTTGTAATTGTAAATGATTATAAACTTATTGTGTAGTGTGTTATACACTTGTCGTTTGTACAAATTATAATTAATTTTTTGGTTTGAAATTTTCAATGTTTTCTGGTAAAAATAATATTTTTCTCTAATTTTGATTTATTGTAATTATATCACATATTTTTAATTAAGTTTATAAATATTGTAAGAGAAAACTGTAAATCCATATTAATCCATGGCAATAATTGAGCTTTCATAAAATAAAACCAAAAGAAAAAAATTAGATAGAAGACATTTATTTTAAATTGCATCTAAACACCAATTTTATTATTGACATACTAAATTAACTACACTTCTTTGAGTATTAATTTTACTCTCTCTATTATATTATAGTATTATGATATTGATATTAATCATTACAGTGACCCCTAAAAGGAAAATTCATTCTAGAAAAGAAAAGTTCAAACCATGTAAGTCTTGTATACATAGTGCTGTAAGTTGAAACATATAGGCTCATCAATGATTCCTTTAATGTAAACAATAAAGTGATGACAATCTTCTAAAGAAAAAAGAAAAGAAATTTTAAATTTAGCTAGAATTTGAGAGAGTAGTCATTTTCATGGTAGAAAATTTTTATAATCAAGAGCTTATTTAATTACATTTCTTTTTGCAAGTAAATGAAGAGAAGTTTAAGTAATCTTGATAATTCAAACCATACCATTTGTTTGTATGATTGATTCAATAATCCAGCTTGAGCTTATGTTAGATTGATTCTTTGAATGAAAAACCATATCATTTGTTTGTATTGAAACAAACATTTGAAAGGTGGGAGAATCACTAGATTAAAAAAGCATTTAGTTGGATTTAAAGGTGATGAGGAGCCTTGTAAGAAAGTTAACCATGACATAAAATGACAAACGAAAGCTTTACTTGAAGATTATCACCATGAGAAAGACAAAAGGCAAAGATTGAACTACAAAATTGGTAATGAAAATTCTTTTTAGTGTTCAGGATGATATTAAAGATGTTGCAGGTGGTATTCCTTCCCAATAAGAAGAGATTGTTGCATCTGAGGTGGGAAATGGAAGAAGATATGAGTCTAACTATTTTCAAACTATGAAGAACTTTTAGAGCTCAATCTTTAATTTGTAATGCTTTACAATCTATAGAAGTAGCTCATAATGTGAACATAATAATGGCTAGATGATAGTATGATGCAAATGTATCATTTAATGCTATTCAGTCTTTTTATTACTAGCCTATGGTGGATGTTATTGCCTTTTACAGTTTAGAATATAAAGCTCCTTCAATTGATAACTATAGAGGTAATCTTTTAAGTAGCTCTATTTATAAAATTAAAAAGTTATCTGGATAAAAGAAGAATAACTTAGAGAACTTATGGGTGTTCAATCATATGCGATAGTAGGAAAATTAAAAATAAGAGCCTATTATCAATTTTTTGGTTTATTCTACTAAAAGGAAAATATTTTTTAAGTCTGTTGATACATCTGGCCTTGTTAGAAATGCTGATACTCTTTTTCAAATATTGATTTTGTTTATAAAGCAACTAAAAAAATGTTTCAAAGCAAGTATAATTTCTTTTATTAGACTCCTTACATTACATATTGTGTTGACCTGATGATGAAAAATATAAGAGATCTTAGATATTTTCCTATCATTGACAAAACTATGCAAAAATCAATAAAAATGACCAAGTTTATCTATAATCATGCATGGGTTCTAAATTTGTTGAGAAAGGGTTTCACTATTGGTAGGAATTTGTAATGTCATACCATTACAAGATTTGCAATTAATTTTTTTTAATCATTTCATTGCTTTGTTCTAATGAAGAATGAGTTAAGAAAAATATTTATAAATTATAAGTGAGTTACATCTCAGTATGATAGGTACAATGTTGGAATAGAGGTTTCTATAATTATACTTAAAGATCATAAATTTTGGTCATATCTTAATTTATCTTCAGAGTTTGTGAATCTTTAGTGCAAGTACTTCGTCTGACTGATAATGATAAGAGGACAATAATGAGTTATTTTTATGATGCCATAAATAAGCGAAGGAAGTAATCAAACCCAATCTAAAAAATAGGCATTATTTGTATATACTTTATCTTGCAGTCATTAATAAAAGATAAGAAAGACAACTTTACTCTTTGTTAATTGTTGTTGCTATGGTGTTTTTGAATCCTAGTGTCTATTTTAGACCAAATTTTACAAAGAAAATTGAAACTAATATAGGAATGCTATTAATTATTATAACAATTGTTGCATATGACATGATAGATCTTCTTAACTCATAAATTAAGGCATACAAGGATGTATGCAGTGATTTTGTGATGGTCATTACAATTTATGAAAGAGATAAACTAAATTCAAGTATATATGTGTTCACTTTTGTTACTTATTTTAAATTAATCGTCACTTTATTTTGTTTAAAAGATTACTTTCGTTATCTTAAAATTGCTTGGTGAGACCAATTCCAAAGTGGTGTTTTAGAATTGCAAAGATATGCAATTTGAATTGTGAGTCAATATTTGAGTGCAATAGTGTGTATAAAAAATTAAAGAATATTTAAATTTATCCATTCCAAGAAAAAAATAGATTAAAACACAAAAGATCGAACTATTTGGGTTTTATTTAATACAACTTAAAGCTTCGAGAAATGTATATTATTATTATTATTAAAGTTGAATATAATGTCTTAATAATTTAATTTTATTTGTTTATTATATTTAATTTGCCTTGACAATATCGATCTTTTAATAGATTGAGTTTTTAAAAAACCAAGTTTTATAGATGAACGTGACTTGAAAGATAACCTTGGTTAAGAAAGTATTGACATGTGATTTGGTATAATGAATTTGAATGAAGGTGATGATAAGATTTCTTTTAATGATGAAGATTTTGTACTAAATGAAAAATGAAGTCAATATAATTTGAGTAAATATTTGATGGAATAAAGTCTCGAGTTTTCATTCATTCTCTTTTTTTTTTAATTTTACTTTTTATCTGATAGATATGTTAAATTCTATATGTGCCATATAAATATACAACTTTTAACCATGTGTTTTTATTGAAGGTTTCCCTTCTGCTTGGCTGTGTTTCTCAACATAAACTCTCATTATAGTGCTTATAAAGTCATAAACTTTTATCATTCTTACTATGTAATGTTTGAATGTAATTATTCTTTGTAATATAAAGGAAATTATAACATTTTAAATACTTTGCATTATTCTTAGTTTTATATTTATAAGATAAATAAGTGATATTTTTGTATTAATTGTGGCAACTATTTATATGTGTAATATGTAAAAAGTGATATTAATAAAAATAAAAATAAACTTTTTATTTCAGATTTATATTATTATGATTTTTTGAAATAGGATTGCTGAAAATTTAAAAATTATGTAGCATAATATGTTAAGAGACTATTTTACCATTTTAAAAAAATCTAAGATTATTCTGTAAACATTCCAAAACCAAATTTGATACCACTATTAATACGATAATCACAACATTTTTTTAATTAAATAAATTGCATTATTAACTAGAGTTTACATGGAACGTATAAAATAATACAACAAAACACAATTCAAAACTACTAAAGTTTATTAAGCTACATCATGTTTAACATGATAGGAGAATGGCAACTAACTAAAGGGACCAATTTAATTTCAAAAGTGAAGAAAAGTGATAATCTTTGTCCTCTAGCCATAAGCAACTCCCTAATAGGTTTAATGTTGCTTTCACTTATGCTGGAGAGTTAAACTTGTCCTTGAAGACCCTTTGGTTCCTTTTTCACCAAACAATATAAATCGTGCTACCAATAACCAAGCTATTCAACGTTCTTTTATCTTTAAAAGGGAACATAACCACTGAATTATTTCCAGCAAGCCTTTGATCTGCGGATACAGGTTATAAAGGCCAATGGCATCCTTCCAAAGCCTAGACGAATGAGGCAACATAAGATGTGCATTAATTTCTTAGTTTGTCAAACACAACATTCAATTCAGATTATTAGTGCCTCTTGTTCTGTCCAAGATAGTAAGCTTTTCTTTAATCGCGAGCCATAAAGCAAATGAAAATCTTGGGACAAGAAGCTTGTTCCACACAAGAGAATATTAGTTCACAGTCAATGCCCAGTTCTTGATCACATCCATACAAGATTTGTTTGTAAATAAACCAGATGAATGCTCAAGTCAAATTACCTTATCCTCCTTTTGTACGTCAGGAGGATTTGGGAAAAGCGACCTTGAAAGAATTGCTCACCTTTATTGTCACAATGCTATCTTCTATTTGCATTTAACTACAAACCTTTGCATCACGTTAAATTCTTTTTGAAGACTACTAGTCCTTAATGTTAATCGAGAACACCCATTTTGCCAAATTTGAAATGCAATTAACTCCTTTCTCTTTAGCTCTAATATCAAGAAGAGTTGTGTAACTGTAAACAGATTGCAGAACAGCTAAGATGTAATATTTTCATTCAAGGTTATATTCAGTTTAATCCATAGCTCAATTTCTTCACCGTGATTAAGAAAAGTTCACATTGAACCGCTAGTTTACTGGGAAAACAGATTAAAACTTGAAATAAAGCTGAAGATAATGATACGCCGCTCATGTTGACGGGAATTGTAAACTAACCATGCTCAGCAGAAACCAAAGAAGTTACTGCTGAGTTCCACTAGATGGACCTCCCTTTTGATTCAGAGAGGCAAGGAGGGCATTGGCCAATGCCGCAGTAGAATCGCCCCTCTTGATAATCTCATCGAACTCCCCAACCTTTTCAGACACAAATTTAACGTTGGAGTTGGTGGACTGGACCAACTTGTTTGCAGTTTCAAGAGAAGCACACAACTGGAATAAAACCCAAATATAGGTAAGAGGAACATTAATTGAAACATTTCCTTGCTGAAGAAATGCAACACGGCGGTGGATAACGTTAACTAAAGAGAAGAAGAGTCTCACTCTAATTACATACAAACACATCGAAATCTATGAGCCAAAACATTTAATTGGTCATTGAGAAAAACTCACCTTTAAAGTCAGAGCAGTCCACGAGTGATCCGTCCCAGCAAAAGCCTCATTCAGGCGATCGTAGCTTTCCTGAAACAAAAAGTTTGAAACTATAAACTGTAATTAATAATAAATCACCCAAAATTGAAGAACCTGAATTTACAGGCTTGAAAAGGAAAATCTGAAGATGGAAACAAAAAAATTGATGATTCTTTGAGACGATGATTATGAATTAATTAATGAATGAGACAGAAAGAAATAGATAAAGACCTGAAAGAGAAGGGTGAGATCAGTGGAATCAGGGACCGAAGAAGGAGACGGAGATTTCGGCGACGATAAAGAAGAAGAAGAAGGGGTTGATCGGCAATCAAGTTGGTCGGAGTTTTCGGAGAGGTCGCTAAGCAAATCGCCTATGCACAGAAGTGGCCCTCCTACACCTTTCATCGCTTCTTTCTCCGCTTTCATTTGAAGTTTTCTCTTTAATGCTGCTCTCCCACGGTACGTATTTTGAGTCAGTTTATTATTATTTATTTTCGTGCGTATCGGGTTTACAGTCGGGTCGGTACGGGTCGAGTCGTATTACCAAGAGGTCCAAAACTGCCAGAGTCCAGAGACCACCTAGTTCACACAGCCTTCTTCCGCAGTTTTCTTTAGGCGAGCTTTATCTGTGATGCGATTTACAGTCTCATTGGTTCTGGTAATTGCGTTTTTCTTCTTCTCTTTACTGAGTTATTCGCAGTTTCTAGGGTTGTACCAATCACCACAGGTAGTTTTAGTTGTCAAATTTTGGCACTGAATAAAGTGAAATTTCGGAACGGGGTTGGATTGGATTGGTGCTTGTGACAGACAGGAAACGACAGAGAGAGCGATGGCTGCGCAGGAAAATGTTAAGCACCTTGAGGAGTGCTCAGTTGCGAAGTATGATTCTTTCTCTCCTCTCTGATCTTTTGCATCGTTGGTTTAAGTTTCTGATTATATTATACTTCTCTCTTTATTTGTCTTAGATTGTTTGCTGGCAATCTTGTATATGCTTATCCGTTGTGTATCTTTGAGTTTCACTGAACGTCATAGGATAACTGACTATACTAATATTAACATTTATTTGGGGGAAAATACTTCGATTCCCTAGAAAATTAAAATCGTGTCTATGCTCGTGTGAAGAGTAGGACAAGAAATAATGGTTCTTGTAGACATTGTTACTGAAAGGAGGACAATTTCACTTGCTCAGTTGTTTAATTTCAATATCACCCACCTGTGCTAGTGTATTATGTTAAACGAATTGTTTGTGAACTATTATTGAGATCAAGCCATCTGATATGTTTGTTTTATTCCTCAATCAATAGCATTTACTCCAACATCAGTTGATCTTTTCTTAATTGGTTTATGTCTATGTCCAACTTCTGGTGTTTTGCTATTTCAAGTACTTAATATTTGTTCTGATGCAAGATTTCTCATTGAACTCATTTCTCATTCCTTTAAACTTTGCTTTCTTTGCCTTCCATTGATGAAATTCTACATTTACGCCTTAAGCAAATCAATTGTATTACTTTACGATGAGAAGAATGTTCAGATAATGTAGCTTGCTCTATGAATACGGCATTTTGTGATCTCTCAGGAGTTATCCAAATCGGGCCGAGTTAATAGAAATGTCGAGAACAAGCATGATGTCCATAGTTGACCATTAGGCAGTTCTGTCTTTAATCTAGGGTATTAATCTTGCTTAACAAGTCAATGTAAAGATGTCACGTATGAATTGACAATTAACTATCTGTTGAGACCACCAAGTCATTTATCTTGCTTCAGTATAAAAACTTGTCCCTTCAGTGACACTTACTGCATTGGGATTCAGATAATCAGGTTGAGATTCTGGTACTCAATTTATTCATTGCGTTTCTCTCCCACTTGTATTTGTTGTTTTGACTAGAGATGTGATGTTAGCTACTGAATGTCCCATAAATGCAGCGCAATGGGCACATGGTTCTTCTCTGTGGCAGGGGCTTTGGTAGCTATTCCAGTCGGAATAAAGCGGAAATCTTTGGCTCCCCTTGTTTTCTTTGGCACTACAGGTACAATGCTAGACATCATTATGGGAATCAGTCAATGTGAAAGAGAACATGCAGAACGTCAAGCAAAGTTATTGGAAGCTCAAGCTTCTGCAGCTGATACATCCTTTACAGAAACGTCACACTCTTGATCTGATGTTTACTCGTGTACCACATGCTTTGGGCCCTGCAAGTCACTTACGAGACAAAGAATAAAACTGCCTATTTTCTTATTGAGACATCCTTTGGTAGTCTGGCTACTTCTTGCACTTCGTGATTCCATATTCAACTTTTAACGTGGCCCTTATTGTGAGTTGAAATTATTGCCATGCAACTTGCCTATAATCTGACAAATTCTATCTTATTTAGTTAGAACAAATGATTTCTTCCTAAACTAATGAATAGATATTGTATTCCAATTGTCAAGAAAATTGCTGTTGTGTTGGTTTGAAAAGTCAGGAGTTCGTATCATTGACTAAGGATATCTCAAATTCAATCATATCTGTAAGCATTGATGTGTACAATAAGGGTCATTGTTAAAAGGAGGAACTTTCTAAGTTTTAATCGTGGCATGATCTGGCTATGGTTATTTTGATCTCTGTTTCTTTAACCACGACATGAGAGGGGAGTAGAAGCTACAGGGGTTTGCATCCGGTATAATGTGCAATGATACAAGATATACCTTCGCTACTGGTGAACTGGTCTCTGTTCTTTCATTTCCGTTCTTTTGCCATCTTTAACATCTGAGATGTGACTTTGGAAACATCATAAGTTTCCACACATAAGTACCTTCTATTGAAGCGGTTCCACTTATCTCCAATTTGACAAATATGTTTTGGCTAACATTACATATTCTGTCACGAGCAGTTTTGAAGTATAATAACTTCAAGGATGAGATCCTGAAAAAACCTTATCTGGTTTCAATGCATGGTATGGTATGATGTAGAAACTATTACGAACTCTCCCCTATCTACTGTAACGTAAAATTTGAAGAGACTCTTATTTTCTTGTTAAAAGTGTTAACGTCCTAATGATAATCAACCATAATTTATACATCATAACTTCTCTATTAGGATGGAAGTTTGCCTTTTTATGATTGAATTTAAAATGTCTTGCTTATTTAATAACAGTTTTTGTGAACTTCTTGCTGAGATCATTTAGATCAGTAGTTTGTCATGTTTTTGAAACACAGTATAAACCTTATTACGTGTCCCGAATTGTTCATGAAAGGGAAATAAACAAAAGAAATGCGGAATACCTAATTACAGTTTCATTCCAATTTCTGAGGTGGTTTTCGAGGTCAAAACGAGCTCTAATCTTCTAAGACCTTCATAGGAATCCTTCATTTACACGTGGTTAACGTGTTTTTACAATTTTCTCAAAACATAATTGCTCTTAATAAGTTAAAGAATTCATATATTTACGAATGATATGAGCAACTGTAAGAGACCTTAACTTTTATATATAGCTTCCATATCAGGTTTTTCCATCACAAGCTCGATATGAGTCTAGTCCACATTGATCGAGATTTATTTTCGTTATAGACTTCGACCCATTAACTTAGATAATTTATTGGGTCACTTTATTATCTTTATTCGGATCAAATTACGTAACTTAATCGATAAGTTATTAAAAAACAGAAAAATGGAATTAAATGTTGTCCAACTTTATGGGAAAATTCAAAATTATCTAACATTCTCCCTTTGGATAATATTTAGATTCAAGTTTTAAAAAAACAGTGTGCAAACTCGGTTAAGTCATGCTACTGCATTGGTATGGAGTTTAAAAGTTTTAAAAAATATTTGATCCAAAGATAACGAAAGTCCAACATTATATCCTACAAGGCTTTCGATATCAAAAAATACCAAACATATGTGTCATTTATGACACAGGTCCAATATAATCACGCGTATTTAATACCTTATTAACATGAACGGAAAAATGGAGTGTGGCAAACTAGGATGATACATGCATGATATAATATGTATCATCTTCGTTTGTAGGTGTTGATTTCTCCAACTTTATGCTAAACTGCAGCAGAGAAATCTTATTTTCTTTCACCAAATGCTAAACAACATTAGAGAAAACTTGTTTTCTCTCCCTAAATGCTAAACAACATTAGAGAAAACCTTTATGGAATTAAAACTTATATCCCCTATGTCATGTTAAAACGTATGGATATCCAATTTAAGTTGCATGTGTCTAAATAACATAGGCTCAAGGTCAATCTATATATATGCCCAATGACTTTTAAAATGCTTAATATCGACACAAATCTTAAGACTTTCGCACGTATTATGACTTTGCACAAGAACATTTATTACTGAGGATAAAAGGATGATTATCTATTAATAAATAATCATAATACTTCAAAATGTACAAACATACAAGGATCAAATACATTGATCCCTAATTACTATTGTCTGAGGACTTCAACACGCCTATACTGGATACATGTCTAACAAACACTAATAAACGAAGTCTTTTAGTCAACGGATTGACTAACATCTCCTCAATCCTAATATGCTCCACTTCAACGTCACCTTTCTAAATCAACTCCTTTATGGTCAAGTATTTGACCTCCAAATGCTTATACCCTGTGATATTCTTATTGTTATTACGAAACATCACTGCAATAAGATTATCACAGTACAACCGAATGGGTCTAGCTACCAAATCTACCACATACAACATAGAAATCAAGTTTATGAACCAAACTGCTTGTGTAGTAGCTCCATAGTATGCAACAAACTCTGCATGCAGGGTTGAGGAAGTTATCAATGTTTGCTTGACACTCTTCCACGATACTTCACCATCTGCCAACAAAAAAATGTAACCTGAAGTGGACTTGCGATCATCCAAACACAGTAAAATCGGAGTCTGTATACCTTGTGAGGTTTAAATCGTTGACCTTCCTATATGTCAACATATAATCCTTGGTACTCTTTAGGTGTCTCAATAATTGCTTAACTGCATTCCGGTTAGCCAAATATCGACCCAGAAGTCCGACAATAAATGCAATGTTTGGTCCAGTGCACACTTGGGCATACATCAGGCTATCGATCGCACTAGAATACGGAACATTCCTTATAGCCTCTCTCTCAACTTTATTCTTTGGATACTATGCCAAAGATAATCTCTCACCATAAGAGATAGGTGCCACAATAGGTATATAGTCAACCATATTAAACGTTTGTAACACCTGCTCAATGTATGCACCTTGTGAGAGGCTTAATGAGTGTTGAGATCTATCCCGATGAATCCATATACCGAGGAAAAAAGATACTTCATTGAGGTCCTTCATGTTAAAGTGATTGGCCAAAAGTTGCTTAACTTCATGCAACATGGTCAAGTCATTTGATGCGAGCAATATATCATCCACATACAACAGTAGGAAGATGACTTTGCTCTTCCCGACCCTATAGTATAAGAATCTTTCAACTTTGTTTTCCATAAAGTCAAAAGAGGTCAAAACCTCATCAAATTTTAGGTACCATTATCTGAAAACCTGTTTTAGACCGTATATTGATTTGGTCAACTTGCAAACTTTGTCAGTTGCTCCTTGATCATGAAATCCTTTAGGTTGCTCCATATAGACCTCCTCATAAAGGTCACCATTCAAGAAAGCGGTTTTAACGTCCATCTAATGTAACTCCATGTCATAATGAGCTAATAGTGTTATAATCACTCTAAATGCATCCTTCAAGGATACAGGAGAGAAGGTAATATTAAAGTCAACTCCTCTCTAAGTGAACCCTCTGACAACCTATCGCGTCTTAAACCGCTCAACTTGACCTTGTGTGTCCTTCTTGGTCTTAAATAGCCACATGCAACTGACAGGTCTGTAGCATTGAGGCAAATAAACCTGCTCTCATACCTTATTGTACCTCATGGATTGCATCTCATCCTTCATCGCTTCCCACCACAAGTTTGCATGAGGTCCATAACAAGTCCTATATCATAGTCTTGCTCACCCAAATAAACTATGCAATATGATGAGATAGCAAGTCGTCTCTCTCTGATGGATCTACATAACTATATAAGTTCTTAAACCCCAAGAACGTCTGCCTGCACAAGTATGGTACTCGGACCTTGATCCACTGGACCTGATTGTATGAGCAGCGGATACAAAATGATTGTAACTTCCGTCCTGCTATCCCCTGGAGGGTGTGAGAGTCCACCCTTATCATGTACACCGTATTCCAAAAACTTAGTCGTCTGAATCACTATTTTGGCCCTTTTTTCTCTACAGTAAAATCTATAGCCCTTAGAGTAGTCAAGATAACCTACTAAATAGCAACGAGTAGAATGAGGTTGCAATTTTCCCTCATAAGGATTATATAACCATACCTCAGTAGGGTAGTGCCATACACGAATGTGTGAAAGGCTTAGTTTTCACCCTTTCTAGAGTTCAAAAGGCGTCTTAGGCATTGTCTTACTTGGGACTGTATTTAATATATATAATGTCATCTTAATGGCTTCACCCCAAAGGTATTCAGGTAGGTTAGTCCTACTTAGCATCGATCTCATCATGTCCTTTAGGGTGTGATTGCACCTTTCAGCCACACTATTTTTCTCAGGACTACCCGACATAGTGAATTAAGTCACTATTCTAACTAATTCCAAATACTAGCAAACAGACCTTTTTCTTATCCTGCAACCCCATGTTTGCCAAAGTATTCACCTCCCCGATCAAATCTGACAATCTTTATTGTTCTTTTCAACTAGTTCTTAACCTCAGTCTTAAAGATCTTGACTTTAGCGAAAACTTCATACTTTTCCTTAAGCAAGAACACATGACTGTAGTGGGAATAATCATCTATAATTGTTAGAAAATATCTAGAATTGTATAACCTAACTGTATAGGGTCCACTAATATCCATATGTATATGGTCTAACAAATCAAAAACAAAAGTTGCCCTTTTTTCTTTATTTTGGTCAACTTACCCTTATAACAATCAACACATGTTTCCAGATCACCAAAGTCCAGAGTCAAAAGAATGTTATCCTCTATCAATCTCTCAACCCTCTCCTTGGAAATATGGCTAAGGCGTTTATGCCACAACATGTATGATGTTTCCTTTATTAGAGGTCTCTTACAAGCCACTGGTTCGGCAATATAAGAAGAAACATACATTTCGATAGGGGTAAGATAAATTCTATATAATCCGTAGGATAAGAAAGCAGTTTCAATATGCTTTGCATTGACAAAAATATTTACAAATAAAGTATCAAATACAAAACAATAACCCTCTTTATCCAAAACTGATGTAAAGATCAGATTCCGTCTAAATGACGGTATATAAAAAGTGTCTCCTAAAACTAGTACAAACCCTGTATCGAGGTTTAAACCTACATCCCCTAACATGCAAGCAACACAATCCAAATGCTGACTTCAAAGGCCATAGTGGTGACTACAATCTCATCAGTACCCAAAAAAAACCCACAAACATAAGGGATACATCCTTATGTTATCCTCACATTCTATATAGGCATACTGTATATGAAAATAAAAAATAAATGCAAAAAACCAAATGCACAGTCAAATAATCACATACTAGTGCTGA
>JANKOD010000006.1:9060336-9073505 GCA_026284645.1 Erythroxylum acuminatum | reverse complement strand
TAATAGACAACAAATTCAATTACTATCCACATTTCTTATGATTTTTCAAGTCTAATATTCCTATATATCCCTATGGATGCCAACCATGCTCTGATACCACCTACTATGGCACCCCACTCCCATCAAACATTTGTGCCCGTACATCCTTCTAACATTCGAGCACATACCCGACGAAAGCAGTGCACCAACTACAACACTTTAACTTACTCATGGCATCATAAATTAAAACATAAGAATCACCATAGCTGAAACCCAAATTCCTCATTTCATTGTAAGACCATCTAGGTTACTCACAGTTTGTTCTAGATAGTTATTGCCTCAAAGTCCCGGTAACATTTGGATGTTGTCGCTCTAATTGCTCTTCTATATCATGCAACACACATTTTCACACATTACAACTTTGCACATTTATATAAGTACTCATTTATGCACATATGTATATATGGATTATATACAATACATGCTCAATGATAATCACGGGTACATTTCCTTAATATGCGTCTTATAACCAATTAACATCATCTTTAAATCATTCCTTAATACCTAATACACGTTCCTTATTTTAATCGCTCAATTCATCATCAACTAGGCTCATTCAAGATCACATTCAAGTTGAATGCATCATATGAAAATACCTTACCATTTGTTGTTTCAAACATTATACAAAAGAAGAATAACTCACGTTGATGGCCTTTCCAATTTTTTTTCTCAAGACAGATTTTCGGGTTAATTTTGCATGACCATTTTGACATAGAAAATGAGGTCTTTAGGAAATACATTCTTCTAAAGAAATGTTCCATTATGTCTTAAAGTTTCTAACGACACCAAGTTCACACATTTTGGTTCAGTATTCTGCAAGTTATACTCAAAACACTACAGACTATTCTCACACTGCGACAACACACAATACTCAACTTCAAGCAAAGTTTCGAAACCCTTATAAACATAATTCAAAGTCGATTCCTTCATTAAAAATATAGCCAATCTCTAGTTTAATCTAAACTTAAAATAATCTCATTTGGATATGTACAGATCAAGAAATTACTAAAATATAGATGCATGTCCAGTGAAAACGTCACAGCTAACATATTCCAGCCATTCTCTTTCAATTTTCCAAAGTTTTAACTCCTACATTTACATCCAACAAGTATTGTACATAGATCATCTTTTCTATGTCATTTCCTCTTCATTATCAGCTCCATTTCAGCTCAACATTATTCACACACAAAATATAATCCATGCTTGATCATAAACACCAAAATAGAACATATTCTTATACACTTTTATCATTAATTTTCTGCGCATGTTCTACTTCATTGTTCACCTTCATTTCATTCCTAACTGTCACCTTAATTCATCTCATTTCAAGACTTCATAATACTCTTCCTTATTAGCTCTAAACTCATGCATTATCACTCATCTTAACACAAAGTAAGACATAACTCTATCTCTCTCTCCATCCACACATCATCATATTTCAAACTTCCTTTTTCATAATCATTCATCCCTTAATCTATCATCATAAATTCTTTTTATTAAGCAACTCGTGAACAAATTTAACACACTAAAATTTAGAGCATGATCTTTTTATTATTACTCAATATACACTCAAAGAAATAACACATCAGTATTGTCATTATTCATCCACGATGCACATGTATAATGACCACTAGTCTCATTATCATTTAATATCAATTAATCACCATATTTGTTTCATATTCATATAACCCATGAGAATTAACATGTTAGTTACTTGATTAAGCTCCAAGATTCTTCAAACTCTTCGCGATCTCTCTTAACCTTAGCTTTCTTCTCTCACACATGCATCATCATTCAAGTGTGGTATGGTTAGGTCTTCTTGTGACAAATGAAGAAGACAACAAAATGATAGTAGCAAAGAAGGGTGAGAGCAAGGCTTACGTTGATAGGGAAGAAAGAGAGGCTTGTAGGTGAAGAAAATCGAAGAAGATGAGAAGAAAAATTAACAAGAGATGAAGTAATTAATAAAGTGAAAGACCAATTAAAGAGAAGATAGTCCTTCACTTGGGAAAGTTTCGTGGGTTATGGCATGGGGTGTGGCAAGTGACAAGTTATGGCCTCTCCTTGGTCTTTTATTTAACTAGTCCATTTATCTCCAATTTTTACTCTAATTGTCTCCCAAATTTTAAATGACATAAGTCATTAAATCTTAATGTCTCTTATTAATAATTTATACTGCCATTTGACACTTTCTACTACCATTTATCAATTATTCTATCACTTTGCATTTTTCCTAGTCCAAAAATACTCTTAATTTCAAAAAATTCTCAAATTTCACCAAAAATTCTAAATCACTACTTATACACACCAACTCAATTTTTAAGACACATAATCCATAATTCACATTATAATCACATTAAAACAATCATTTATGCCCAAAAAATGTCAAATGAGTGCATGAACAATTCATTGTAATATGTGCAATAATTAAATTCACGCGTGTGTATATTAACATTATGCATAAGTATTAAATGTATTTTCTAATCTGTCAATGCTATTTCTCAATTATAGAAATCTAGTGTTCTAACTCCTAGTATGGAAACGAAATGTTACAATTCTCCCCCTTTATAAATTTCGTCATCGAAATTCTTATTTGAATCATCAAAAGAAAGGGGCAATGTTTCCTCATATCCTCCTCTATTTCCCATGCAACTTCTTCACTCGAACGATTCCTCTCAAGGGACAATAGCCGATGGAATCACCCGATTTTTAGTCACTTATTCAGATATCACACTATCTTAGATGTTTCCTCAATATATTTTAGATTTCTCACAATTTCACTTTTGGTATCAATAACACATATATCGGATCATAACGACATTTCCTAAACATATCTATGTAACACTGTGTGAATCTGAAACATCTTTTATTGGTAATTCTAACTCATAAGTCAATGGTCCTATTCTCACAATAATTTCATATGGACCAATTTATATCGAGCTTAGCTCCCCCTTTTTCCTAACCTAAACACACCTTGCCATGGCAATACTCTCGGAAATATTTCATCTTTCGCTTGATATTTCACATCTTTTTAGTGTTAATACACTTAACTCTTATGTCTATCTCACTATATTCCATATTTTCAGTGTTGATCCACCTGACTCATTTATCTTTATTGAATCACTTAATTTATATTACAGATTCATTTCACTTATCAACAATGTCTGGAATCAATTCTAGATTTCAACCATTTTAAGGCCCTCTTCATTTCAATATAAAGGCGAACGACTCTTTTTGTCGTATAATGCCTCATACCGAATCAAATTCAAATAAGAACTATACGTTAATCTCATGTTCCTACGAACTGAAAAATATAAGCTCTAAGTATATCACCAACAGTTAAGATTGTCGGAAATCAAATATTCAGTCATACCTTTAGCCACTTGCTTCTTCATCCTTGGTCGCTAAATGTTGTTTTAGTGTATTCCTACTAGGATGTATTGCATAGGATACTATTTGTACTTTCTTTAATAATCTCTTTGTTCAATCATCTGTATCGAGTACTCATACTTTTTACTACAATTACAAAATATCATTTTTCCTGTTCAAACTCAAAATTCATATTCATTTTCAATTCCTTAATAAGATTCACAATTTTAAATCCTCATTCCGGGCTTTGCTAGTCCTTTCATATAAAATTGATTTTAAATTTCAATGTAACTAATAATACTTCATTTTGCCCCACATTCAACTTAACATTTTATGCTCTTTATTGCACTAGGTTTGGTAATCTCAATATCTGAATTTGTGCTATTATGTTTTTTTTCTTAATGCATCATATACACACTAACTTTACTAGGATAGTACTCATTTGTACAATCATAATTTTTCAGTAATTCTATCCATTGTCTCATTCTTATATTTAGCCCTTTCAAAATCAATAATTACCTCAAACTTAAATGATCTGTATATTTATATATATCTAAAATGTTTTACTGTATGTATAATGTCTCCAAGCTTTCAAAACAATTACTATTGCAGCAAGCTTTAAATCATGTATCGGATAATCAACTCGTGAGACTTTAATTGTCTCGATGCAGATGAAATCACTTTATTATGCTGCATTGGATTACATCATAATCTCTGGTGTGAAACTTCATTATATACTACAAAATCTTGAAATCCAAATAATATAATTAACATCGGTGTTGTAATCAATTGGTATTTTAATTCCTCAAAATTCTTTTTACATTCATCAGTCTATATGATTTTCCTCAGACATTTTTTGTCATATGGTAAGATCAGTAAAAACTCCTTAACGGTTTCTGGTAGTTTCCAATATACAGCTAGTTCTAGAAAACACCAAATTTAACATATTATTTGATTAAGCTAAGATTCACTCTTATTGAACTTGGCATCTAATAGTTTCTCTCTCATGATTTATAAGCTTTACCTCAAGTGTTCAAAATATTCTTCTCAACTTTTCGAACACATTCAATATATCATCTATGATCATAGTCACTAATTGATCTAAACAAAATTAGGACAATTTATTCTTAAATACCATAATACTGTTGGGGGCATTTGTTAACTCAAACAGATATTGCCAAAACTCAATGTGACCATAATTAGTTCTCGTAATTCCTTAAGTAACTAATTTCTCGAATGAGGTAATATTATCTCATGTTATTATCAGTATCCCAATTGACTTCTTTTCTTGAATGATTTTCTCCATTCATTCGATTTCCTCTGATTTCTCATCGACTTATTTAATGCTAGACCATTTTTACTAGTTTCTCCACACATTTCAATCTATTTGCAAGCCTCAATTTTTCAAACACACTCGCCAAGTCTAACTTGTACGTTTGGATTATACGAATATAGAATACCTTGTGGACCTAAGTTCCTTTAGCAATAGCAATAATATCATCCCAATTTTAAGAACCTAATAATGTAAACAAGTTACCTTTCATCAACAAGCTACATGTACTCTCTGTAGCGTATTCAACTTCTTATGCTTAAGTCTCTAATAGAAATGGGACTCTAATATTTACTTCTAATTTGTTCAATAAACATTCATTTCTAGAAATGGAAAATTTGACTTACATGATATACTTCGATGAAAGTCTAAATCAAAAGAAGATTTTTCTCCTCAATCATCTGTACTCTTTACATACTATTTATCTATCAACTATATTCATCATCGTTTTTCAGTCATTTTTAATAGCTCAAAAAGATCGATTCCAACTGTACATGATCTCTCAATAAGATCAATTTCTATCATATCTTACACGATTAGTATATTCCTTATAATAAATCTCAGTGAAACAGTAAACATATTCATTTACTCTTATACTTTGGTATGTTCCATCAAGATCATTGCATCTTATCTAGGGATGTATTTTTAAGAAGTCACCAATTAATATCATTTGCTAATGATACCTGGATTCCAATTGATTCTAAACAACATTTCATTTTTTGTGCCTTACATGATTATAACAGAACAAAATAATCTTTGCCACGATCGTGGGGACTATGCCACGATCATGTCCTGCTTCTTTCTTCCTTCCTTTTACTTGAATTCATTACACAAAGTAACATCATTTACACTCTCAATCTATCCCCAATTGATCATTATAAACACTTCCATGCGCTACTCTGAGTCATGTCATAAGTTTAACTATGGGAGTTAAGACTGATGAGCATTTAATAAGTCACAGATCACTTCCTATATCATCTCCAAACATATAACATATGTGCTAATAACGTCATGTGTCAAAGTAATCATACTCACAATAACAAATCAACTTAACCTTGGGGACTTTTAATTATCTCGTTCTCATTTATCTCCTCTTCCAATCATCATTTATTTCATCTTACATATGTATATTCGCAATCAATTCAAAATTATAGAGGTGCAACCATTATGAAATTCTAATCTCAATTTCACAAATATATTCTTATGATAAATCATAACTCTTATCACATTTATCAAACAATCATTTCAAGTCCAAGTTCAACTTCTGAAGGTCATAGAAAATTTTATTTTCTTTCAACTTAGCTTGTACACTTTAAATCTCGTCATTGATATTTATATCACTTATTTCCTTAATTAGTCCACGATAATGTGAATATTAATTACTGTCATTAAAGCAACTTACATGAATAACAAAACAATAAAGAAAAAACATAGTTTAAAATATATTAGTTGAAATGAGGAGTTTTCATTCTCATAACTCAAGTTTTAAAAAAATAGTACATTTTACTTCTACTTGTCCATAACAAACCATATTTTTAAACTCATCATAAGTATAAAAACCCCTACAATAATCAGTACAACAAATCTCAACTCATTTTTTTTCTTTTGGTAGTAAAACATTGTGTTCTTTAATCAGCTTTATTTGTTCCTCAATTTTAAACGCCGAATGTGATTCAATTGTACTTCGTTCAGCCTCCAACTTCAAACGATCTACTTCTTTCTTCAGGTTATGAATTACTTCAATAGCTCTGTTGGTAAATTTGTCATCGTAGCACTTAAAAAATTCACATTTTCTAATTGAAAGATCATTAATAATTATTAGGCAAAAACATTAAACATATCTACAAACAATTTTAACTTATCAACAAAAACTAAGCTTGCACAATATTTGGGGTAGTAATAAAATCTTCTTCCTAGGTTTTTTTTCACTTTATAAGGTTCTTAACGAATCTCTTAAACCAAAATAACAGACCACATTATCATTATTTGAATTTAATGTAGTGTTAGTTGAAGACGTTACATCCATATTTTTGGATAATTACAAATTTATATGAGTACTCTTACTTCTTCTGATCAAAGGTCGAAACAATATGTCAATAATCTCAAATAACTCCACGCACAAATCATTCATATATGTCATATATATTCAAACAATGTGTTAGGAGTAAAAAACATCAATTGGTTTCACCAAATTCATTAAAATTTTCCTAGAGCCCATTCTATTAATTTTCTTTATTAAAAATGTAACAAGTTTTACACATGATGAACTCTCTCCATATAAAAAGACACAAGACTTTAGTTTTATGTCTTTTGTGTACGCTAGAACATACACAAATCTCTTAGGTTTCCATCTATGTTGGTCAAGATTTTCCAATATATTCACAAGTGTATTCGGTAAGAGCAAATGGTACAGATCTAAAATAAGTCCAAAAATCCAATGCAAACTTTGGAAATAAGTCCATGATTTGATCATATTCTCTTTTACAATCAGTTCAAGCACCCATAGATGGCTCCCACCTGCTTGTTATTGTTAGGAAAGGTACTAGAGAGTGTACTAAAATATCACTATACACCTGTCACCAGCAACCATGTTTAGGCATTTCATGGTTAGTCAATTGTATGTAACCATAGATTACTTGAGGTTATCTACTATTTAACACTGCACAAAAGACTTGGAGTGTAGCTTCTTAAACGTATTCTCAAGAGGGTAATGATGCTTAGACCAAATAAGATAGGATAGGAAATAAGTTACATGACACTAAACAAGAACTTACAATAACTTTTTAACTTATACTCCCATGTTTAGGCAAAGATAAAGTCAATATTGCGGACGTTTCCTTTCTGGACCATGTTTTGTTAATTATACTCCTTCCATTAAATTGTCATCAATTCTTCATGTTCCTAATTTTCCTAATAATCTATAGTCTCTTAGTTCCCTTACAAATGAGATTAATTGTAAAGCTGAATTTTATCCTATGTATTTTACATTTTGGGAACTAAGCATAGTGAAGATGATTGGCTATACTAGATTTCAAGATGGTTTGTATGTGTTACATAGGAGCAGCCAGGTTTGCTATATATGTGCTACATAGAAGTAGACACTCACTGCTATCGTCTAAGACTCAAGTCATGATACGAGATTCAATGTCTACTAACCAACATTTGATTCAATTACATAGGAGATTAGGACATCCATCGTTTAATGTTTTAAACAGATAATAACTACAATTTCAAATTACATTTTTTTAATGCTCATGAATTTTCCAAGCACAGAAGACATTCTTACCCTTTGAATGTCCTGAAAGTCTACTAGGGTGATGCAGTACTCTCAGCTATATTTGTTATTAATAGAGTGCCTTTGAAATCTTACAACTAATATGGCAACACTGATAAAGCAACATAGCAACTGATAGTGAAAAATGGTTGGTGTATTCATCGATAATAAGTGGAAGGAGACCAGATAAAATAAAACAAAAGCAAAAATACTACGATGAGGCACACAACAAGCACACAAACAAGCAGATTTAGGAGACCATAAAAAACATAAAAGGTAGACAACAATAGACCTACCACGATGAAATCTCGACCTCTAGATAGACACCCGATGAGTCTAGCTATTGAGTTGCTTGGTGTGTGCGACGACAATAACAATTAACCATAACGAAATGTTGTCTAAGGAAGAACACATAAGGATTAGGGATGAGGAAGAACACACAGGGAAGAAGAGGGAAGAAGCGTAAGATGAGAGGTTATGTAGGAAGAAGATGGGAGATTAGGGATTAGGGATTGGAGGATTTCTATTAGTGAAGAAGATGGGAGATTAGGGATTAATGAAGAAGAAAACGTTGCGTCAGTTAGGGAATGTCGATGGGAGATTAGAGATTAAGGAAGAAGAGCATGTTGCATCTCCATATCTGTGGATGGAAAATTAGGGGTTAGGGATTAGGGAATAGGAAAACGGTGCGTGTGAGGGAGGAGGGGTTGAAGCAAACGGTGTGTCTGGCTTCGACAAAACTGTGTGTGTCATATCCGTCCCAAAACGCTGCATTTGAGGGAGGAGGGAGATGTAGTGTTTCATTCGCTAATGTAGAACCCACCTTTATGCCCATGTTAGAATCGGTGGGTCTCACATCGACAAAAAAATTTTAAAAAAATTCCACGTTAGCATTTAACAGACCACGTCAGCAGATGACTGACAGTTCCCTTACGACGTCAGTGCTTAGGGTCTAACCTGAACGCTTTCCAAACCTTGGGGTCTAATTTGAACATTTGATAAACTTTAAGATTCAATTTGAATACTCTAAAATGTTAAGGTTTATTGTGAAAACTTTAGGAGCTAATTACTCCTCGTGGCCTTTTATATTTATTGATATGATGTAAGCTAAAGTTAGCATGTGATAGTTTTATAATGATAAACAACATATTCTACTTTTAAAAAAGTGTTAACATAGTCACTTTGGCGTATAATTTTACCAGTATCATTTATCAATAAAAACCAAATTATATTAACAATAAGCCACAACATTTAATTTTAAGTACTTATTATAAAAATTTTGAATATAAAACGGTCGCGGTGGTACCATCCGATTGCTAAATACAGCCACGCCGTCGATGGGTTTGTTTACAGAAAAGTTGGCTGTCCACTTGCTGACACGAGACTGATCACTGCACTAAACCGTAAACAAACAAAGTAACTAACGAGTAACGAACCTTTTAAATAAATGAATATAAATAAATAAAACATCAATCCGGATTGAATGGATAAACCTTTGAAATATTTTCAACCCTCAGATACTACTCTACGCCTTCCACACCGTTGGATTCTCGTTCCCCGCTTAATTGAAAAAACTCAAAAACCTCAAAACAAGTCGCCCTCGGCGACTCAACACGCTTACACTCGCTCCCCCAGACACCCACGCACTGTCCGTTATTCCACGGATTCCGGAACCTAGTATACAAGCTCTTCTGTCTAATGGAGGCCACCAAGAGATCCACTGGCACCGTCAAGTGGTTCAGTGCACGCAAAGGCTTCGGCTTCATCGCTCCCGACGGCGGCGGCGAGGATCTGTTCGTCCACCAGACCTCCATCCGATCCGACGGCTTCCGAACGCTCTCTGAAGGCCAGCCGGTGGAGTTTTCGGTTGATTCAGGAGAGGACGGCCGAGCCAAGGCCTCCGACGTCGTCGCCGTCTCCAGATCCCGCGGTGAGGCCTCTCGAGGCCGCATTAGGGGGAGAGGTGCCGGTGCTGGATATGGTGGTCGCTCAATGAGAGGAGGGAGAGGCGGTGGCCGATCAGGCGGTGGTGGTTTGGGATACAATAACAGCAGTGGTTATGGAGTTGGTATGTGTTATAACTGTGGGCGTTATGGTCATTTAGCAAGAGACTGCTATCAATCTGGTGGCGGGAGTAAAAGATACGGAGGAGGCGGCGGTGGTTGCTACAACTGCGGTGAGGAAGGGCATTTTGCGAGAGATTGCCCAAACACCAGTGAAAAGTGAACACAAACGAGAGTAAGTTTCTCCGAATATTCTCGCATTTTCTTCTTCAGAATTCTTTTTGTTGTGTTGCCACGTTCTCGAGGTTTCGATGACTGAATTATCGGGGAGCAGCAGATACGCTTTTAGGTGCCGATTGCTTCTTCCGATTTTTTAATTAATCGATGTCCATAATGGTTTATTGTAGATACAGTTCATTGATACCATTTTTCTTTTGTTATAAGCTCTTAATCGCTTCCTTATTTAATCATTTAACGTTGAAATGAACTAGATTGAATTTACACTTTCTTTTTTTCCAGTATTTTTCTTCAATACTAATTAATAGATGGTAGGCAAAGAACTTTTCAGAAGTTTTGTTTTATGGCTTCTGTGAAATTTGGATGCAAGTACGTTGTTGATATCTGAAAAGGACAGCAGGTTGTGTTGGATTTGGTGGTTGTATGAAGCTTCATTTGTGGATATCATGTTTTGTCCTTTATCTTGATTAATTATTAAGTTGTGGACGTTCTTTTTATGCAGATTAAGTGAGAATTATCTGATTTTATAAGGCCGGATATGAACCCAAGTTTTGTGTGTTTGGTGGTTGCTGGCTCGCTAGACGCTAGGTTTCTCATTTTATTTTCCTTTAAGTTGTATGGCTGGCATTGTATTAAATCTTATCCAAAGTTTGCTAAAGCATGAAGGGTCCAAATTGGATAAATTAAGATTGGGGTTGCATTGATCACACACTCTTAGGTTGTGGTCCAACCGCATAGGTCCCCTTTCTTCAAGTTCCCATGTTGACTTTCCATGTCTTTGCTCTCTTTATTCTCGTGCTGGATTCTTCGATATGAAAATGTATAATTGATTTACAAAAGTCTACTTAAAAAGGATAGAACTTTATAGTTTAGTCCTTAATTGCTTTCCTTGACGGGAATAATAGTCATGTATAGTATTGGCTGGCTCTAAGTTCTGCCCTAAAGGGATGATATTTTACTTCCTGAGTATCGTTTTGTAACACTGGCCTTTTGGATTATTCGTCTGTTTTAAAGTTAGGCAAAGGGTAAGTTATGGGAAGACCTTATTTTGTTGTAGAAACCATATTGCTGCATAATAGGGAAACAATGAGGAACGTGTTTAAGACAGGGGCAGTTGGGTAGTAATTGGAATGCAGAGCTTTTTTTTTTTATTCTCCTCTTTAACTGATGCCACGTTTCCTTGTGGGATGTGAAGAAGATTGCTAGATGTTTGTATTATTTCAAGAAAATCAGTACCAATTTTGATGCATGATACCCTTTTTGTTATTTTCTAATGGGGACTGCTGCAATTAGACAACGTGCCACATTTCTTACCCTGAAATCCAATCTAATTATTCCACTTCTTAATGTAACACCTGGATGTTTTAACCTTGGCAATCCTCAAATATGAGACAATGAGATCTGTGTACCTCCATAATCTTCACACGGTCAAGGCATTATGGAACCAAATATCTAGGGTATAGATTTCGTATGCCTGCTCTACTCATGGCAATCTGTTCTGGTAACACTCTTAGCTATAGTGGCGTTCCTGATAACATTGGCGTTGAACCGGCAAAGAGTTTCCGTTTCTCTAGAACTAGTATAACTATGCATTAATTCATTTTTGTGTGAAGTGATGGAAGAAAGAGATACTGTTCTGGATCCTTTGTTGTCGAAATAATCACTTTATTCGTTGCTACTATTTTGCTTAGTTTCACAATATAGAACACTCCTACAAAATATTTGTTTTGATGTCAGTGTAGTGCTGACAGAATGGGATTAACACCTTACTTTCAGCACTCAGTGCTTTAAATTGTTAATTTGTGCAAGAATATGGTTATATAGTTTATCTCCCGTCATCTCTTGATGTGGTAGATAAACAATTTTTAAAAATGGTGGAGTTGCATGTATTTGGTCTGACTTCTGTCTTGATGAGAGTAACCCTGAGCATTAACTTGAGGGAATTTTCAGCTCTTTTACATCCTGTGGTCCTAGTTTCCGTGTTTGAGCCATGGAAATTGCAGCAATTTAAGGCCTTTCGACAAAGAAATTATGGGTGAAATGATCAAGTAATGCCAAGTTGTCTATCAGCTATGGAAATGTCTAGTCCCAAATTTGAAAGGTTGGGGTAATGGTGGTTTGCGTTTCCTATTTCTTTTAAACAATTGTAGTTTACGCAAGAACATGGGTTTGTATCATCATATGGCTTTCTCCAACTCTCTTAATTAATAGGGCCAGTATTTCTTTATATCTTCCGTCAATAACTTGGGCTCGTCTGTGCCCTTCAGGTATAGTAGTTAGCCTGCAAATGAACTTCATAAATCTGGTATACAAATCTTACATCAACAGCTTACAAGACATAAAATTAGTGTAGGATTTCCACTTGAGAAGTGGTCTTCCGTCCCGCTACCTATGCGCATATCCTGGTAGTGATGGAGGTTGTGAAGGGATGATAGTAACCGAGCCATTGATCTGCCAAAATCAAACTCTTATTTCAGTTCCCCTGGGTTCCATCCGCAAACCACAATAACTGCAATGCCACACTGCAAATTCCGTAAGTTGTTCTACAATTCCAAATCTCATAACAAGTCATGAGGTAATAAATTCTAAACTTTGAGATGGAGTTGGGTTTTGATGTAAACATCTACCCCATTGGTATACTAAATTAAGAGATCAATTCTTCTGTTTCTGTTTCGCATGTTACCGTGTGCTCTCTTCGTCGCGTCAATTTATTAAGTATATATACTAAGGACCAGTTGGGATGGACGACCACGCAATCCATCCTGACCGTCCATTCAATCCAACGGTTACAATCTCCTCCCCTCCACGCAATCCATCCCCGCCGTCTATTTAATCCGACGGTTCTCCTTCCCTGCACGGCCCGACGGTTCATTGAATGTTGTACCTACCCAGTCCTTTCCCTCTTCCATTTATTCAG
>JANKOD010000006.1:8993453-9018370 GCA_026284645.1 Erythroxylum acuminatum | reverse complement strand
ATAATCCTTTCAGAGGCCCGCTAGCGTTTTTCTGGTTTCGTGTTCGGATAGCTGGGCTCCGGGAACGGGGGCCAGCACGAAGCATACATTTCGTTAGGGGTAAGACACATTCTATATAATCTATAGGATAAGAAGGCAGTTCCAATATGATTTGCATTGATAGAGATATTTACAACCGAAGTATCAAATACAAAACGATAACCCTTTTTATCCAAAACTGATACTGAGATCAGATTCTGTCTAAAATACGGTATATAAAAAGTGTCTCGTAAGACCAATATAAAACCCATATTGAGGTTTAAACCTACATCTCCTACATACAAAACGTCCACTTCTTCATTATTGTCAACCATCAGCTTCTCCTCAGCTTTAGTCAGCCTTCTCGTGGATCTGAACCTCTGCAATATGGAAGCAACATGATTAGAAGCTCCAATATCTAGCCACTAAGAACTTGATGTGGCTATAGCTAAATTGGATTCATAAATCATATAGGTCGAGGAGTTACCTAATAGCTCCTGTTTAACCTTCCAAAGTTTGTACCTTGGGCAATCATATTTCCTATACCCCTTCTTCTTACATAAGAAGCATCACATATTCTTCATGTCATGTGGGTCATTATCAATGTTAGATTGTCCTGTCTAAATTTGTGGAGAGGGTTTGGATTTCTAACCCTTACCCTTAGACTGTTGAGGCTTCACCTTCCCCTTACCTTTGGCAACTGCATACAAGCTTGTATGAGAAGAACTCTTAAGCTTCTTCTCTGCTGCAGCACGTCGGGAAACTAAAGCATTGATATCCTAAGCCTCATCTTGAGAGATGTATGACGTCGCCAACGTTTCAAACTCTCGTCGGAGAGTATCAAGCATCTGTTGCACTATGAGTATGTCAGGAATGGGTACATTCAGTGTTTTCAGCTTACTCTGAAGGTAAACCATCCTGATGATATACTCTCTGACGCCTCCTTCTCCTGTGTACCTTATGGAAAATAGTTATTTAATCAAGGTACTCTGGTTTGCATGGGAAGACACCTTGTACCTCTACGAAATATTGTCCACAAACTCCTTTACTATGATTGCGTCCGGTAATCCACTTTGCAGATGATCCAGGATTGACCTTTTGATGGTCAAATAACACATCCTATTTGATAGCTCCCAGACTGTCATAGCCACCTTATCAACTTTCGAGCTGATATTAATAAGTGGAGAAGGTCTCTCAGCCAGCGTCCCCATGTTGATGTCATCCATCTCTAAGCAAACTTAACATCCTTCTTCCACTTCTTGAAATTGAAGATGTCACGATCAAGGTCTCAATCGTGACATCATTGTTGTTTACAGAAAAGGTGACGGCAAAACAGAAAAGACAATGTAAAGATTATCACAAATGCAAGATAACAGTGATACTTAAAGCATTAAAACAGTATCTATACCAAGAATCTAATCATACATATTATGAAACACCTTTGGGCTGAATACATAATATATGCAATTAGATCTTCACATAAAAGTAATCGAAGTACAAACCATCAACTCTCATGACATTACCATCTTTGGGTGAATAGATCATTTAAGCAACGATTTTTCTCCATCTTATTCCTTTGTACACATCTCAAAATCCTATGTAAGGCCAGCAGCTTTGGGTAGAATAACCGAACATAAGACTAGATACATCCCTAGACATGTAAGTAGAACAATCCAAAATACTGACTTGAAATGTCACTTTGGTGACTACATCCTCATCAATACCTCGGAAGGTCCACAAACACAAGGGATACATCTTTATGTTATTCTCACATTCTATATGGGCATGCTGTTTGTGAAAATCAGCAATAAATGCAACAAATCATATGCACAGTCAAATAATCACATACCGGTGCTGAAAACGTTGCCTTTAAACTTTATTTGAGACTTTTATCTTAAAAAACTCAATCAGAGCAACTATCGTGCTTTCCGAACATCGAACCTACCACACGAAACACAAAACCTTAAGTGTCTCATTTATGTGCAGTTCGAAGCACAAAAATTACCTTTAAAAAGCTTTTAAACCTTTTCCAGAATCAAATTACCAACGTAATTAATCCAAAAAATTTAAAACAATCACTTTATAAATTCTCCTGACCTAGAAACTGACCCAAAAGGTCCCGAGGCACACTTACAAGAATTCTGAATTTTTTTCTTTATTTTTTGGTGTTGACGTCAGTAGTATTGTAGCGTTGACATCAGCATAACACTGTGGATTGACGTCAGCCCATAATCACCGCTAAGCGTAGGCTAGAGGCGCGTGCGGTGCACATGCGTACGACCGATGCACAACAAACGCTTCTAACGCTTAGGGCACGCACGTGTGCAGGATACTGTTGGCGCGTGTATAACACGCACCACCTCACACAAATGTGCCTCTATTGTATGGCGCTTGCATTGCACACACCGTCATGTGTCCCCATCCTCACCGTCCATGTGTAGGACAGATAGCAAGCATGTGCAGTGCACGGCTCGCCCGTCCCTTGCCAATGGGAGAGCGGGTGACGTGAGACCCATGGTTTGCACGTGCCAACCTAATCGCCCTTAGGAGGTTACTGGAGCACTGTCGCACGCGCCTAGCGATTCTATCGCCCTCTGACGAAGAGGGTAATTTCCAGCTATCCTAGAGCCCAATTTTTGGCACTTTCTAGCCTATTTTCAACCTATTTCTCATGGCTAGCCTCATGTATTCCACTTTCACACATCCATACACATGAAAAAACAAAAAAACAAATAAAAAACAACTGAAAATCCTAAAGGATGAACATCGAAAAACTTTGTTTTTAACAACCCAATCACGTAATTACTCTGATACCACGTGTAACACGTAGCATAAAACTTATTACGTATCTCGGATCATTCATGAGAGGGAAATAAATGAAGGAAATGTGGAATACCTGATTTCTATTCCATTCTGACTTTCGAGATAGTTTCTGAGGTAGAAACGAGCTCCAATCTTCTAGGACCTTCACAGAAATCCTTTACCGACACGTGATCAACATCTTTCTACGATTTTCTTAAAATGTAAGCGCTCTTAACGGGTCAGAGAATTCGTATGTCTACGAATGATCTGAATGACTATAGAAGACCTTAACCTTTATATATAACTTTTATATCGGGCTTCCTCACCACAAGCTTGATATGAGTCCGGTCCTCACTGATCGAAAATATTTTCCTCCTAAATTTCGATCCATTGACTTAGATTATTTATTAGGCTACTTTATTATCTTTATCTGGATCAAATTATGTAACTTAACTGATAATTTATTGAAAACCTGAAAAATACAATTAATGATTATCCCGAGAAATGTCTAAACTATCCAACAGAGGATTTATTCTTCCAAACAATTTTTGTTCACACAGATGAGCAGACAGGGTACTAGGAAAGGATGAGGAGATTTTGGTTCTCTGGTTTCAAATCCAAACAATTTTTGTTCACAAAGATGAGCAGACAGGGCACTAGGAAAGGGATGAGGAGATTTTGGTTCTCTGGTTTCAATGGCATTATGTGAAACCTAGTGGCTGATTCCCCAGAAGTGGAGTGGGGGACTCTTTTTTGTCTTCTTTTTCCGCCGAAAGTATGTTTGCACATTTCGCCATCCATCAAGTAGAAGTTAATGTGTTCCAATATCACTAGCAACTGAGCACGTTCCTTCAGAAACAGCCAAGGCACATGGTTCAATGGCACCCCATTTTTGCGACTAGGGAATGGAGGATGGTACTGGGAATCGGACACGGCCATCCCGCGCCAGAGGATGGAGGGTGAGGTCCACCACCATCCCCGGTGCTGAAAGGTGATTTTGTGGTAAATAGCAGCTCGAGGCTGAGAGGTTTAGTGGGAATGGGGACAAAAGCATTGACTTGACAGTGATATTTAAACTTGGCTCAGTCGTAGCTTGACCATTATCAAAGCCCCTCTTACCTAACCGGACACATCCAAAGGGCCAGCTGGTAGGGCACAAACCCAGTGGCTATTTATTTGAGCCCTTCGCACCTGAGAAATCGACACGTAAAAAGATGCTAGTGTTATTAAAACCTTTTGTAATGACATGAGACGGGATTACAAATATTGTCTGATGGTAAAATGACAACCTCAGGAACTCCACATAGCCAATGTTCTCTTGACAACAGTTGAGTTGTTGAAGTGGAGCATGACGTGAAATAGAGAGCCATTTCTTTTGTGTTTATTTAACCATACAAGGAATTAAAAGTCCGTTATTCAATTGACTTGATATTGATAGCTGCTTACAAGTCTGAAGGTGGAATGCTTAAAGGTCTCATGCTATCGTGGCTGCGTTCTCTACGTTGGTCAGAAGACAGAGTAGCTACACGTGAAGCATGATTCTAATTGTCAAAATAAATTTTTATTTAAGCCAAAAATGATATAATCAAATTTTAATTTCTTGGATCTATCGTACCCTTGTAATAAATGGCATCTGAATAGGTGGCCGTTGCAGCCATCAGAAGCTAAATTTGGCTACATTATCTCTTTACAGTAGACAGAGATATACATATATAGTTGTCATTTATGGAGTAAGATCCTGCCACCTTTCCATGGGATGTTCATTTCTGAACTAAAACGGTAACGTGTAACGGAAGTTGTCAATAACCCCATGGTTGGCTCAGTAACATTATCCAGACTTAGAAAAGAAAAAATAGAAAACTCAGCTTCCAAGAGTTTCCAGTTAAAGTAAAACGGAAAGAAGAAAAAAAAAAGGTTGTGAACATGTGGGACCTGTTCTGTTGTCATTTTGAACAGCTCAAGCGGGAAAAGGTGGTTCCTCCATGTCCAACTATATTAGAGCCGATTTGGTCCCTCAATTTCCAACTATATTAGTACCAGTTCACTAAGATCAATTTGTGGTTGAAGAAATAAAAAGACAATGGAGAATGAATGTATAAAGACCTGAATGGGTTTGCTTGCTTGCGAAGTGAACAAATTAACATTCTATGCAACAGAAGGGTATTGATGTAAATATGAATATTAAAAAGCGCTTGTTTCGGAGAGATTTGGGCTTTAATTTGTCCCCTCATTCGCTCACGTTTACTTTCCATTATTCATATACACAATAAATATAATGTTGTTTACTTTCTAGAAACTGGAATGCAACTATTATTATTTTGCATCGGAAGTGACATAACATGATGCAGATCACATGTATATAATCGGATAGGGAATTTTAAAACAACTTAAACTGATACTATTAAAGAAAATACATCTAGTGTTAAACCATTCCGAGAGTCCCAGAATCTCGTAAACGAGCATCAAATGCAAATGGAGTGGTCAAGGTCTTGGAAGGAAGGAGAGAAAAAGAAAGGACAGTGCAAGGCAGATATGAAGTGGGCCAGCAAAGTAAATTCATTAATCAACTGACGTCAACAGAGCCCCCAGACGAAGTTGATAGCTACTTGGAAACCACCAAACCAAATTCCTTTCTCCGCAATTCCTGGATATGCTTTTATAATTTATTCCCATGTTTACACTTTACACCTTTAACTTAATTAAAAGATAAATTATATTTTCCCCTTATTTTTAATCCAGTCCAACATGCTGTAGTTAATTAATTGTGCTTTTACTTTAACTTGGATTATACTTATAACATGCTTCTCTTCCGTATGGAATCCAATATAAGAGGAATTGTAACTTAAAATTTATAAAATAAGTGCAAATGTACACTAACAATTTGCGCTTACAAAATGTTGCACGCAGATCTATCAGAAATTGTCTTTTTATTAAATAAAGGTAAAATTGTATATTATCGGACCTTCTCAGATCCCGCGTTTTAGCAAGACTTCAACTGGATGTTGATGGTGAAGATCAAAATATTACACAATCAATTAATTCCTAAATGACATTTGAGAGGTGTTCACTTTTTTTTATTTGAAATTAATTAATGAATTTGTTATTCGAACAAATGATTGTCATAAATGTATATTAAATAAAATAAACACATAATAATAAAAGATAATATAAATATAGAGACAAAATGGGTATATTCAAATAATTTTAATTATATCCATTCATCAATTTTTAGTTAAGAATTTACAATTATATAGCTCAAAACAAAACATTGTTACTTTTCTCATATTTAAAAACAAAAGCTCAATATAATGTGCGGATGGTCTCTTTAATCTTTCAAGTTCTTTCCACAACTCAATAATAGTCTATTTATATAAATTAAAAAAATCCTTAAAATGACTGTTAGAGACAGAAACTACTTTTTGGGTACATTCGGAACTTGCTTCAGTTACTCACATAAGTACCATTACCAATTAAAGTATCAGCTAGTGTTACAGAAAGTCTCCTCTAGATAACTTTTCAAACAGACCAGTTAAATTTTTTTTAGTGGGTTGACTCAATGCAACCAAAGAACAATGTCCAGATCGGAATATAACATTTGTTGAAAAAAATTGATTCAGAATTATAAATTGAATTTTGTTTAAAAAAATTCAAAACAAATTTCATTTTAATTATGAAATTATACATTGTGCCATATATTCAAATGATCATATATTGATTAAGTTCCTATTTTTGTCAGGAATCCCACATCGGACAACTATGAGGGCATTCAAGAATTTATAATAGTATATAAACCTCATTTTCTTGAGATAGCTTTTGGGGGTGAGTTAGGCACTTTCTAACATGGTATCAAAGCCAGTTTGTCTCGATGGTTTGGGGTGGTACCCGGTTATGTCCCTTTGCCCAATATGTCCATCAGATGTTCAGTCCTGCTCTGGACTGAGGGGGGTGTGTCAGGAATCCCACATCGGACAACTATGAAGGCATTCAAGAGTTTATAATAGTGTACAAACCTCCCCCTCTTGAGCTAGCTTTTGGGGATGAGTTAGACACTTTCTAACATGGTATCAGATCCAGGTTTGTCTCGATGGTTTGGGGCGATGCCCGGTTATATTCCTTTGCCCAATATATACATCAGATGTCCAGTCCTGCTCTGGACTGAGGGGGGTGTGTCAAGAATTCCACATCAGACAACTATGAGGGCATTCAAGAATTTATAATAGTATGCAAACCTCCTTATCTTGAGCTAGCTTTTGGGGGTGAGTTAAACATTTTCTAACAATTTTATTTAAATGACCAATATAAAAATGATTTGATTAATTTTGATTTTTTACTTAAATCCTTTTGAATTTTCTTAAATTGCATACCTGTTTATTTTCTTTATTCATTTACTATTCTATTAATCACTACAAGTAAATTCATTACAAACAATATATTTTATTATCATCGCAATCATAATTTATGTGTAATTATTTAGTAAATATGAATTAATTATATAAAATATAAGATATAGACAAAAAAAAATATAAAACTATAATTTAGAAATATATTTTCCATAACCATGATTGTAAAAGAAAACGTACTTATATCCCATAACAGTCACCTGAACCTGATTGTGACAGTACCAGCTTGAGATTGAAAATCTAAATTGTGATGAACAGTTGATCACCGCCGTACCAATTTTGCGGTAACACAAGAGGGGAAAACGCAACAGAGAGATGTTTTGGACTGACTACTTTGAATGAAGCAGCTAGCTTGTAGTAAGTGGTACGTACGCATTGAAATCAATGGAGGGGCATGTGGGATTTGAATTTTGATACAGCCGGAAGGATACTGCATCATTACTACTACCCTCTGCCTACGCACCATTTTACTCACATGAATTTTCCGTCTCCATAGTTTTTTTTCAATCACATATTTATGCTTTTCTTTTTGTTGCTAGCAAAAGCATTCAATGCCTATTTCCTTCTCATAAAACTAAAATTGATGGCCTGAAGAATCATGCTTCAGCCATGTGCTTATGTTTTCTCCTTTGGTAATGTATTATGTCGGGATTACTTTTCAAGTAATGCGTTTTTTTTCTTCTGAATTTGCTGAATTTTCATATATATATTAAAAATTTCAAGATTCAAGGAGACATTTTTTTTCATTATATATCAAACAATTGCATTTTTTAGACTTGTATTTATTAAAAGTACGTTTTGCTTTAACTTTGTCTTTACATTTTTAACGTAAAAAGATCAAATGAACAGGTACGGCGATTTGAGCGCGCAAAATTACGAGTCCCTTAATCGCACCTAACACTCATTATTGGAGAGGAGACCAGCACGAGCACGAGCCCCTCCGACCAAGCCTACCCCTCTCTCTCTCTCTCTCTCTCTCGCTCTGTCTTCCCAAATAACATATATCCTAAACATAAACCGCAGCTCCGAATACCCACTTTGAATCTGTTCCTGTATGCGCATGGCCATACCCATTCTTCACCCATGAAAGCCAAACTCTACAGTACTAACACTCCTACTAATAACGGTTACGCCTGCGAAGGCCCCACCTGCGACACCAACTCGCAATGCAGACGACGGCTCCGCTCCAAAACTCTGTCCCATTCTCGGCGGGACAGCTTCACTGCCGGCGTATTTTCCCGGTGGAACGTCAAGTACCTCCTGGTTTTGCCCTTACTGTACATTTTGGCGTTGATCATGTGCGTTGGTCAGTTCTCCGCGTTTCTTGCACAGACTACTTACCCTGTTGCTGTGTACAAGAGCCACCAGTTGTTTCAGCAACTTTGGCCTCATATTCAAGCTGATAATTCTACTGCTATTCAGGTTGTTGATTGTTGAGTCCTGTTTTGTGTTTTCTTTAACTTCTTCTGGATTTTGGTTTTTTATTTGATTGTTGCGAGAAGAAGACAAGCGAAAAGGGAATCTCTCTCCTCTTTAATGGTAAAATAAATGGAAAAGACGATGCTACTTTCGTCTCTTATATCTCTTTTTCATCCTCAGTTCTTCAATTAAATTGTCCTTTCTGAGACGTAATGTGAAGTGCGCCTTCTACGTCTGATCATGGTGGATGAGATTAAGGTGCAAATTTTAGATGGATTATGGGGTTATTTTTAAAAATGAACTAGATCATAAAGTTACTAATAAGAAGAGAGTTCTCATGTCTTGTGACAGCAATTCGAAGGACCCTAGATACTAAATCTGTGTACCTTTTACCTACTTAATTCTGATTCTCAGAGCATGATGGGCCATTTTCTTGGCGCAGTTATCCTCTGTGTGGCAATACAAAAGGAAGCTCAAAGTCCGGAGACCCTGTTCTAATTCAACTTATAAACCGAATTTCCCCATTGTAACAGGTGAAAGATTTTCCGATCTTGAATTTAGCGTGTTATACTTCACGAATGTAGAATTCTCGTTTTGCGGGAAATGAGTTAACTCAAGTTGCTTTTGTTCCAATAGTTAAAGAAAAAGATAATCCAAAGTTTTCCCATTTAATTGTAGAGCCTTCTGGTCCTATCGGCTACTTGCTTGTTGAGGCAAATGGTGGTCTAAATCAACAGCGTTCTGCGGTGAGTCCTCCACCATTTCTACTGGTCTGTTTGGTATACTCTTTCTTTCTTTCTTTTATTTACAATTTTTTAGAATATTAAGATGTGTCGGGTGTGCAGACCGCAATGCCTTGATATCCATTACGTGCTCATGCCTTGTTTCTGACACTTCCCTTGTGTGTATTAGATCTGTAATGCAGTTGCAGTGGCAGGACTTCTGAATACTGTTTTAGTTATCCCTTACTTCGACCTCAATAGTGTATGGATGGATCCAAGGTGAGCAGCTGACTTGCATCATTCATGTGTTTTAAATGTTAAGTTAAGGTGATAAGGTGTACTAAGTGAAAGGTTGTAAGTGCCTAAAGACAGTATCGTTGAGTGTGAAAAACCAGGTGTAATTCTTTTTTGAAATTATGAAATGCCCTTCTTTGCACAACTTCTGGTTTGGAATAAGACCACATTAGTTTAGATTCTGCAAGCATGCTGGGGGTGCTGCTATTTACTCTGTTATGTCTCTGTTTCCGATAATGCCAATATTCCTGGAATTACTATGCTTATGGTTATTAGAAGTTTAACCAGACTCCTATAATAGTGTTAGTTATATTATCCTGGACACTAGAGATGGCTCATTGAAGTTCGTATGGCTTGTGTAATCTGACTCCTGTTAACGAACCTGTAGTCATTTAACCGTATCAAATACCTAGCATCATGCTTAACTGCTTAAGGAACCATATAATAAGTACACATGAAGATGTCAAAACATATACTATGAATTCTTTGCTGCAACGAATTTTCTTTCCTGAAAAGTTATTGTATTGACCCTGAGTGTGTCATAAAGTGAAATCCACCTGCTTTATAGTGTGTTTGCAGATATATATGATGAAGATCATTTTATCAAAACTCTGGATGGTTATGTGAAAGTAGTGACAAAACTACCAGACGATTTGATGGAAAGGTATCAACACAATATCACAAATATTCCAAACTTGCGTGTCCCAGCTTGGGCTTCAGCTAATTATTACTTGGGAGAAGTTTATCCTGTTCTACGGCAGCAAGGGTATGTTCTGAAGCATGTCCTCTTTCTTTCTTGTCTAATTGTATGACGTGAAAGATAGTTTATCACAACTTGAAATAGGAAATTCTGAGAGCAAGCTGAGAGCCAAAGTAAAGATCCTATGATATAAGGATGGCCGATTTGAGCATTGCAACTTTGTTGCGCTTGTCATTTTTTCTGGCTTTTAAATATGTTAAATGATCCTATGATATAAGGATGGCCGATTTGAGCATTGCAACTTTGTTGCGCTTGTCATTTTTCTGGCTTTTAATTATGTTGAATCATACTTCCACATTGTTTATCTGGTGATTCATTTATCAGGGTTGTCCGCATAGCCCCATTTGCCAACCGATTGGCGATGAATGTCCCTTCACATATTCAGTTACTAAGATGCCTAGCAAATTACAAAGCTTTGAAGTTCTCTTCCTCAATATCTGACCTTGCACAAAAGATGGTTAATCGAATGATTGATAAAAGCTCACAGACTGGTGGAAAGTATGTGTCTGTTCACCTCCGATTTGAGGAGGTATGACTGTTCTATCTATTTGTGATTCACTAAGCATGCTTTCTATTCTTTTCATGTTGCTTATTGAAATAATACGATTTAAACTAATGATTGCTTAATATTTCTTGTCAAACTGTAGGACATGGTGGCCTTCTCATGCTGTGTGTATGATGGAGGAGATTCTGAGAAGTTTGAAATGGATTCATTTCGAGAACGATGGTGGAAAAATAAATTTAAGAAGAAAGACCGTATCATTATCCCGGGTTATAATCGTATAAATGGTCAATGCCCTCTAACACCCTTGGAGGTACTTCGGATTTCTTTCCTTCTCTTGCCTTTTGGTGACTTGGCATATTAATATGAGCCTTTGATACAAACACTTTGTAAGCTTCTGCTTCCTGCTTTTCTATACCTTCCTTGACTCATGCATACTAATCTAAATCCACTAATAAATCAACAATAACATCTTCTTTTGCTTGATGTCTTTTCCTGTCAGCATAGGTTGGGATGATGCTTCGTGGTATGGGATTTGAGAGCAACACTTCAATTTATTTAGCTTCGGGTAAACTTTACCAAGCAGAAAGGTATTTAGCCCCGATGCTGAAAATGTTTCCTTTGATCTACTCCAAGGAGTCTCTTGCAACTCCAGATGAGCTTGCCCCCTTTAAGGTAAATACTTGTAACAGCCTCCTATAAATCATGGTCAAGGAAACATTCATAATCTGTGCCATTTATCATTCTTGCTTAGTGGCATATTTTTTAACTGAAGCTTGAGAATTTGGTTGCTCATCCAGGCATGCCTTAAGCTCTCTACCTTTGTACCTATTAGGGCCGTTAAGCTGTAATGTTTCCTTTTATCTCTAACTTTCTTGACAAGAGTACTACTAAGGTTAACAAAGTGAATTACACAATCCCAGCAGATGAAAATGCATGTTAGATCAATATTTCCATCTTTTTTTCAATCTAGTTAGATTCATGATTTTATCTATACAATTTTGTTCAGTTTAACTTTGTGTATCCAAGTGAATGAGTAGATCAGGCAGATTAAAACGGGAGAATTTATATGACACAAGCTGCATCTGCATGTGCATCGTTTATGTGATTTTACTTTAATCGTGATGTCTCAGTGTATATATGCCACCGAATTTCTCATGTCTTTTGATCCCTGTCACAGGGCTATTCTTCAAGGTTGGCAGCATTGGATTATACCGTTTGTTTGCTTAGCGAGGTTTTTGTAACAACTCAGGGCGGCAATTTCCCCCATTTTCTTATGGGCCATCGCAGATTCCTTTTTGATGGACATGCAAAGACCATTAGGCCTGATAAGCGCAAGCTTGTGGTTCTACTGCAGGACATGGGAATCAGGTATTTGACGTCTACATTGCATTATATTTCTTTGTTGGTAATGCTTGATGCTTGTAGCAATATGCCTGTGCAAACTTCAGTGTGAAGCCGTCATCCTGTCTTGATCAGTCCAAACTTGGCATGCACCGTGGAATTAGTTAAAGCGTAATATGTGTCATGCACGATGTTGATGAGTGAATCTTTATATTCTATTCTTTTAATATTCAATTTAGGGAAGTATATCTGTTGTTTGGTATTAGTAAAGTAATAATAAGAGTTAATCCTACGAAGAATTGATAAATACTGAACTTAATTTTTAAATTATTATCTAATTAGTAATGAAGAGAAATTCTGTTGATTTAATTAAAGTTAAAACTAAATCCTCACTATTTTATGTCACTACAAGAACACTGAATAATAATAAAAAGAATATCAATTTTAAAAAATATTTAGTTAGGTTTTTCTTAATTACATCTTATATGTTTATTCAATTAAAGGAGTTCTTTTATTTAGACTTATTAAGTTTCTTAGTGTAATAATTTGATACCCCTCACCTATTTTAAGTAGATTAACCAATACATAAGACCAATTATATTAAAATAATTTAGATAAAAGATATAACAACATACTATAAAAAGATATATGCATATTTTATATACATCAAACGTCAGAACATGTATAGTCCTTTGGGAGTCCTGCTGGATGTAAAATGGGCCTACTTGGTCATAATAGCAATATTCTGGAATTAGAAAATAGGAGTATGCATATGCAGATTGTTTACTCGTTCGGCATTTTATGTGACAATTGGATTTGGATTGATTTTGGACCTATTGTTGTTGTTAAATCTAGAGATTCAAGAGATTTGTATTACAAGGTAATGTGGAACCCAGGATTTTGACAACAATGTACAGATTTGATAATGCAGTTTCTACTAACTGGTTTGACAGCTGGACGGCTTTCAAAGGTCAAATGGAAGCAATGCTGACTGAAAGTGATCGCAAAGGAATGATGGTACCCAGAGTTAAAAAGATCAACAGAAAAACTTCCATCTATATGTATCCTTTGCCAGAATGCGGGTGTCTCCAATACCATAACTCAACACTTGGATCAGGCCATCCAGTTAACTTTCATGATGCCCTGATCGAGTCCAGTAGATGACATAGTTTATTATCATTAATCTTGTACATTCAGCAGCAATACCCACCAAGCATACTGCAGCCTAGGCTATTCTCTTGAACGCTAGCTTTCTGCCGTCCATTGCCAATGTTCTGCTGTGCAAAGACAAGCAGATGGTCATTGCAGTTGTTACACTTACAGGTGTGTGGTGAAATTCCAATTTTGAGTATCCGAGGAGTTCTCCATTATAATCATACGTCTTGCATGAAAACATAGAAGCTCTCCTCCACATCAATTTTGTTTTGTTGTCTAGTTTTCAAGCCTTGGTTTCTAATAGTTCTCTGACATGCGCTGCGTTGGATTTTCAAGCTTTCGACTATTGAGGTCTGAGATTAAGTGTGCCATAGTTTTACATCAAGACTGTAGATACGCAATCAGATTTTTTCACTCTACTTTCCTGTAAGAACAAGCGTAGCAGATACTTTTGCCTTCATATACGCTTAGACTGCTTCCACATATTTTAACTGCTTCATTCGGCATGATTATTGTTTTGTGAGACACCCACCGGTTATTATTTTGTGACAACTGACCCAATGGATTGATTGCTCGGATGAGTCGATGACCAACCGATCTTGCCGAACTGAAACTTGAACCCAAAGCGTAGATACGTAGATAGACACTATTTTCATAATTCTTATATCGTGATTAAAAACGACATGTCTAAATGGTCTGTCCAACCTCGGCAATGGAGTCGGACAAATATATTCAACAATATTAAGTTACAGGGCAAGCGTCAATCGTGACCTCTCGTGGGTTTCCTGCTTATCCCGCCATTATAGGGAACTCCATTAAGTAGTTAACTTTCACAAATAACGATAATGGATTTGAAGTGGATTGTGGCAGCTTTGCGTCATTGTGGGCGATTTCACGCTATCAAACAGGGAAATGCATTTCATTCTCATTTGATCAAAACTGGGTTTTCTCACAACGTTTATGCGGCGAACAACTTAGTATCAATGTATGCGGACTCCACTTTTTTGGACGAAGGACGTAAACTGTTTGATGAAATGCCTGATAGAAACATTGTTACTTGGACGACGATGGTCTCTGCATACACCAATAGCGGTCAACCTCAAGAAGCTATAAAGTTGTACACCCAGATGTTGGATTCCAAAGCAGAGGTGCCCAATGGTTTTATGTATTCCGTGGTTTTAAAGGCTTGTAGTCTTGTGGGAAATATCGAACTAGGTAGGCTGATTCATGGAAGAATTGCTGGAGAGAAATTAGATAATGATATTGTTTTGATGAATACCCTTTTGGATATGTATGTTAAATGTCGGTGTTTGAATGAAGCAAGAGAAGTTTTTGATGAAATCATTTCTACCGCAAATTCTACATCATGGAACATTATTATTTCGGGGCATTGTAAAGAAAGGTTGATGAAGGAGGCAGTCGATTTGTTTCATCGAATGCCGAAGCCTAATAGTGCTTCTTGGAACAGTATCATTGGTGGTTTTGCAGATAATGGGAACGTGCGTGCATTGGAGTTTGTGTATAAAATGCACCATAAAGGCTTTAAGCTTGATGAGTTCACATTTCCTTGTGCTCTTAAGACGTGTAGTTATGTTGGTTTCTTGGATATGGGGAAACAAATTCACTGTTACGTTTTGAAGCTAGGTTTTGAGTCTAGCTGCTTTACATTGTCAGCACTTGTGGATATGTATTCAAATTGCAATGCATTGAATGCAGCATTGAAGTTGTTTCATCAAAACTCTGGTTCCAGCACCTCATTTTGTGATAACTTGGCACTTTGGAATTCTATGCTTTCTGGGTATGTTGTTAATGAAAAAAATATAACTGCTATAGCTATGCTTTTGCGAATATATCGTTCTGGTTCATGTATGGATTCTTACACACTGAGTAGTGCTTTGAAGGTCTGCATCAACTTGCTCAATTTGAGACTGGGGATTCAAGTTCATGGTTTGGTTGTTTGTAGTGGGTATGAATTAGATTGTGTTGTCGGAAGCATTCTTATAGACCTCTATGCAAAAGTGCGGAAGATTAGGGATGCTTTTCTACTCTTTAACAGGATTCCTAAAAAAGATACTGTTGCTTGGTCTGGTTTACTCATGGGATGCTCCAAGGTTGAGCTAAACTCTCTATCTTTTTCATTGTTCAGGGATATGATTAATCTGGACCTTGAAGTGGATCAATATGTTGTTTCCAGTGTTCTCAAAGTTTGTTCAAGTTTAGCATGTCTTCAACGTGGCAAACAGGTTCATGCTTTTTGTATAAAGAATGGATATGAAGCAGAGAGAGTTACACTCACTGCTCTTATTGATATGTATTCTAAAAGTGGTGAAATTGACGCTGGTTTAGCTTTGTTTGATACTGTTCATGAGAAGGATGTTGTGTGTTGGACAGGGATTATTGTAGGATGTGGACAGAATGGAAGGGCAACAGAAGCAGTTGAACTTTTTGAAGAGATGGTCCAAAAAGGGTTAAAACCAAATGAAGTTACCTTTCTAGGTGTACTTAGTGCCTGCAGACATGCTGGTTTGATTGAAGAGGGATGGTCCATCTTTAAGTCCATGAAACTTCATGGCCTTCAACCTCATCTAGAACATTATTATTGTGTGGTTGATCTTCTTGGTCAAGCTGGGCATTTCAATGAGGTAGAGGACTTAATTGTTCAGATGCCATTCAAGCCTGACAGAACCATATGGAGCTCCTTGCTTGGCACCTGTGTAACTCACAGGAATTCTAAGCTTGTTGGTGCAGTTGCTGACCACCTTCTTGCTACCTCACCAAATGACCCTTCAGTTTATGTTATGATTTCAAATGCTTATGCCACTCTGGAAATGTGGGATAGTCTCAGGACAGTAAGGGAGGCTAGTAAATCACTGGGCATCAAAGAAGTTGGAGTTAGTCGGGTTGACATTTCATTTTAACTTTTCATGCGTTAGTACACTGCACGTCTGCAATGATTGTTAAATCAGGCAGTCAAAATATTAAGATTGTTGGTCATTGTTTGCCCGACCTATGGACATAAGACGACACCCTGTAAATATGTTGAGGAAACCTGAAATGCCGAAAATAACTGCAAATACTGATACAAGCAATCGAACTCAATAATAAGGTAGTGACAAAGCTTTGAAGCATGTTATCATAATCATTCTTCACATGTTCTTATGTTTGATGTGATTTGGGGATAGGAACAATTATACATTTGTCTACTCCAGTTTCAGGAAACATTCTCGAAGCAAGTACCCTGACGAGACATATTTTTGCATAAGAGCGAGCTTTCAGCATTTGGCTCTAGGATTTTCCTGGTACGGACACACAAGATTTTAACTGCTCAACCTCTGTATTACATTTTTCTGAACTGATTTTGTGTTAAAAATAATATTATTACTTTTTGGTTTTCATACGGAATCAGTGGGAGGGAAGAAAGTTTACTTTCAGTGCACAGAAAGAGAAGAAAGAAAAGCACCTACAGGTTTGGTCCTCCTGCAATGTTTGAGATTCCTCTGCCCCTGTTGTTCATCTCTTAAGATGTTTCACAGTTTCTGTACTATATAGAATAGTCATATATATGCTGGTTAGTTCGCTTAACAATTAAAATATATCTTCGATGTTAGATTGGATACTGCTATTTCAGACATGCTTATTTCTTTTTCTTTTTAAATTCTAAAAGTTCAGGATTCTTGTCTCCCAATTGATTACAAGCTTTTGAATCTGCAAATTTGCAGATTTGTCATCACCCCGATACCTCATTTATTTCCCATTCCCTCTCACTAAGCTGGACACGATGCATAAAGTTCATTTTACCATGCTGGTAAGTTGATACTGAAGCTTTACATGTATGCGTATGTATCTTTCCGTTGCATGCATTTGTTTTTTATTGTAGATGATTATTTCCTTAATGAAATTGGTCAACAAAAGTGAGATACAATAGTCTCGATGAGATATATGATATAGCAAGCCAGTTGAAACTTATTAAATTTTATGGGGTTATGCATCCATCCTCCAGCCTCAGCCTAGTGCAGCAGACAAGCATTACTCTGAATCGGTTGAGAAGTGCTACCGTACCGTCTTTACCTTAACATCAAGGATTACGAATATTTTAGCTAGTGAAGGAAAACCTGACGTTTCATACTATTGTGGTATTTATTATGATCACGTACCCATCCAACAACGTCTCTATTTGATAGCATGGCTTTAGGTCCGCTCACGACTCAACAGACGATGACGTTCGATCTTTTAATGGTCATCATTCACAAAAATCTGAGTTCGTCAAACTGTAAATAACAGGCCACTTCTTGACGTCATTCCTTATTGTGGACTTGGAAAAAGCTTCAGGGGTGAAAGAAAGGATAAGGTGGTTCAAAAGGGGTTAAGCCTGTTCCACTCATTTGATGATGATGCAACAAAAACAACCAAGAAATGCTAACGTGAGGAGGTTCCATCTTTTTACCAGCTCAGTTGTCACTGTTAATGCAGATGGATACCTTGCTTTTGAAAATCCTCATTCCCTGTTGGTATATAGTTATTGGCTTGTCTCTTTGTACGCTTTCTCGCGTTAAGTTGCTTTCTTCTGCTTCTAATGCCTGCCATCATTTTTCTTTTCCTTTTAGACAAGTGCAATAGTTTGTGTTTAGTTACCATTTATTATTTGGTATCACCTGCATCTGGAAAAGAGTATGTAAAGAGAGACTTTTAACTGCCAAAAAATACATTGCAGATTCATCTTAAGGTGACGCATTGGGGTGATGTTGAGAAATCGAGACAGGATTCTATCTTACATATAGCGGAATAGTAATGAAACTTTTTTGTTTGATTTTTCGAAACTTAAATTTTATAAAATGATTAACACGTCAATCATAATAAAGTATGAATTGTAATTCGTACCTTATTATGATATTTGATCCTTTTCTTTATCAATTTCTTTAAATTGTTTCTAAAATTGACTCATCTTAACTACCATAATAGTACAAGTGTCTAGATAGATTCGTACCTTATTATGATATTTAAGAGAATTATGCAACAATTATAGATAGAATTAGGCAAGGAGTGTTAACATCGTTAGTTCTTAAGTTTATTTATAATAGGTTTTGAAATTTTTAAATTTTTTCCCTCAAAAATTTTTTTAATTTTAATTTTAATTAAAATTAATTCTGATTAAATACCAATTATGTCCAAATAAGATTCAATATCTCATATTGATCTTTATTTATTAAATATTTCATATTTAATTATAAAGTTTCTTAAACTTGACAATTAAATCTAACTTGATAAAAAAAAACATATTTTCTCTCTTTAACTCATTCTCTATATGTGACCTATTAGCTTTCTAAATATGTTGATAATAGATATAAATTGTAATTCTAAATCATATTTAAGATTAGATAAATTAAATTCCTTAAATTTATTTTTAATTATCTAATTAAATGATTTATATCCATAGATTGTGATTAAGGTTTAGTAATACATCATAAACACCCAAATATTTAGAAATGTTAAAGTAGTTTTGACTAATATTTTCGTGCATGATTTTTTTTTCATATAAGTCAATATTTTTATCATACAATATTTCAATTAGAAATAGAGTATGAAATTCATGTATACTCTATTTAAGTCTAATCATGTTAGTTCTCCACCATTAATAATTAATTCAATTAATAAAAAATTAAATTATTTTGCAAAATCTCAATCTAATTTGACCAAAGATTTCCCGAATCAATATTAATTAAGAACAATGAAACATTTTTCCTAATCATTTTAAGGTGATAAATCCTTTGTTAATTACTTAATTACCTCTATATAATTCATATTATATTTAATAACTATTGTCTTAGCTATTTTTGACTAGAATAGGTCATACATAGTATCAAAATATAGTCATCCTTATATAAGATAACTTTAGATATCTCAAGTCAAAGGATTACTTGTACAATTATAACAACAAGAATTTCATAGACATACAAGTAATGTCCAAATGAAAATTCTCATATGAGGTCAGTTTAGTAAATTTGTTCTTTAATAAGTACCCATACATTTGTTTAAATATCTCCATACTTTAGTTTATGATATTGACTACTTCATTCTTAAGGAAAATCATAATATGTCATAATCTTTTTATGCTACATTAATGTCCATTCTTAACAAAACAATGACTATGAACTATTTAGAGATAATATATAAATGCAATATAAATATTATAATTATGTTCTCATCATAATTTCATTTGTAATGTGTACTTACCTATGAAATTTATCATATATATTTAAATAAGTACAAGATAAAGAATGTATTTAAATAAATATTCCATTAAACTAAAACCAATTGATTGGTTGTAGGACATAAACCAATAATCTCTCACTTGTATTAAGCTAATTGTTTATGTATCTTATACCTTATCACTATATGATGATCATGCTATTATTGAAATAGTGGTTTAGTAAGAGAATTCTACAAGATTTTCTATAATCAACATTTGCTTAAATCTTACAACATTCATCTTAATTATCATCATAATTAAGAGAAATTGCCTAATACATACTTAGATCTTTGATGAGACCTCGGCTCCTTTTTCATGTCTAAGGGCTTTAACGTTCTACAATATATTAAAGTCTGAACAATGTAAGGAACTATATCCAGTTCATTAAAGAATTTCTTGATCTAGTTAATAATTTCTACTAAGTGAAAAATATATTATGACTTAATTAACAACCATTGTGTATTGGAACCTTTCAATCTCAAAATAATATTATTTTAAACCAAATTACCTTAATGAAGATTTTCTTCAAAAATTATCCTTTTAACCTTTAACTTAAATATCAGTTCATATATAGAATAATGAATATCTTTGATACGCCATGAGTATGGGATGTCTCAAATAATAAACATCTTTTGTACATTATTTATGTATTTGGATTATAATAGGTAAACAACTTTCATATCTATCTCTATAGATCTAATTCTTATAATTAAGTGGTTATTTTTTCATATCAAACAAGAGTTGTTCTTGGACAATTATATTTTCAACAATTAAAAATATAAATTGTTGTTCTTTATATGTCTCTATATACTCCTACTAAAGAGGAAAACTATACTTCCACTAACCTTCTTGTAGACATGAATTTATAATGTTCTCCAAAATAAACTCTTTGAATTTATCATGAAAGTGAATATTTCAAAGTCTTGTGGCCTTTTAACTATATGTCAAATGTATCAATAAAGGTACCAGTTCCAATTGGATGCATTGTTATTAGATTTGAACTTTTCAAAACTTGTCTTACTCACACTACTTATCTTATAAACTATTATCCTATAAGTATACATTGAAACAAACAATTTGTTCAGTCAGTTTGTAAAATTATATATAACCTAGTATTTTATTATTCAATTTAGTTCTACAATTAATGGATAAAGTGAGTCATTAAGTTTGACTCTTTCAAAGTCTTACCATTTCAAATCTAACATGAAATCTTGTTAATTAATTTAATTAGAAATTTTGAAAGCAAGTTTTAGTCCTAGGCATAAATATAGAAGAAATAAAAATTGTATCATACAATATCTCATATTATATATTTTTCTCCTTACATAAATCTATACTCTTATGAAATTTTGTTATGAAGGAATTCACCACATAATCTCATCCTCTATAGATAACCAAAATTTTAAATATCACCACATAGATCTAATTGAAGTACTTCAACATTCAATGCTTTGTTTCTACTTAAATTTAGCAATTTGAAATTTTCAAAATTTTAACCAATATTACATAAAAGGATAGTCTTTGTTATCTAACCACTTTGTATTCTTGTTATTTATGTTAAGCATAAGTCTCCCTTGATCCCATATATAAAAACTATTTGTATAAATTTGGATTAATTTCTTTTACTTAACATTCTATTTCTTTTCATGCCTTAAGCATTGTAATAATATTGAATCTAAATTCAGTATCAAATACTAATAAGCATGAATTAGAAATGCACATGATCTCTACTATATCACGTGTAGGCAAGAAAAGTTACGTAATCATTTTTTTAATAATAACTATTATCATTCTATAGCAAATGCATTTAATTATAGCCCACGTTTATGCTTGTAATAGAGTAAATTGAATGAAATAGTTTCATCAAGGTACTATACCTATACCTTTTCGCAGTGGTGAATACTTAGGCTCAAGCTAAGTGGAGTTCCAAGGACTGGAGAAAGTCTTGCTACAGGAGGATGTGTCCTTTCTCTTCAAATTTGGCTAAGATTGTGATGTGTATGAAATCACCGAACAAGGCCACTTTAGAGATCAACCTTTATTCTTGCAACAATGGAGGCCGAGCATAGACATGCATAGAGGTTCAATTGACAAAATTCCACTGTCCACTTCTACAACATGCCCATGGAACTATGGATGCTCTAAGGAGCTATGTGGCGAGCTCTTTAGGTAAACCTCTAAACTTAGATTCTCAAACACTACACATAGAGAGGATAGGCTATGCAAAAGTGTATATTGAGACACTTATTTCGGTGATCCTTTAGGATAATCGTTCGGTTATAAGTGTGGGAGATAAAGGTGCAATGGTTATGAAGACTATATAGTTGTCTTACTCTTGGAAACTAAAAGCCAACAAGTAGTGGCAATCGACTTGGAGGATTTTTCAATTAGAGACTACTATGGAGATACCAACACAGAATCTTCTAAAACAGAGTACCATTGTGACTACCGCTCAACTTGCTGCTGTTATTACAGAGACACCTGTGGTCTGTGCTGTAGATGCAAATAGGAGAACTGAAGGCCCACATAGTGATACTCCATTAGGGTCAAGCCAAATTTCTAACAGGCTGACCAACAGTAATGATGAACTGGAAACTGCAAAGGCCACAACAACAAAAACAACATATGATCTTTGACAGACACAAGCATGCTTGCTACAAATATGGAGATAGTAATGGAGGTTGGGACATCTGAGGTTGATATAGATAGAATTCTCGCAAAGGATGAAACTACTAGTGTTGTTGCGGGTAAGCTTAATGGTGTTGTGGATGTAGTTACTATGGATGAAGACAATGGTAATCAACTAGTTGGTTTGAGGACTGAGTAAGTTGTCACATGTATTTCCTAAGGAATGAAAACTTTTGAAAATTCCAGTGCAGACAATGTGGAGTATCTAGACAGTGGTGCGAATGATTTCTCCTCCCAATATTTGGAGCATTGTCAAATAGATTGGGCTAACATGCTGATTCTAGTTGCAACTGCTGGGCAAACTTACAATCAGAGGACAAGGGATGTTGAACAAACAAAGGACGATGATATCCTACTAGCTATTGCCTATATCTCAGGCATTCCTAGTGATTTTTGCGTGCAATCCAAATATGCAAAAAAGGAAATTTGTTAGGAAGAGAAAGCAAAATCGCAAATACCAAAAATGGCTAATGAGCTTTTCCATGAACATGAAACTTCAGTGGTGTCTATAATTGTTTCTTGCTGTTGTCTATTATATAGATAGTCATACTATCTTCCTTAGGGAGTTTTTGTTCTTAAGTCATATTGAAACATAATGGTAGGCTTATAGCCTTGAACTCGTTGTAACGTCGATTTAGTTTAACAAAAATTAAAATTATTTTTCTTTTTTTTTTAAAATGTACTATACCTTTCAATTGTACTCAATGTTACCTCTTACATCTTACTATCATGGTGTTGACATAAATCTTATATGTTGTCATCAAAGTTTATGAGACATTAGTCAACATAAAATGTCAATAGATTTTTCCATTCATATGATTTTGACATATCTCTAAAACTTTAACTCCAAATTGTCAACAATAATTAATAGCAAAATTTTATAATAGATATACATTTTTTTTATCTTACTTTGATAACTTTTCCCAAACATAACCTATGTCCAAGAAATTAAGTTCACTTAGTATCAATTGTATTAAACAAGGTAAAATTTACTCGGAATGACATGCCTTATGATTGTGATCTCCAATCTAGAATCCTCTTATGCCTTCATCAAGTCCGTTATTTGATTTTACAATTATTGGATCTGCACCTCCAAAATCTCGAACTGAGATAAGTAGGAAGTGACTAATTGATCACCTTAAGGAATTGACCCTATGAGTGCTTAGACTTTGTTGACACGCTCCATCAAATTGCTACCTCCTGTTATATCGATATGTGACTCTGATATCAATTGTTACAAAGGTTTTCTAAGCAACCAAACTTATACTATAAGTTGAGCCTACTCCTTTGCACGACAATCTCACTATGTCTGTTTAATCAAGACTTAGCACTCCCACATGATTGTTGACCAACTAAGTTGTTATTGAATGCATTACGACTCTTATAGTGTTTAACTCACAGTCTTACAAGAATACTAAGAAAGCACCAAACTATCAAAGGTAATAATAAACACATAAAAACTACAGTAAAAGCTAACCTTTATTATTTCCCCAAAAGTATATAAAGGAATGTTCTCTCTTAATGTGTTCCCTTCCCACCTATTTTTGTTCTCCATGGGCAAGACTCAAATAAGCTATTTATAGGCATCTCTAGCTTTACAATTCAGAATCTTAATTGAACTAAAGTAATTAGATCGCTTATATTGTTATTAGATTATATCACACTAACTAATTGGATGACATCTCCATCCAAATAGGAGTATATCTGACAGGATTTAGCTACATACCAAATGACAAGATAAGAGATTATATTTAATTAAGAAAGATACATCCATATCCATGAAGAACTCTACTATCTTCAGATGATCTTTCCACATGCTCTTTATCTTTTAGAGCTGATATATATCTACTACGATGTTATTCGTCACATCATCCAAGATCTCCCTTAGATCTCTATCTATTGATGATGAATCATCTAAGCTCAAAGCCTTTCATAACACACTGATCTGGTCCAATGCTTACCCATGTCAAGTCCATTAGTCATAGTTCGTCTATTTAAATACATAGTAAGTCCTTAGAGGTCTCACATGTCTCCCTTATGAATGTTATCCAAGTAACTTTTAACTCAATGTGCATCTCAAGCTATCTTTTAGTCTTACATTTGAATCTTGCATATCGTTGAAAATTTTTGTTAATGTGTACCAATGTATGCCAACTCATCGACAATGCTCGTTTTCCTACCTACTCATCTACGTTGACAAAGATTTATTTTACTTAAGCAAAAAAAGATTATCAAATGGAGTACATGTTGAGAATTCTTAAAATAGAAGTTCCTATAAATCAGGGATATACATCGGTTTAAAATATTTAGAAGACTAGTACCATATATTCTGTAATTATCCCTTCCTATTTAGTCTCTCTAATTTTCTGTAATTGCAAAAGTTGTTTAAAGTGATTGAATTGATTTATTGAGAATTTTAATAAATGAATTTGTGTGATATTATGGATGACATTGCGTTTTGAATGAATGCTTAAATGGAGAAATTGTGTGCATGATTATGCTATGTCTTTGTCATGACATTTTGTACGAATAAAAAGATAGACAAGCTCGAAAGCATGAGCATTCG
>JANKOD010000006.1:8977595-8993353 GCA_026284645.1 Erythroxylum acuminatum | reverse complement strand
CATTTTTCTTTTCCTTTTAGACAAGTGCAATAGTTTGTGTTTAGTTACCATTTATTATTTGGTATCACCTGCATCTGAAAAAGAGCATGTAAAGAGAGATTTTTAACTGCCAAAAAATACAGTGCAGATTCATCTTAAAGTGACGCATTGGGGTGGTGTTGAGAAATCGAGACAGGATTCTGTCTCACATATAGCGGATAGCAATGAAACTTTTTTGTTTGATTTTTCGAAACTTAAATTTTATAAAATGATTAACACTTAAATCACAATATAGTATGAATTGTAATTTGTATCTTATTATGATATTGGATCCTTTTCTTTATCATTTTCTTTAAATTGTTTCTAAAATTGACTCGTCTCAACTATCATAATAGTACAAGTGTTTGGTCTCTAATAGTATCTATATAACGTATTAAGAGAATTCTGCAACAATTATAGATAGAGTTAGGCAAGGAATGCTAACATCATTAGTTCTTTAAGTCTATTTATAATAGGTTTTGAACATTTTAAAATTTAATTATAATTTCAATTAAATTTTAATTTTAATTAAAATTAATTTTAATTAAATACCAATTATGTCTAAATAAGATTCAATATCTTATATCGATCCTTATTTTTTAAATATTTCATATTTATTATAAAGTTTCTTAAACTTTACAATCAAGTCTGACTTGATTAAAAACATATTTTCTCTCTTTAACTCATTCTTTGTACATGACCTATTAGGTTTCTAAATATGTTTATAATAGATATAAATTATAATTCTAAATCATATTTAGGATTAGATAAATCATATTTCTTTAATTTGTTTTTAATTCTCTAATTAAATGATTTATATCCATAGATTGTTATTAACGTTTAGCAATAAATCATAACCACCCAAATATTTAGAAATGTCAAAGTAATTTTAACTAACCTTTTCGTGCATGATTTTTTTTTCATATAAGTTAATATTTTTATCATTCAATATTTCGATTGGAAATAGAGTATGAAATTCATGTATACTCTTTTTAAGTCTACTCATGTTAGTTCTCCACCATGAATAATTGATTCAATTAATAAAAATTTTAAATTATTTTACAAAATGTCAATCTAATTTGACCAAAGATTTTCTAAATCAATACTAATTAAGAACAATTAAACATTTTTTCTTATCACTTTAAGGTGATAAATCCTTTGTTAATTACTTAATTACCTCTATATAATTCATGTTATATTTAATAACTATTGTCTTGGCTATTCTTGACTAGAATAGGTCATATGTAGTATCAAAATATAGTCATCCTTATATAAAATAATTTTAGAGATCTTAAGTCAAAAGATCACTTGTACAATTATAACAACGAGAATTTCATAGACATACAAGTAATGTCTAAATGTAATTCTCATATGGGGTTAGTTCAGTAAACTTGCTCTTTAATAAGTACCCATATATTTGTTTAAATATCTTCATACTTTAGTTTATGAGATTGACTACTTCATTCATAAAGAAAATCATAATATGTCATAATTTTTTTACGCTACATTAATGTCCATTCTTAACAACACAATGACTATGGACTATTTAGAGATAATATATAAATGCAATATGAATATGATAATTTGGATCTCATCATAATTTCATTTATAATGTATACTTACCCATGAAATTTAGCATATATATTTAAATAAGTAAAAGATAAATAATGTCTTCAAATAAATATTCCATTAAACTAAAACCAACTGGTTGGTTGTAGGACATAAACCAATGATCTCTCACTTGCATTAAGCCAATTATTTATGTATCTTATACCTTATCACTATATGATGATCATGTTATTGTTGAAATAGTAGTTTAGTGAGAGAATTCTACAAGATTTTCTATAATCATTTGCTTAAATCATACAACATTCATCTTAATTATCATTATAATTAAGAGAAACTACCTAAATATATAATTAGATTTTTGATGAGATTTTAGCTCCTTTGCATGTCTAAAGGGTAAAGGCTTTAATGTTCTATAACATATTAAAGTCTGAACAATGTAAGGAACTATATTAAGTTCATTAAATAATTTCTTGATCTAATTAATAATTTTCACTAAATGAAAAATATATTATGACTTAATTAACAACCATTGTGTATTGGAACCTTTCAATCTCAAAATAATATTATTTTAAACCAAATTACCTTAATGAAGTTTTCTAAAATTAATATCCTTATAACCTTGAACTTAAATATCAGCTCATATATAGAATAATAGATATCTTTGATACTTCATAAGTGTGGGATATCTCAAATAATAAACATCTTTTGTACATTATTTATGTACTTGGATTATAATAGGTAAACAACTTCCATATCTATCTCTATAGATCTAATTCCTATAATTAAGTGGTTATCTTTTCATATCCAACAAGAGTTGTTCTTAGACAATTATATTTTCAACAATTAAAAATATGAATTGTTGTTCTCTATTTGTCTATATATACTCCTACTGAAGAGAAAAACTATACTCTCACTAACCTTGTTGTAGACATGAATTTATAATGTTTTCCAAAATAAGCTCTTTGAATTTATCATGAAAGTGAATATTTTAACATCTCGTAGCCTTTCAATTATACATCAAATGTATCAACAAAGGTACTAGTTCCAACTGAATGCATTGTTATTAGATTTGGACTTTTCAAATTTCGTCTTGCTCATACTACTTATCTTAAGAACTATTATCTTATAAGTATACATTGAAACAAACAATTTGTTCAGTCAGTTTGTAAGATTATATCTAACTTTTTGGTTATCTTATAGTCTTTTATTATTCAATTTAGTTCTATAATTAATGGATAAAGTACGAGTCATTAACTTTGATTCTTTCAAAGTCTTACCATTTCATAACTAACATGACATCTTGTTAATTGATTTAATTATTGAAAGCAAGTTGTAGTACTAGGCATAACTATAGAAGAAATAAATATTGTATCATACAATATCTCATATTATATATTTTTCTCCTTACATAAACTCATACTCTTATGAAATTTTGTTGTGAAGGAATTCACTACAGAATCTCATTCCCTATAGATAACAAAAAAAAAAAATATCACCACATCGATCTCATTGAAGTTCTTCAACATTCATTGCTTAATTTCTACTTAAATTTAGCAATTTGAAATTTTCAAAATTTTAAATCAAAATTTCATTTAATATATAAGATTATATAACATAAAATCATTAATACTTCTAAAGAAATATAAGAATCATCCTTTTATGAATTGTTATTCCTGATAAGATCTCATCTTGCTATATTATTTGATATTATCTCCTTTGTTTTGGATTTATTTTGATGCTTAAATATGAAAATTAATATTTCTTTTTTTTAGAAGATGAAAAGTAGAGATTGCATCAAATTAGGACTCTATTGATGATAATCACAAATTTAGGATAAAGTGAAGAGATTGATGCAGTGGATAATGTTGTTCACTTGAAAAGTTGGAGTTTAACTAGGAAACTTCTTCTTATCCTTATCATGTAGGAATTTGAATTCGTTTTAGATAGATATCTTTTTAAGTTAGAGTTAGATTAGGATTAGATTAGAAAACCTTTTAAAAAGAGACGTTCCTTAACAAAAAAATGTTCACTCTTTTTACGTTTTTAGCAATTCTTAGTCTTTCTTCCATTTTTGTTATTAGAGTAAAAAGTAATGTGTGGCTAAACTCAATCGTTCTAATTCAAGAGGATTCAATACTCTAATTGTAACATTGTGAGGTTTTGTATTCTAAACCTTTTATTCACATTTTAATTCAAGTATTTCTTATTTTGAGTTCTCATATTTCATGAGTAATTAATATTTTATTAATATGATAATTTAATTTAATATTTGATTACTCTATCGCTATCCATAAATTCAGTGATCCGTAATTATCATAAAGGAATGGTACAAGTAGCAAATATGTTATTTATGAATTTCCATATTTAACTTATGATAAACAAGAAAACTCAATTGAATAATTATAACTATTTCGATTATTTAATTTAGGGTTTAGCCTTTCTCACGAACCTTATTACTATCATTTATTTGGTATGGAATGCTATCACACCCAGTCAATAGATAGTAAGTTTTGGTTTGGATAATGAGTTTGAACCAATTAATTTAGAAAATTTTGAAACTTAGCCATAATACATTTCGGACTAACTGCTTGAATCGTGAAAATATTCTTTTTAGATTAATGTTACAATTAGATGAGATCTTTCCCTTGAATTTCTCACTTTTATATTCAATTGATTTAATTTATTTTTGTATTAATTTTAGTTAATCAGTTTCTTAATCAAAGCCCCCTTTTTATTTTATTACTTGAAATTAAGAAACTAGTGTTTAGTTCTTTAGGGATTCGACCTGATTTCATGACTATTACGAAAGTTTAAAGAATCATAATTATTTTGGGGGCTTTGATAACTTGACCAATTCCATTGAATACATCACAGATATTGATCTAACAATTCAATACGATCATTATCCTTTTACCAAAAGTTGATTAGGTCATTCTTTAACTCAATAAATTTCACAAGTTTCATATGATTCATAATCAAAAGGATAAATATATATCCTTGTATGCAACTTTATGATTCTCATTATGTTGATTTAACCACTGTGACAAAAAAGGATAGTCTTTGTTGTCTAACCACTTTGTATTCTTGTCATTTATATTAAGCATAACTCTTCCTTCATCCATTATATAAAAACTATTTGTATAAATTTGGATCAATTCCTTTTACTTAACATTCTATTTCTTGTCATGCTTTAAGCATTGTAATAATGTTGAATATAAATTTAGTATCAAATACTAATAATCATGAACTAAAAATATACATGATCTCTACAATATCATGTATAGGAAAGGAAAGTCACGCAATCATTTTTCTAATGATAACTATTATCATTCTATAGCAAATGCATTTAATTATAGTCCACGTTTATGCTTGTAATAGATTAAATTGAATGAAACAGTTTCATCAAGGTACTATACCTATATCTTTTCGCAGTGTTGAATACTTGGGCTCAAGCTAGGTGGAGTTCCAAGGACTAGAGAGAGTCCTACTACGAGAGGATGCCTACTACGAGAGGATGTGTCCTTTCTCTTCAAATTTGGCAAAGATTGTGATATGCAGGAAATCACCAAACAAGGCCCATGACACATTGGGATCAACCTTTATTTTTGCGAAAATGGAGGCCAGGCATGGACATAGACAGAGGTTCAATTGACAAAATTTCACTGTGGGTCCACTTCCATAACCTGCCAATGAAACTATGGACGCTCCAAAGGTTGAGTTATGTGGCAAGCTCTTTAGGTATAAATATCTAAACTTAGATTCTTAAACACTACACATAGAGAGGGTAGGATATGCAAAACTGTGTATTGAGACACTTAAGTTGGTGATCCTTCAGGATAATATTTCACTGACGAGTGTGGGAGATAAGGGTGCAATGGTTATGAAGACTATACATCTGTCTTACTCTTGGAAACTAAACGTCAACAAGTAGTGGCAACCGATTTAGAGGATTTTTCAATTGGAGACTACTACGGAGATACCAACACAGAATCTTCTAAAACAGAGTAACATTATGACTACTGCTCAACTTGTTGTTGTTGTTACAAAGACACTTGTGGTCTGTGCTGTGGATGTCGATAGAAGAACTAAAAGCCCACGTAGTGATACTCCATTGGGGGCGAGCCAAATTTCTAACAGGCTGACCAGCAGTAATGATGAACTGAAAACTGAAAAAGCCACGACAACAGAAACAACATTTGATCTTTGGTAGACACAAGCATGCTTGCTACAAATGTGGAGATAGTAACGGATGTTGGGACATCTGAGGTTAATACAAATAGAATTCTTGTAGAGGATGAAACTACTAGTGTTGTTATGGGTAAGCTTAATGGTGTTGTGGATGTAGTTACTGTGGATGAAGACAATCGTAATAAACTAGTTGGCTTAAGGACTGAGCAAATTGTCACATGTATTTCCAAGGAACGACAACTCTTGACAATTCCAGTGCAGACAATGTGGAGAATCTAGACAGTGGTGCGAATGATTTCTCCTCCCAATATTTGGAGCATTGTCAGATAGATTGGGCCAACATGCTGACGCCAGTTGCAACTGTTGGGAAAACTGAGAATCAGGGGACAAGGGATGTCGAACAAATAAAGGACGGTGATACCCTACTAGCTATTGCCTATGTCCCAAACATTCCTGGTGATTTTTGCATGCAACCCAAATTTGTAAAAAGGAAATCTACAAGGAAGAGAAAGCAAAATCTCAAATACCAGAAATGGTGAACGAACTTTTCCATGAAGATGAAACTTCAGTGTACCTATAATTGTTTCTTGCTATTGTCTATTATACAGTTAGTCATACTATCTTCCTTAGGGAGTTTTTGTTTTTGGGTCATATTGCAATATAATGGTAGGCTTACAACCTTGAACTCGTTGTAACGCCGATTTAATTTAAAAATAATTAAAATTATTTTTTATTAAAAAAAGTATTATACCTTTCAACTGTACTTAATGTTACCTCTTACATCTTGCTATCATGGTATTGACATAAATCTTATATATTGTCATCAAAGTTTATGAGACATTAGTCTACATAAAATGTTAATATATTTTTTCATTCATATGATTTTGACATATCTCTAAAACTTTAACTCCAAATTGTCAACAACAATTAATAGCAAAATTTTATAATAGATATATAATTTTTCTATCTTACTTTGATAACTTTTCCTAGACTTAACCTATGTCCAAGAAATTAAGTTCACTTAGTATCAACTGTATTAGACAAGGTAAATTTTCTCAGAATGACATGCTTTATGATTGTGATCTCCAATCTAAAATCCTCTTATGCCTTCATCAAGTTCGTTATTTGATGTTACAACTATTAGATCTGCACCTCCAAAATCTCGAACCGAGATGAGTAGGAAGTGACTAATTTCTCACCTCGAGGAATTGACCCTATGAGTGCCTACACTCTGTTGACACACTCCATCAAATTGCAGCCTCCCGTTATATCGATATGTTACTCTGATATCAATTATTACAAAAGGTTTTCTAAGTACCAAACTTATATCGTAATTTGAGCCTACTCCTTTGCACGACAATCTCACTAGGTCCGTTTAATCAAGGCTTAGCTTTCCCACGTGATCGTCGACCAACTAACTTGTTCTCGAATGCATTACTACTTTTGTGTTGCTTAACTCACAGTCTTACAAGAATACTACAAAAGCACCAAACTATCAAAGGTAATAATAAACACATAAAGCTACAACAAAAGCTAACCTTTATTATTTCCCCAAAAGTATATAAAGGAATGTTCTCTCTTAAAGTGTTCCCTTCTCACCTATTTTTGTCCTCTATGAGCAAGACTTAAATAAGCTATTTATAAGCATCTCTGGCTTTACAATTAAGAATCTTAATTGAACTGAACTAACTAGATCACTTATATCCTAATTAGATTATATCACACTAACTAATTGAATGACACCTCCATCCAAATAGGACTATATATGACAGGATTTAGCTACATACCAAATAACAAGATAAGAGATTATATTTAATTAAGAAAGTACATCGATATCTATGAAAAACTCTACTATCTTAAGATGATCTTTCCATATGATCTTTATCTTTTAGAGCTAATGTATATCTACTGCGAAGTTATCCGTCATATCATCCAAGATTTCTCCTTGATCTCTATCCATTGATGATGAATCATCTAAACCCAAAGCCTTTCATAACACAGTGATCCGGTCCAATGGTTACTTATGTCAAGTCGATTAGTCATAGTCCGTCTATTTAAATACATTGAGGTCTTACATGTCTCCCTCGTGAATGTCATCCAACTAGCTTTTAACTCAATATCTATCTCAAGCTATCTTTTAGTCTTATATTTGAATCTTTTGAAAATTTTTGTCAATGCATACCAATACATGTCAACTCATCCACAATGCTCGCTTTCCTACCAGCTTGTCTACGTTGACAAAGACTTATTTTACTTAACCAAAAAAAAAAGATTATCGAATGGAGTACATGGGTTTTGTAGCCAATTTTTTTAAATTCCATTTCAAAATTCAAATCTCCAGGGTAAAACTCTCCTCTTTTTGTAGTTTATTATCGTCAGTGCTCGTTAAGCCCATGCTGAGATGCTTAACTTTTTTATTTTTTACTCTGAATTCTAAAGAAAAATCGAAATAATGAGTTCTTTAATAGAGAAACCAAAATGAGCGACTGCCAGCCAATACTGGCCAACTACAAAACAAAGCCAGAGGCAAGGTGTTGGATAGTGGTCTCTGATTCGCGAGCATTTGCGGGTCCAAGTCAGGCCTCTCCGCAGCTCGCAGGGAACATAGCTGTCTTCCAGAATGTCTAGCGCCACATGCCTATCATGTGCTACAGACAAGACACACAGCAATGAAGGGAAAGGTTGAAGTGTGATGTCTCTGCATTGACCTTTTGCAGCTCAGAAGAAACTTAATTAAGATGTAAATCTTTTTTGGGGATAACCCAGAAATTGGAGAATAGAACATTTGGATAAAATCTAAAGCTCATACTCCACTTGACTTGACTAATTATGCACCAACTCTTTTTCAAATGATGCGATGATGTCTTTGCTTTCCTTGCTTTAAACAAGTTGAGAGTACTTACTAGACCACGCAAATAGTGGAAGTAACAGCTGAATTTAAGGAGTCATACTCACACAGGTCAATCTCCATGTTAACTTGGAGACCACATAAATTTTAGTTTTGCCCTGTGCTGGTAGCACCCGCGAAAACAATTTCTCATTGCCCACGTAAAGTAAAACAAGCTCAATTTTATCGACGTAGTTGAAGATTCGGTGGTGCAAGATCAATAAACCATAAGAGTAAACATTCAGTGCCTCTTAATCACAGATACTCGCAGCAAATTGGACTGTCCTAAAACCCACTGTAGATAACAACAAAACAAGGTAAAATGGCTCTATGATTAAACACATAAAGCTCATCCATATTAGAGTAGACCCCCACAGCTCCAGCAACAGAGTCATACTCCTCCATGTTACCCTCCGTGCTCTTCTTAACCTTCCCAGCAATCACTCTACAGACTAGCATTGCCCTCTTGTCGTTACTAAGACCACCGCCCTCAAGTATTTTAGCTTTCTCATGTGCTTTTCCACTTGTGGCCGTTGTCAAAATCCCATGCTCATTGACATTTGTGGTGGCTGATTCTTTAAAGCCGATTTTGATAATGCTACACACGTTACAGTGAGGGATTGAATTGCACAAGTTGGACGACCCATTCAGGCCTAGAGAGCATGCAAAGGTGGTGGAGTGAAACCTCAGGAGCTCATTACCATCTGCTATGCAACGTGGATGTTTCTTGGAGAACTTGGTGGCTTTGGCTTTGATGGAGTCTCTGTACTCTTCAAATTTGGTGATGGTTCTTTGTGTGTTGTGGACTTTGAGAATGCGCTCTATTTTGCAAATGGGAGTTTCTTTCTTTAGCCAGCTTGATTGGAATATGATTTCCACTATGTTCTTGCTTGTATCCTCTGGACCAAGTTCAGAAACTGTGATTTTTGATCACAGGGTCATGCCACAGAGATTGGCGCTTTGAACAATTAAATGACAAAACTATGCATTACTTATTCAAGAACTGTGCTTTGAAAAGAGAAGCTAACAGGATTTTGCACCGGATTAAGTTATAAAGTAAAGAAACCAACCAGATAGCAATTGCTCTTTACACTCATGAAGACCAAAACTATTAAACACAAAATACTGAAGGAAAAGTAATTATTTACGTTTTTGAAGCTGAACTCAAAACAATGCAGGCAACATTAGGTGGAGACAGCATGAAAAATACAGAAATATGGTTCAATTTTGAAGGACATAAAGAGTCACCTGCATGTCTGACAACCTGATGAAGCTCCAAGTTTTCAGCTTTCATGAAAATCTCACCACATTGAGGGCAAGAAAAGATGCTACCTCTAAACGAAGGATCTCTGGCTATTCCAAGAACAGGATCAACCACCATTCTGCACTCATAACACCCAGAAAACTTTCTAAAGGACATTCCTTTAGAAGGGTTTCGATTGCTACACGAGGAACTATAAGATGAAGAGAGTGAAGAATTAGTAGTAGAAACAATCCCATTGAGTTCACTTAAAGGAGTTGTCATGGATCTGCTTGAAGAATCATGATTATTAGTCGAATCCAGCGATGCCCCTTTTTTGCGGACCTCAGGCGAGGCTGTTTCAGGCCTATGCATGACCTTTGTGTTACTGCAAAGTGAGCCTGAACATTTTAACTTCTCGCATCGCTTGATAGTTTTCTCCAAAGCTTGTTCTTCATACCTTGTCTCCTTTCTTTGAGGCAGCTGGTGCAGTTGATCTTGCTTGTGCTGTTGTGGTTGTTTAGTTTCCTGTTGCTGCTGTTGTGGTTGAACGTACTTACGGTTGAAAAATCCTCTTACTACTGACCATGAAGGAGATTTTTCCTGAAGATGATAGTTATGGTTCGGGTTGGTCTCATTGATGGGTTTTTTAGATGCTTTACGTTTAGCCATTGGAAAGACAAGGTAGTTTACCTTGGATTTCCTTGCACGAGCTAGAACGCTGAAAGCCTAAAACAATACAATTGGAAGAAAGAGTTAGAGACAAACCTTTGTTTGTCTATAGCAATATATTTATTCTCTTGCTATTGGATGCTATTTCTATATCATAATGCTCTTTGGGATGTGAATAGGACATGAATTGCCCAGTGTACGACACTGCTATGATAGGAATCTGACCGTCCAATTGCATGAGACATACTTGGATCAGGGGCACAAGAAGGCAAAATGGGTCCTATAGCAAATTACTAAAAGGACGGTCGTTACTGAATCACTGTCCAGTAAGTTGCTTCATGTTTAAAACAAAACTTCAATGTGATCTTTTCTTGAACACTTCCAGTCCCAGTCCCACCTTTCACTTCTGTTACGATTGAGTTAGTAGGCAGCGGTTTTTTGTAATTCTTGTTTTTGCTACTCAATCTGCCGTCAAAGCACGAATAGTTAGTAACGGAATAAAATAAAATGTAATATTATTTTATTATTAGGATGATTTATAATAAAATAGAATGGAATATAATAAAAGGGAAAGTTGTTGAGAGTTTGTTACAGTGATAATTTGTAATTAGTTAGAGCTTTTTTAATTTGCTTCTAAATCCTTGTAATTAGTTAGAATAATTAGTTGTACAGTTTTGCATATATACGGCTACAGTGCAAGTGTAAATACAACTTGAATACAAAATTCTTCTCGATAGTTCTCTTCCACTCTTCATTTCATTCCTCTTCTCAACATGGTATCAGAGACCTAATCGGATTTTTTTCCGATCTCGGTCCTTTCCTTCTCATCTCTTCATTTTATACTTCCTTTGTTCTATTCATTTTTGTCTCGATTCCTTCGTTCTATTCATTCTTTGCACAATCCCTATTTTGTCATTAAATCCCTAATTTCTTCATGGCTCTCACCGATTCTGCTTCCTCTGTCTCTTTGCCCACTATTGATTTTCACCATCCTCTTTACCTTCATCCATCCGATCTTCCGGGCATTATTCTCGTCTCACATCAACTCACCGGCACCGACAATTACTGCATCTGGAGTCGTTCAATGAAAATCGCTCTTCTCGCCAAAAATAAGCTTGGCTTCATTGATGGATCTTGCTCTCGCGATTCTCTTCATCCCGATCTTCATGCTCAATGGGATCGCTGCAATGCTCTTGTCCTTTCTTGGATCCTCAATACTGTTTCAAAGGAGCTATCGGCTGGCATCGTTTTTGCATCGAATGCTACTTTAGTTTGGCAGGATCTTCAAGAGCGATATGATAAGGTTGATGGTTCCCGAATCTACTATCTCCATCGTGCGATCGCCTCTCATACTCAAGGTACTTCCTCTGTTGCTTCCTATTTCACAAAATTGCGCTTATTCTGGGATGAATATGATGTGCTTGTCCCTGCCTCTACTTGCGGTTGTGATCTCACTCAGAAGCATGCTCAACTCTCTCAGCAGCGTCTATTCCAATTTCTTATGGGCCTAAACGAAACTTATGCTAATGTTCATAGTCAGGTTCTATTGATGCAGCCTCTTCCCCTAGTTAATCAGGCTTATGCCATGGTTGTTCGTGATGAACATCAACGCGAGATTGCAGCTCCTTCGTTCTCTGAATCAACTGCTCTGCTCACTCACCGTTCTTCCACCTCAAAAAAGAAATTCACTGGCAAGTGTGATCACTGCCATATTGAAGGCCATAAGAAGGAAAATTGCTATCGGTTAATTGGTTTTCCAGCTGATTTCAAATTCACCAAGAAGAAACCTCCTTCTGCAAACAATGTAATCACTGCAGATGATTCCTCTCATGATTCTGATGATGGTCCCATTCCACAGGCACCAACCTTCACTCCAGAACAATATCAACAACTCCTTAATCTTCTTAACAAGGACTCATCAGTGCAGGCAGTAGCTCACATGGCAGGTACATCTCCTGGTTCAAATCCAGTTAACTGGATTCTTGACACTGGAGCTTCTAACCATATGACTTTTGATTTTAATTCTCTGGATTCACCTGTTGCTTGTGCTTCTAACTGTTATGTGAAATTGCCTACTGGTAAAACTGCTTCCATTACTCATATTGGCTCTCATTTTTTATCTCCAAATCATAAGTTGAATAATGTATTATACATTCCTTCTTTTAATTTCAATCTTATATCCATTTCCAAACTAACTAAAGACCTCAACTGCTTTGTTTCCTTTTATCCTTCCTTTTGTGTTCTACAGGACCTTTGCAGTGGAAGGATGATGGGGATTGGTAAGGAAAAGGATGGTCTCTACTTGCTTCTTCATCAACCAGTTTCACCAGTTTTTCATTCCAATGTAAACCTTTCTTTATTTCATCAGTCACCTGTTACTTCTTTCTTTGTGTCTAAGCATGTTGATTACTCTTTGTGGCATGCTAGACTTGGCCATACATCAATTTCAAAAATGAATAAAATTCCTTTTTTACATTCTGTTTCTTCTTCACCTCATAATGTTTCCCAATGTACTGTTTGTCCACTTGCCAAGCAATCTCGATTACCTTTTCCATCCAGTGAAACTAGAGTTGATCTTCCATTTTCATTAATCCACATTGATCTTTGGGGTCCATATCGTTTTTCTACTCACAGTGGACATAGATATTTTTTAACCATTGTTGATGACAAAACTCGGATGACTTGGGTATTTTTACTTAAAATCAAGAGTGATGCCTTTCTTGTTTTAAAAGATTTCATTGCCCATGTCAAAACTCAATTCTCTGCCATCATCAAAATCATTAGAAGTGACAATGGCAGTGAGTTTTTCACAAAAGAAGGAACTCTGTTTTTCATTTCGCTTGGCATCATTCATCAATCATCCTGTGTTCACACCCCTCAACAAAATGGTGTGGCAGAGAGAAAACATAGACACCTCCTTGATATAGCCAGAGCCCTTAAATTTCATTCCAATATACCAGTCAAATTTTGGGGGGAATGTGTTCTCACTGCCTGTTATTTGATAAATAGATTACCATCCCCGGTTTTAGGATGGAAAACCCCTTATGAACTTCTCTATCACAAGCCACCCTCATTATCTCACTTAAAAATATTTGGCTGTCTTTGCTTTGCTTCAGTCACAAATTATCACGATAAGTTTTCTCCAAAGGCCACTCCATCCATCTTTCTTGGATATTCTCAAGTTCAAAAAGGGTACATTCTTTTCAATCCAATTTCTCACAACTTTTTTGTAAGCCGAGATGTTATTTTCCATGAAGCTGTTTTTCCTTTTAAAACTCCACCTACAGATCAGCCTATGTTTCCACTAGATATTCATGCCTTTGGTACTCTTGATGATACCAATTTTCTCCTTTCATCACAGCCACCAGCATCTTTGTTGCCTCCATCCTTAGACTCATCTTTTCATCCTGTTTCTGCTTCTTCACCATCATCATCATCTTCCCCTTCCACTACCCCACCTGCATCATCATCCTCACTACAGCCCACTACCACCAATCCCTCCCTTCCTTCACCATTACCACTCCGAAGGAGTCTACGGACTCACAAGCAACCAGCATGGATGACAGATTATGTTTGTACAACTCCATCCTCATCATCATCTTCCTCTGCGACTCAAGGTCAGTATTCTATTTCAAACTTTATCGCATACAATCATCTTCCTACACACACACAATGCTTTGCTACTTCTATCTCACATATACCTGAACCACAATCTTACCAAGAGGCAATTAAACATAATTGTTGGAAAGTGGCAATGCAACAGGAAATCCAGGCGTTAGAAGCAAATGCCACATGGACGGTTGTTCCATTGCCTCAAGGTAAAGTCCCCATTGGCTGCAAATGGGTTTTTCGAGTGAAATACAACTCTGATGGCACAGTTGAACGTTACAAAGCCCGATTAGTGGCTAAGGGCTACAGTCAAAAACCAGGGATTGATTTCCAAGATACTTTCTCCCCAGTAGCTAAACAAGTCACTGTCAGACTTGTCATTGCTCTTGCTGCTCTCAATAACTGGCCTCTTGTCCAGCTGGATGTCTACAATGCTTTTCTCCAAGGGGATCTCCATGAAGAGGTTTACATGACTCTACCTCAGGGATTTGGCACTCAAGGGGGCAATCAAGTATGTAGACTGCTCAAATCCCTATATGGCTTGAAGCAAGCCTCTAGACAGTGGAACCTAAAACTTTGTGAGGCTCTCATCAACAATGGTTACACACAAAGCAAGCATGATTACTCCATGTTCACAAAGATTAAAGGTAGCAAGATAGTAATTATGCTCATTTATGTTGATGATCTCTTGATCACTGGGAATGACAGGAACTTAATTGAAGATCTTCAAGACATTCTGCATAAGAATTTCAAGATGAAAAATCTTGGAACTCTCAAATACTTCCTTGGGATTGAAGTTGCAAGATCCTCACAAGGAATAGTGCTGAATCAAAGAAAATATGCCTTGGAGATAATAGCAGATACTGGATTGGGAAATGCTAAACCAGCAAACACTCCTCTTGAGCAAAATTTGAAGATGACTAGTGCAGATTATGATGAAGCTTTACAATTGCAGCACACTGACAGTGAATTAGAAGACCCTAGTGTTTATCAGAGATTAATTGGAAGGCTTTTGTATCTAACAAATACAAGGCCAGATATTGCATTTGGGGTTCAACACCTTAGTCAATTCATGCAAAGACCTAAAAGATCACACTATGAGGCAGCTTTGAGGATAGTCAGATACATAAAAGGGAATCCAGGACAAGGCATTCTTTTAGCTGCAAAAGGAGAACCAGAAATATCAGCTTTTTGTGATTCAGATTGGGCATCTTGTGCAATGACAAGGAAATCCGTTACTGGTTATTGCATCAAGTTAGGTAATTCCCTGATATCCTGGAAGTCTAAAAAACAGAACACAGTATCCAGATCCTCAGCAGAAGCTGAGTACAGAAGTATGGCAATTACAGTGGCAGAGCTTATGTGGATTAAAGGTATACTTGCTGAATTGGGAGTTCAAATACAAAAGCCTATGATTCTACACTGTGATAGCCAAGCTGCAATACAAATTGCATCCAATCCAGTTTACCATGAGAGAACAAAGCACATTGAAATCGATTGTCATTTCATCAGAGAAAAAATACAGAGGGGGCACATTCAAACTAAGCACATATCCACAAATGAGCAGATGGCAGA
>JANKOD010000006.1:8951838-8968744 GCA_026284645.1 Erythroxylum acuminatum | reverse complement strand
TAAAACCACATACCTGTCTATGCATCAGAGTCCATTCTTCACCCGATTTATCATTAGGCTTTTCAGTGGCAAATACTAGTAAGTAAAAATTCTTCACATAAAGCAGATCCTCCATCTTACCTTTCCAAAGAGTATAATTGGTGCCATTCAAAGTAACCATCCTACTAGAGTTAAGCTTGAATCTATAATATTCATGTTCAAACGCATAACCTCATCTAAACATGAGTACACCAACATAATTGCAGGTTATCTCTGTTTTAACTACTTATGCTTTTGCTTCTGTAGTGTCTACAACTCTAAATAAAGGGAAGCTATTTAAACCTTTGAGAGTCTGTCTCATACTTGTCAACAAAGAAACAATTGTTCACTTTAATAGATTCGCACTTAAAACATTTGCACTATGAGAAGTTAGAAACTCGATCTTTCTGACACAAATAGGGATTGTAAAAGAAGGGCGTTCTCATTTGATTAATTCCATAGGTCAAGTTAATGGTGCCAGCTAAGTACAGGTTTTCGTAAGTTCTCTGAGGGAAACTTTGTGATTGTCTACATCCGGTACCTCGCCATTATAAATCTCGCATTCCACGAATAAATCTAGGGATCCTTTTTATTCTTTAATCATGATTTGTGTTACATTAATTGGAGCTGCATGAAATTGCAAGGAAGAAGAAGGAGACGACGTCGTAAACAAGGAGTATGAATAAATGAAATGCAGTGTTAGAATTAGATGAAGCATGTCTAATTCACGTGATACTATCTAGAACTTTCTAAGTACAACAGAATATATATATCGGTTGTAACGGAATGTAAGGGCAGGCAGTTAGTGAATGAATTTTGAATTCTCTCTCTTTCTCTCTCTCTCTGTTGTCCTCCCTTCGATTCTGTGTGATTCTGTGTGGTTGTCTGTATAACATATCTGGCAGGAGAGTATGGGACGTGAGCGTTCGACATCACTAAGTGTAAAAAGATCTTAACATCTAGTATTAGAGCCTACGTTCCTCAGAAAAGAATGGCCAAAAGCACGTGAGGAGCTGAGGCACGTCATCTAGAAGAAAGCCTTAGAAGCATGTTAGAATCTCAATCAAGGCACGAGAAAGAAATTAGCGATATTAAGTCAATGTTTCAGCAACTCATGCAGAAAATGGACAAGGAGGAGATGAAATCATCTGTTAAAGGTTCGGGAGATGGAGGACGTGGTGTAGGAGTAATTAAGACTAACAAAACCGAATTTCCAACTTTCAATGGCACAGGAGTAAGGAGTTGGAGCTATAAGTGTGAGCAGTTCTTTACTATGGATCAAACAACAGACGAGATGAAGATAAGGCTTGCTTTGATCCACATGGAAGGGGACGCACTCGAATGGCACCAACTTACGATTCGGAATCGAAAGGAGATACATGGGATGAAATGGGACGAGTTCGTGACACTCCTAAGACAACGGTTCGACGAAAATATTTTCGAAGACCCCATAGGAGATTTAAAGGAGTTGAGATAGGAGGGTTCGGTACTGGAGTACTGCGCATTGTTTGACAGGTACTCTAATAAACTCACTCTACCCGAAGAATATCTGGTAGGGTTCATCTTAAAGGGGCTTAAGCCAGAGCTAAGGTTGACTGTGAAGATGATGGATCTACAGACTCTGCACCAAGCTTATACATGGGCACGGAAATAGGAGGCAATTGTTGCTGCCAGTGTCCCCATTTACTTTGGTAAGGGAAGCAAGGCCAGTAGCCTAGTCGGGAGGGGATCCTCTTCATACAAAGGAATTAATTACGTAGCCCCTGTTTCAAAACAATAGACAGAGGCTGGGTTGTTGCCAACTCTGGGAAACCAAGGAAGTAGGAACATCAATTTCAGAAACCCACGGAGTAGGGCAACAAGTAGCAAGGAGTTTGATGAAAAGAGAGCAAGAGGTTTATACTTCTGGTGCGATGAGAAGTACTCGCCGAGACACAAATGCAGGAAAAAGCAGTTTCAGTTATATATGGTGGAGGACGAGGATCAGGAAGAGGAGGAACTTGGATATAAAGAGCTGGAGGAAGGAGCTCCCCTCAATCCTAATATCTCACTAGAGGCCATGTGGGGCTTAAGGATCATACGGACTACAAGCAACTTCAGGTTGTGGGAAGTTATAGGCGGAGACCCTTACACATTCTGGTGGGCAGTGGAAGCACGCACAATTTCTTGGATGAGAAGGTGATAAGAAAAGCAATGGTGGAGGTGAGCAAGATCGATCCTATTAGCATCACTATGGGAGGGGGATTAAAACTGGCTTCTAAGCAGGTGTGTAGGAACTTTGTGTGACATATGCAGGGGGCAAGATTCGCCACCGAAGCATTAATTATCAAGTCAGATCCGATTGAAATTCAGATACAACACCTGAGCATTAGTGACGGCATTCATACCAGAGACGAGCTAGAGGGATTGTTAGTCGAATACAGAGACATTTTCTTAGAACCAAAGGGATTGCCGCCGAAACGTGCGTGCGATCATGCCATACATTTAAAGCCAGGAGTGGAGACCATTAATATAAGGCCTTACTGCTATTCCGGTGAACAGAAAGACGCAATAGAAACGGCAGTGCAGGAGCTGTCAGAGCAAGGATTCATCCGGAAGAGTATCAACCCATATGCGTCGCCAGTCATTTTAGTAAGGAAGAAGGACAACTCCTGGAGGATGTGTATTGACTACAGAGAACTCAACAAGTACACGATCAAAAGCAAATTTTTTATTCCATTAATCGAAGAGTTGTTGGAGGAACTGAAGGGGTCCAGTTGGTATTCCAAGCTCGATTTGCGATCTGGATATCACCAGATTCGGATGAAAGAGGAGGACATCCAGAAGACGACCTTCAGAACGCATGAGGGGAAATTCGAGTTTCTCGTGATACCATTCGGCCTCACGAACGCTCCCTCGACATTTCAGAGTCTTATGAATGAAATATTTCAACCTTTCCTGCGAAAATTCTTATTAGTTTTCTTTGATGATTTGCTCATTTACAATACAGATTTCCTTCAACACCTGGAGCATCTTCGGATGGCTTTGGAAGTCTTGAGACAACAACAACTATACGTGCGAGGAAGTAAGTGTACATTTGGGGCCAGATAGATAGACTATTTGGGCCACTCAATATCGAAAAGGGGGGTATCCACCGACGAGAAGAAGATTGAAACCATCCAGAAATGGCCTCTGCCGCGTACATTGAAATAACTCAGGGGGTTCCTGAGGCTGACGGGCTATTATAGAAGATTTATGGAGCATTATGGTATCCTAGCGAAGCCCCTCAATGACTTGCTGAAGAAACAGGAGGTAGGAAGTTGGGAGTGGACGGAACGACAACAAGAAGCTTTTGAACAGCTGAAGGGAAGATGAATGGCAGCACCTATACTAGCACTTCCAGACTTCACTAAATTGTTTGTAATTGAGGCGGATGCGTGCGACAAGGGAATTGGTGCAGTACTTCAATAAGAGAGTCGTCCGATGGCCTTTTTGAGTAAAGCTTTAGCTCCTAAACACCAAGGATTATCGACATACGAAAAAGAGTTCCTCGCCATTATCAAAGCGGTGAAGCATTGGCACCACTATCTGAACGGGAGGTTCTTTCGGGTATAGATTGATCACAGGAGTCTGAAATACCTCCTGGAACAAAGGATCTCCACACCTTTCTAGCAAAATTGGCTTCCAAAGCTGATAGGATACGATTTTGAGGTAACCTATAGAAGCGGGAAAGAGAACCTGGCAGCAGATGCGTTATCCAGAATCTCAAGTCAATAATTACTCACTATGACAGTCTCACATGTACAAGCAACCTTGATGGATGAGATCAAAGCAGGATGGGAGAAGGATAAAACCATAAAGGTTCTCATTGGAAAGTTAGAAACCACAAACAACCCTACGGGGAATTGCGAATGGCGGCTTGGAATGCTTAGATGGAAAGGAAGAATAGTCGTAAGCTGTGACAAGGAGCTTCGGAAGAGGATAATAACCATCGCACATAACAGCCCGCAGGGTGGTCATTCAGAGGTGACAACAACCATTAAGAGGATACAGGGCTTATTCCACTGGAAGCAAGTCGCCAAGGACGTAAGAAATCATGTGAAGAACTGTGTGATCAAATACGATCATGCATCCTACCCGGGTTTGCTACAACCATTGCAAGTGCCAGACGGATGTTGGAAGGAAGTCACCATGGACTTCATAGAAGGATTACCACCGTCGCATGGGAAGTCAGCTATCTTCGTCGTCATTGATGGGTTTGGTAAGTACGCACACTTCACAGCAATTAAACACCCATACAGCTCAGGAGGTAGCACAAGTATTTATGGATCATATATTTAAGCTGCATGGGATGCCAGAATGTATCATTTCGGATCGGGATCCAGTATTTTTTAGCAATTTTTGGCGTGAGATGTTCTGGCTACAAAATGTGTAACTGCAACTATCTACAACCTACCATCCACAGATAGATAGGCAGTCGGGAGCCGTGAACAAAACACTGGAAACATACTTAAGGTGCTTCTGTTGCGATACTCCTCAGAATTGGGTGAGTTGGTTGACTATGGCCGAGTGGTGGTATAATACCACGCACCATTCAACCATAAACCCGTCTCCTTTTGAAGTGCTATACGGGTATCCTCCACCATTATATGTGCCATATGTAGCAGGCGACTTCAAGGAGATAGGGTTGGATCAAGTGTTTCAGGAGAGGGAGACCACACTTCAAATTGTTAAATTTCACTTAAACAGAGCAAAACAGAGGATGAAATTATAGGCAGATAAAAAACGTTCGGACAGAGAATTTGAGGAAGGGCAGTGGGTGTATGTGAAGCTACAACCTTACCGTCAACACTTATTACAGAGAAGACCCAACCAGAAGCTAACTCCTTTGTACTATGGACTGTTAGAATAGAAAACTAATTTACGTTGTAGTATCTTTACATTATAATATTCCTTTCGTACATAGTGTATCATTACCTTACACGTGTATGGTTATAACGTGCCTATCCTCTGTCATGTATCTGTCCTGTAACAGATCTTGTACCTTTTATAATAATATATACCAGAGGCCTGAGCACAGCATTGGTGCGTGAGCCTGTCATCTTCCTCATTTACGTTGTTTTTCTATCTTGGTATCAGAGCTCTTCGTCTCTCAAATGGCCTCCTCTTCAGCCGCATCTTTTACATCTCCTGCTACTTCCATCCTTACTACCCCGACCTCCAAAACTTATTCTCTGTTCAACTCCTCCAGCCAGACAGCCTCTATCAAGCTGGATAGAGGCAACTATCTCGTGTGGGAATCTGTGGTTTTACCACTCATTGAAGGAAACCTTCTGGAATCACATATCAATAGCTCAGCCTTGACACCCTCTCGATTCATTTCCGATGGAGCAGAAATGACTCCAAATCCACTCTTTGAAGAATGGTATGCTGTAGACCGACTGTTAGTCGGCTGGTTACGCAACACAATGACTCAAGAAATTGGAGCTCAACTTCTACACTGCCACACAGCTCGTGATCTCTGGGCTGGTGCGCGTGAACTCACTTGTGCGTCGCTGAAGTCTCGTGTTATGGTGCTCAAGTTGGAGCTTCATCAAACACGTAAAAACTCGTTGAAGATGGATGAGTATCTCAGTAAGATGAAAAGCATCGCAGATCAACTCATTTTGGCTGGAGCTCCTGTTACGACAGAAGATCTCATTCTTCATACCTTAAACGGTCTCGACTCAGACTACAATGCTATTGTAGTGAAGCTGGTAGATCAACCTAACCTCACCTGGATCGAAGCACAATCTACTCTTCTAGCCTTCGAGAGTCGTTTGGAGCAACTGAACCACTTCTCGACTCTTTCTATTCAACCCACTGTGAACGTTGCTCATCAACGTGACGACATTATCAACCACACCGATGATACTGTCAAACGAGGTTCCTGGAGAGGATCACGTAATAGCTTCCGTGGACGCAGAGGCCGAGGAAATAGAGGCGGTTTCAACAGTGGAAACCGACCATACTGTCATTTGTGTGGAAAACCAGGACATATGGTAGCAAACTGCTATCACCGTTTCGACAGAAATTTTCAACCTCCATCGAATCCTGGTCGTGGTTTTGGACACCATTCCGCTCCACAAGCGTTCTATGCCAACTCAACAGAAGGTGGCTATGCTCATTCACAACTTTCCGATCCATCATGGTACATGGACAGTGGAGCTAACTATCATGTGACTCCATATGCCGATCATCTGGAGAATGTTACTCACACAGGTAAGACTCATCTTTACACTTGCACTGGTGAACCAACTTGCGTAGTTGGAATAGGGTCTACGTCTCTCCCTGTATCTAATTCCAGACTTCATCTTAAAGATGTACTGCTAGTTCCTTCTGCGACTAAAAACCTTATAAGTGTTCATAGACTCACGAAGGATAATCCGGTAGATGTTCATTTTACTAATGACAATTGTGTTGTGAAGGACAAGAAGACAGGTCGTCCTCTGGTGCGCGGGATAACAAATCGAGGAATGTATCAGATGTCTGAACTCTCTCCGATGGCTCAGAGTAATATGGCGTTTCTCACACAGAAAGAGAAAGAATTTCTAAAGTGGCACTACAAACTTGGACATCCCAGTGACAAAGTTCTGAAGCAAATCTTGAATAAATACAATGTGAATCTTCAACATCCGAATTTTACTTGTGAGGCATGTCAATATGGAAAATCCAAACAGTTACCTTTTTCTAAATCTATGTCTCATGCTTCTTTTCCTTTGGAGTTAATTCATACGGATCTTTGGGGACCATCACCAGTTCAATCCGTAAGTGGCCATCGCTTTTACATTCACTTCGTTGATGATTTTAGTAGATATACCTGGTTATACCCTCTGAAACACAAAAGTGAGGCTGTGAATGCATTTAACCTGTTTCGGGTGCAAGTTGAAAACCTTTTTAACACAAAGATCAAAACAATCCAATGTGATAATGGAACTGAATACAAACCCTTTATAAGTATTACACAAGCAGCTGGAATTGAAATGAGGTTCACTTGCCCTTACACTTCTGCACAGAATGGGAGAGCAGAACGAAAGCACAGACATGTTGTTGAAATGGGTTTAACGTTACTAGCCCAAGCACAATTACCCTTCACATACTGGGTAGATGCCTTTCAAATGGCAGTTTATCTTATCAACAGGTTACCAACAACCACACTGGACGGATCCACTCCACTGTTTCAGCTCTATGGCACAGAACCTGAGTATAAAACCCTACAGCCTTTCGGATGTGCGTGTTACCCTTGCTTAAAACCATACAACGAGCATAAGTTTCAATATCACAGCCAGAAATGTGTTTATCTTGGACCAGCTCCTCAACATAAGGGATCAAGATGTCTCAGCTCCTCGGGAAAAATATACATTTCACGCCATGTTGTGTTTGATGCTTCACGTTTTCCATGCGCTGAAGGATTTTTAAATCGACGAACAACATCTGCCGAAAATGATTACATCATTCCAATGATTATTACCCCATCCAGAGAGACCACCCGTAATCTTCAGCATAACAATGTTACAGAATCTCTCAACACAGAACAAGTTGATGCAATAAATGCCTCTCCAACAACTATACTCTCTCCACATGAGCCTCACTCATCAAGACACGGGTCATCTTCAACAAATGGATCCAGTCCAAGTGAACAACACGGAAATGAACAAGACGCTAGACCCATCCAACCGAACACACATCCAATGACCACACGAGCCAAGGATGGCATACACAAACCCAAATACCCATTTGTTGGGTTACTCCACTCAGCTCAGTCCACAGAACCTCGGAATGTCACAGATGCCCTGAACTCACCGCACTGGAAACAAGCCATGATTGATGAATTTACAGCCCTTCAGAAAAACAAGACATGGATTCTTGTTCCTTACACCGGTGCGCAGAAACTGGTTGATTGCAAATGGATCTTCAAAACCAAACTTAAACCAGATGGATCCATCCTCAAGCACAAAGCTAGACTTGTCGCAAAAGGGTTTCAACAAGCTCCAGGAATTGATTACGGTGAAACATTTAGTCCCGTAGTAAAACCAACAACAGTCCGAATAGTGCTCACTATTGCTGTCACCTACGGCTGGGAAATTCGACAATTGGACGTGAATAATGCGTTCCTTAATGGTATCCTTCAAGAAAACGTTTACATGCGTCAGCCGGAAGGATTCCATGATCATCGACATCCAAACCATGTGTGCAAACTGATGAAAGCAATTTACGGACTCAAGCAAGCACCTCGAGCTTGGTTCGATCGGTTGCGATTGACACTATTAAGCTGGGGTTTTCAGAATGCTAAAAGTGATATTTCACTTTTCTTTTTACGCACAACAAAGCTCAAGGTTTTCATCCTCATATACGTCGATGACATACTGCTCACAGGTAATGATCCCAACTACCTAAAGTCTCTGGTTTTAAAGCTAAATGATCTATTCTCTCTAAAAGATCTTGGCCCTGTATACCATTTTCTTGGGATAGAAATTTGCAGAGATAACATGGGCATTCATCTGAGCCAAGCCAGATATACCTTCGACATCCTGAAAAAATTTAACATGATGAACTGTGCGCCGGTACCCACTCCTATGGTTACTGGTCGTCAGTTCACCAAAAATGATGGAAAACCTATGCAAGACCCATCTCTCTATCGACAAGCCATTGGATCTCTTCAGTACCTTACTACCACCAGGCCTGATATAGCCTACTCAGTGAACAAACTCAGCCAGTTTCTATCTCAGCCCACGGACATTCATTATCAAGGAGTCAAACGCATTCTCAGATACCTTAAAGGTACCTGTCATCTTGGCCTACGCATCAAGCCCCTTAAAACTCTCCAGGTGACTGCATTCACTGATGCAGATTGGGCCACAGACGTTGATGATCGAAAATCCATGGCTGGTGTATGTGTATATCTTGGAAATACGTTGGTCTCCTGGAGCTCCCGTAAGCAAAGAGTCGTTTCTCGTTCAAGTACGGAATCTGAATATCGAGCTCTAGCAGATGGTGCAGCTGAGGTTAAGTGGATCTGTTCATTACTGTCCGAACTTGGCTTATTCTTACAACAACCGTCTATGATATGGTGTGATAATCTCAGTGCTCGTGCTCTTGCTTCCAATCCAGTTCAACATGCACGCAGTAAACATATAGAAATCGACATTCATTTTATTCGTGATCTTATACTCTCTGGCTTCATCAATATTCACTATATACCGTCATCTCATCAAGTAGCAGATTGCTTCACGAAAGCATTAACTCAGTCTCTGTTTACTCAAAACCGCACCAAACTCGGACTGGTTTCGGCACCCTCTCGTTTGAGGGGGAATGTTAGAATAGAAAACTAATTTACGTTGTAGTATCTTTACATTATAATATTCCTTTCGTACATAGTGTATCATTACCTTACACGTGTATGGTTATAACGTGCCTATCCTCTGTCATGTATCTGTCCTGTAACAGATCTTGTACCTTTTATAATAATATATACCAGAGGCCTGAGCACAGCATTGGTGCGTGAGCCTGTCATCTTCCTCATTTACGTTGTTTTTCTATCTTGGACCTTTCCCGATTATTGCAAAGATAAATAAGGTGGCTTACACACTGGGACTACCCGAAGGAACGACCATTCATCACAAATTCCACGTTTCTCAATTAAGGGCTTTTGTATCTGAAGGCACCCCTACATCCAGTCAGCTACCTGCGACAATGAAGGAGAAGGCAAGGATTCCTGAGGGTATCTGGGGGAGGAGAATGGTGAAATGGAACAACAGAGCAGTGACACAGGTGCTAGTACAGTCGCAAGGAGGAACCAAGGAGGAGGCAACATGGGAGTTGTTTTATGAATTACGAAAGAGGTTTCTGGACATAAATCTACTGGGCAAGGTGATTCTTGAAGATAAAGGAGATGTTACGTTAATTGGAGCTGCATGAACTTGCGAGGAAGAAGAAGGAGACGACGTCGTAGATAAGGAGTATAAATAAATGAAACGCAGTGTTAGAATTAGAGGAAGCATGTCTAATTCATGTGATACTATCTAGAATATTCTAAGTACAGCAGAATATATATATATATATATCGGTTGTAACGGAATGTAAGGGCAGGCAGTTAGTGAATGAATTTTGAATTCTCTCTCTCTCTCTCTCTCTCTCTGTTGTCCTCCCTTCGATTCTGTGTGATTGTCTGTATAATGTATCTGGAAGGAGAGTGTGGGACTTGAGCGTTTGACGTCATTATCGAGTTACTAAAGGGAGAGGTAGATATCGGGAATCAAGAAAGTGACATTAATACCAAAGAAAGTTACTTATTTCTGGAAAATATTCTCTTTGAAAATTAGAACAAAGACAGTATTAAAAAAAACCAAAACACATTCTCGTCGCACGAAGATCGTTACAATTGATTTGCTCTTATATAAAAATATTAATAAATACCAATTACAGTAAATTTTAACTTTTCATTTTAAAAAACATTATATTTTTGATAAAATCTAAATAATTAAAAATATCTCTTTAAAAAAAATTTACTTGTAACTTTGATCTTAAAATAGTTTAAATCTTCAAAATATTTTAAAAGTTGTGTATTATTATAGAATAATTACATTGTTATAATCCTGATTGTGTATTAGTAATTAATGTCAAATACTTAATACTATTTATTAAATAAAAATAAAATTAAATTGTGATAAAAATGAAACCAAAGTAATAAAACTATAAATTATAAAAAAGGAAAAATTTAGCTAAATAAAAATTATCCATTTTGAAGGGCAATAAAAAAATTAATTAATAGCAGTGAATTTAAAAATAAAACAAAAAATCAAAATCCAAAGTGACAACAAACAATCACAAATAAAAATCAGATTCAGGAAGTTATACAGTGAAACACACTTGAAGCTTACCTAAAAGTAACACGTACGCCTATAAGTAAAACGTCGATTGCAGAAGGCGTAACACCCTAAATTGAAGCAAAAATGCTAGACCCTACTCTGATTTCTAAAATCTGCAAGATCTATCAGGGCCTGCTGTCAATATAGTCTCTAATCTGTTTCTTCAAATACATCAAATAGTTTCATCCTAAACAGTTGATTAAATATGCAAAACAAAATGTACACATCAACCACAAACGAAAAATAGAAATTGCCTTAAAAATCTATTTGTGCAGCAATTGGAAGTATCCGACATTACAGTATAAGCATGTGGAGGGCTGTGCATGGGCTAAATGTGCCGAGGGAACCTAGTAGGAGTCAAAATTCCTCGGCTAAATCACTTGTATGAATTGATCGACTCGCAAGACCAGCTTGTACGGCTTCCAGGAATTGATTTCTGTAGTGAGACGTATATCTGGAATGAAACACGACATAAAATTCGTTACTCATTCGTGGAGGAAAGATTGTAAGCAGCTTCTGCACGTGCTTCCTCCAACTTCATGATAAGCTCCTTCATGAAGGGTGTGTTTGTTCCATGAGTTATTCGCAATATATCAACTGCGTTGGTCAGTGATTGTACAGCATCATTTGTGTCACCAAGCAACCTGTAGTAACAGCTGCTAATTTACTTTTAAATGCTTTGGAAAAGCACTTCTCTATGTTAGCAACTAAAGGAGTTTGAACTTTTCTGGTCTTTGTTTACTTTGAAATGAGATTTTTCTGGTTATTCGCCATGTTCTTTTGACAGTAAATACATGTACTTATTTCATTTTTCCTAGCACGGCCAGACAACACTCTGATTTTACTGAAAATTTGAACGGTTAGGCATTCCACTCAACCTAAATGCTACAACCTATTTGTAGCAAAAATTTCTCAACTATAAGAGCCTAGGGAAAACACCAGGACTTTATATAAGAAGAGTGTTATTAGTCTTCAAGAAAAACAAAATCGTGTAAAACTAAGACAAAGATAAACATGAGTGAATTAATTAACTAAACCTAATGAGATGGACATCTAACCATTCAAGTTTCCCACTGGTGTAATACTGCAATCCAGGCAAAGGATGAAACTTTGGATATACTCCTGCAATGAAACAAATCGATCAGTTCTCGATGCCAACTTCGAAATGAGGTCTAAAAGTTAAAAATATGGATAATGCTGTTGCTTGAGCTGAAAGATGCCCTACACATCCAAAAATTTATATACCATGGATGTCAAGAAATCTGCACTGCATTGAAGGTAATTTGAAAATCACACACATAAATACCACAGGGAAAGAGAAAATAAGCTATTTCACTATGAAAGTGAATATTACGCCACTTCAGGATAATTTAAATGTTTGTATGACTTTGCAGATAGAATTTCCATGAATATGTCATTTGGTTGTACCATACCAAAATCTCAATGACGAATCAAACAGCTTAAGTATACTTATGATGTATTGCCTACTCAGAATAAAGTTGAAGTAGGACATACTCAGATAGGCGGGAATAGTCAGTCTGCAATAATATAGTGCCTCTCTCCAGTCTTCTGCCTCCATCAACAACTGAAGATAATATAACCCGTCAAATTGCATATATGAAATTTTAGTGCAAATACAAATATTAGACTCTACCATATTGAGAATGAGTTTAGAACAATTACTGAAGAAAAAAGGAAGGTCAGAAAAATACCTTAATAAGTTGTTCTCGAGTTTGAATCAAGCTAACTGAAAAGGGATGGAACAGATTCCTTTGGAGTCTCTCAATCATTTTATACACACAAATAATTTCCTGATTATCTAAAGTAAGATAAGGATTGAGCCTTTTTTCATCCCTGTGAAGCAACCAAGAAGAATATAGCTGAACCAACACAACTGAAAGACTGTCTATCTTTTGCAGTTGGGATATGGTTGCTGTTGCTTGAAAGACAGAATGGGGAAAATTGACTAACATTTGTCATCAAAAACGAGAAAAGGATACTACCAGAGGAAGCAGACTTAGGCAACTTGTCTGAGATAGCTTTTACTTCAGTTGATATCTTTTTCACCTCTTCCTTGCTCCTAAGAATGCCACATTGTTGGCAAATAAATCCTTTGTCATCTGCACTTCCAAATGTAAGAAATTGAAATGTCTGCATACCCCAATTAATTGTAAAAATATATCACATACCAGAATCACCAAGCAAGAAACCATTGCATCTCTCATCTCTGCACCTATAGCCTTCCAAAATTGCACTTTCTTCAATGTCATCACGCTGACCCTGCAAATTCATTCAAAAAATGCCACTGTTCTCTTTCAATGAACAGTCAAGTAAATTTAAGAACTGTTATCTGGCCCAACTGTTCTTTCCAGTTATACAACTGAGTTTCAAAAAAAAAAAACTAAAATAAGATAATTAATACAAGCAATCTTATACAGTGCTCTAGCACACCTTTACCTTTCCCTGTTTCAAAATCAAGGTAGATAGCCTTAAATTTGCATAAGTCATTAACCAAGATATAAAATTTTAAACAGATAAGTCTTGGAGGAAAGGTGTCAAGATATGTACCACAGGGGATGCAAAACAATACGCATGATGACACGAATATGGAATAAGCATAAATGCATCTTCTGTAAACTAGATAAACAGAAAGCATCTTAATATTGACTGCACAAAGTACCACTTTGATGCAGCGGGGACATGTGCAAACAAAAAAATATTGTTCTTTGAGAGCCTTTTGCCGAGTCACAGTGCTTGCAGCAGTTTCTATGTAAGTTATTGTTACCTGGCAAAAGCCATCAGATGAATTGCAGTTTAGAGTTGGCACAAAGGGATGCATCAAATATACTCAATGTTAAACCATGAAAAGTCAACATGACATTTCACTAGAGAAAGATCAAAAATCTGATAAGGTAAGGCAATAAATCAAGACTTGAAGACCACTAATCAAATAGCTGAGCAGAATTGAGTTATAAACTGAGATGTAATTACAACTACCTCAAACACAGGCACAGATGTTAAAACGAGAGTAAAGTCAGGAAAAAGTCTTATACTGCAATGACTCATTTTTCTTATTTAATAACAAAGATAGTGCATGTTAGTGGAGAAAGATCATTAAAAGTGTCAAGGACGAACAGAAGAATATGATCTGCTTAATACTTCCAATGAGAAGACACGTAGTAAGCATGCTTACTGTCTCACCCACTCAAATTCAATCTTGGAAAGGCAATCATATCAGACAGATTACTGTTCTGTTTTTTGCCACCATCATCACAGTACAATCAAGTTTAGTTTGCATTGATATACATTTTTAATGTGATTATTGGCTGCAAATTTCATTCTGGCCTTTATCACATTAATGCCCAACGTGATATAACTGCAGAAACAAATAGATCCGCTAAGGTGTCTACATTCACCCACACATGCATCATACATGTATATACTCAGATACAACAATTCTACCTCTGGGATTCAAATACTTTCCTAATAGATTCACCTCTTCATATGGCTCAATGCATTTACATAATTCTGAAAAAAGGACAGCTGAGCCCATCTAATACTTTTGAACAGACAAGTCCAAGATTCAATTACATATAACATTTCAAGAACAGTTTGGTAGTGGAATGAATAGTAAGAGTATGTCTTACCTCATCACCTTTCGGTATGGGTTGTATAGCTCGTACAACAGCTGACCTTCCTTCAAATATCAAAATAGCATTTGGCAAGCAGCTGCACCATCAGACATGTTCAACAACGCAAACAACATAAAATACTAAAGTAGAGGCCCACCAATTTGATTACCTATGATTTATTATGGAAATAACAGGGTAAACTCCTGTACCTAAAGGTCTCAGTTCACTGTCACAAATGGTATGGGCATTGCAAGCAAGCTGCGTTTAATTGTCAAGGATCAGATAAAAACCAAGCATAAAGAAGACACTATCCAGCTGAGACTTGCCTAGAGGCAATACATAGAATTTTTTGCATCAAAAAGAAAACCAAGTGATATATTTGTAGTTGTACGGCAATAAAATCTAGATTACTCACTTACGCATCTTTCCACTTCACTTGTGCAGCAAATTTAAATGCATGTGAAGTCAACTATATAACTGGGATAATTCAAGTATTAATAAAATAAAATAAGTTCTAAATCAAGTTTCCAGAAACAGTAAAAAAGCCACTTCTTCTGTAGTGGCTCAATGTATAAGCTATTATCACCCAGGTTCTCATAAGGAACTTGAGGTCGGTACTATCATCAACTACTCACCTGAAACATAAATGTGAATGAAGGTGAACAAAATGCAAAGATGTGAATACTATAAGTTGAGGACCTTAGAGAAGTTCTCTGCAATCTCCTTTATATTGATATCGGACAACTGCAAGATCCAGCTGACAAGGTTGGCCATCTGTGCATACAGCACTAGTTGCTTCTCATCAATTTCTTTCATGTCTTTACAACATTGAAGGTTAAACAAAATATCAACCAGTGAAATCACACAAGACATCATGAAAAGGCACTACTTTTAATTGATTAACCACAAGAAGGTAAGTTAGAAGGATACGAGAAACCAACACCTCCACCAAACTGTAATTGTCTGTAGCTGTTGTAGGGATGATCTGGCAGTTAAAACATAAGGGTAATTGATTTAGCTTTTAGACTACCAAGGAAGACAAGACAATGAGCTAAAGGTTCTGCAATAGAAAAACCAAAAGCAACATGGCTAGAGTGATCAATATTGCAACAAGTGAAGGATAGGTTATCAAATTGAAATATGATAACAAGCAATGATTTGAGCCACTACAAATTAAAAGGAAAAACAAGAGAACTCATTCCGTTATAAAACTAGACGACATATTAATCAATTACCTTGTCAGTTTGCAATTTTTTCCTAAGGAAGAGTTTGATCATCAAGCGTATGGAAGGAGTAACAGATTTTCGTTTGTCCTTCTCAAGTTTAGCAAGAGCACCGCATTCAAGACGATGCAATTTCCACTCCAACTTCTGTGAAGTAAACGAAAAAAATCTCGTTATTTCTAAGCTTCCAGAAAAGAACAACAACTATAATCGAATCGTGCACTCATTTTCTCGCATTAGATAATCCTTCCAGTTCACACGCTGTCATTAACTTTTAATCCTAGGAAATAGAAAATTAAACGCACTCACTTGGCATGAGCTCCCACAGTACCAAACAACTTGACAACCAGAGCACTTCTTGAGGTTAGTTGACGCGAAACACCTATCACATCTCCACTCAGCAGTAGAATTCTTCGGTGCACAGACATATGGCTCTTGGCTTAGAATCACATCTCCTGCAATACAGCACAAACGATATTTCAGGTAGCGCAAAACCAACGCTCGCAACTCTTTAACCAATTCGCAGTGAAACAAAGAGAAAAAAAGACCTGGATTGAAATCCTTGGTTGTGAGCAGAGACCTCCCTTTCTGTGGATGATTAGCGACTGTCAATCCACGTTCTGCTAAGACATTTCCCAGGTCTTCCATAGACTCCACTCGAAGCTTCACTACCTCCAAATTTTATTTCCTCTGAATTCCTAAGAGTAGTAATAAGCGTCTTCCTCGATAAGTCCTCCAAATTTGAGTATTATGTTCGGGTATGCATTCTATTTCTTATTTCACTTTATAGTAATTTTTATTCTCAAACTAAAATATGTACACTAGAATGAGAAAATAACAAAATTAATAAGAGTTTTAGAGGTGGAAATAGTGTAGCACCCACTCCCGCTGAACCTGAACCCGACATTGATGGTGACATCCGAGTCCGTGCCCCACGAGGGTGACGTGCTAAAGCACTGAAACACTCAAAAACCGGTATAGTTTTTTTTTTTTTGACAAAGCAATGCACATATACGCGGAACTAGATAGAGAGAAAGGGGTAAGATTGAATGAATCGGATTCAATTCTTCTCTTCTCTGTGCTGTCGATGAAGCGCTAGCTTACTGAGCCTAGCTACAGGCTGTCGATGAAGCAAAGCGACCTAGCT
>JANKOD010000006.1:8935276-8945664 GCA_026284645.1 Erythroxylum acuminatum | reverse complement strand
CAAATGATGACAAAGTACTGGCAATTTGCAAATTATAAAAGCTCGATATGAGGAACCAAATTAAGCACAAAAATCATGAATTAGGAGTCAACAAGTGCATAAATACTTAAGAAAGCGGGGCCAATTTAGAGTATAAACTTGGCTCAATCACATTACAATCAGGATCGTCAAAATTTTGTCACTTTTGTTGTATGTAGAAACATTATTTTTACTACTGTAATATTAAAATTAAAGGAACATTAAGCATATGGTAATAATTAATAAATAATTAAATATACCTTCATCATCAAATATTTTCCCAAAATCATGTCCAATTGATTGATTGGGTATGCGTATGTGTTTGACGAGTCACGTCCACTTCAGTACTTATAGTTGTATTAATATACAAACTAAAAAATAATATAAGGATAGATAATATAAAAAATATGAAACTGATATATCCAAAAAGAAGAGTGTAGCATCAATATCTTCATCTTCTAACCAACTTCGGACACACTTAAAGGCTTCTACAATACGAGGATGAAATTGACCACTAGTGTTAAAAGAAGACTCTAAAGCAACAGTAGATGATGGAATTGCTAATAAGTCACGTGCAATTACTTATGTGATTGTAAAATTATTTCCACAACTATTCCACAATAATACCTCGAACTGCACACCTTAAACTTCAATCAATAATCTTTCGTCAAATATTTATCTAATTCCATCATATTGTACGAAGTCCTAGCCCTTTTTCCTTTCATAAATTTTGTAAGTGAAAGTAACAAATTGCTCTTAGAAGATGAGCTTGAACCTGAAATTGAAGCTATAGTTGAATAGCTTGAACTACTACAATCTCGATCCTAAATTTTGTCCATTTTAACTTGATAATCATTAAACAAATCATACCAAAATTGTTTGATGAAATTTACATGCTCTTGTGCTCGATCACTATACGACACATTATATATATAATTAACCTCTCCATCTTGTATCTCGGGTCCAGCACAGATAAGAAAGTAGTAATATATCCAACCATATGTCAATAAGAATTCAGCTTCTCTATCATCTCCTCTACCATAACCAGAATAACCTCATTGGAATCAAACATCCAAATAGATAAAGCTTTCTTTATCTTGTAAATAATGTTAAAACAATAGTGTGAAGTTGGATATTTTGTTACCGAGAACAATTCATTCGCATTATAAAATAAATGCAACTTAGCACAAAGTTCTTTAGCCAACTCCTATTGGACTTTTATAAGCATAGAAGTGTACTAAGAATCTTTTTGTCTCACTCAAGTAAATATATTAGCATATTGGATTGTTGACTCCAACATCTTGAAAGTTGAGTTCCATCTAGTTAGACAATATAAAACTAACTTCTTTATACTCGAAACATATAATTGTAATACAGATTCTGCAAATTTCTCAACTCTTTTAGGTGTTGCACTCCAGTATACTACATTATTCCGAATTAAATCTATTTCTTCCTTTATCATATTTGATCTATCTTTTAAAATCAAATTCATACTATGTGTAAAAAAATGCATATAGAATGACCTTCTACTAACCAACAAGTTCCTAACATGTATCTTATTCTTCAACCTTTCAATCATAACATCATTTGTGCTACAATTATCAACTGTTATGGTGGACAATTTGATGTTGATATTACAATTTATCATAAAGTCTCTCAACACGGTTGCTAACCTTTCTCTTGTATATGGTATCGGTGTATAAATGAACCTATCATATATAAATATGACCAACATCAATCATAACATAATGAGAAAGTAAATGATAACAATATTAAATAATATAAATTACCTTAAAATTTTATTATGTAGAGTCTAGTCACTGTCAGTATAATATGTTGTCACCACCATATAACCCTTCTTTTGGTTATCGACTGTCCACATTTCTATTGTAATGAAAATCTGTCTTTCAATACTAGACAATGTTCTTCAAATTTCTTTCTTCTTATCCTTATATATCTTCATAATGTCCTTCTCCAATGTATTCCTAGTTGAAACCTTGAAGATAGGTTGCAAAGAGTTGTAAAACATCCTAAATATTTTGATATCAACTATAGATAGTGGATTTTCATTACCAATTACTATAAAAGTAATAAAAAATATTGATCTATTACTGTTATAAGAGGTTGTAGACATTTCATTCTTCCTTCTCATAAGGTTAGGGGTCAAAAATGTTACCTCCTAATACCATCTTTTTTCTACTACATGAATCCACATGTCTCTTTAAATGAGAGATCCTACCTTTTAAACTTTCATCCAACATCTTTTGACGATACTTACATTCGATTTTTTCTACTCTGTCCATTGATCTAGCCTTATTGAAGTGATTCCAAACTTTCCTTTTTAATTGACTTGGAGTTAGGCTTCTATTTTCACTTGGCACAAGATTAAAAGTTTTCAATTATGTCTCCGATACTGGATTACAGCTCTCCACTAAAGGAATATGCTCATCCATCTAAAACAATCAACATATAAATATATGTGTTATTCATAATCATAATTCATAATTCATAATTCATAAACATAGGAGAGAATAGGAGAACATAAATCATAGTCATATATTTAAAGTTTGTAAATTAACACTTATTAGTGACAATAGACGACTGAGATCGTGTCATACAACACACACAAGCATGTATGTGTTTTCGTAGACTTACACAGTGAAATTCATACCATCATGAGTTTTGCTAACTCGTTGACTTATAAGATGTGTGTGTGATAATGTAAGTCTGTGAAACTCGCAGTGACTTACACAGTCACATACACATAAGTATATGAAAGCATCTCCCCAATGGTAAAAATCATAGAAATTCTAGTATTTCACAAATACAATCTTCAATCAAAAGATTCAAAACTAGAATACAGCGAAGGAACTTTACCTTGGTGGGTGGAAGGTAAAGAAGAAAAAAAAACACCGCTGTGGGGAAGCAGGGCAATGGGGCAGTGAGGTAAAGGGACAACGAGGTGAAGAGGTGGTCATGACTGGAGGTTGAAGACGTGGCGACTGTCGCAACAAAGGGGCAATTAATGATTAAGTGAGTAAGGATAGTTTTTGTGTGTGTGAGAGAGAGAGAGAGAGTGTGTGTGTGAAGTTTGGTGAAAAAAGGTTAACCTAATGTAAAATGACGACATTTTATTTTCTAACAAATGAAAGCATAATACGACATCATTTACTTTGTTTTAGAAATGAAAGTGATAGCTAAAAATGATGTCATTTTGAAGCAAAACGACATCAGTTTTAACTGATATATTGTTGGGCCTAGGGTCGACCCAGCCCTAGGCTTAATCAACCCCGACCTAACTCGTTAACCTCGCGTCAGGCCCAGGCCCAAATGCCATCCTAGTTAAAATCAATTAGATATTTTATAGTTAACTAATTTTATTTATAAATTTTAAATACCATTTGTTTTATAAAATTAAATTAAGTTTACATATTTTTAAGTTTTTTTTTAATTTTATTCACATATTCTAGTGTAATGAAATACTTCAAACATATTAGAACGATCAATGCAATAAGTGAACAAAGGAAATTCAGTTTTTGCATCTATAGCAATCAAATATAGAGCTCATAATCATAAGAAAGGAAGGTGCAGGGTTGCTGGCGTAATTGCATTCATAAGAGTCATCATATGTACTACTAGCATGTGCTTGAAGTCTCACCCCATACGTCCCAACCTTAGTCCTTGTACATATTTAGCATAAATATATAACCAGCTATATGAAGTCAAATACAAGTGTCCAAATCATATGAAAATATTAGTAGTAACATGGAAGTTCAAACAATTACCAAACTCCCATATGTTCAATTGAAAATCATATCCAGTTAAATAAACTTTATTTATCAAATCATATATGATGCATAGCATACATATTATGGGTGATATATAGGTCTTTTAGGTTGGGGTTTTGGATTTGGGCAAGTGACAATGACAACTTTTCACTTAAAGATATGGTGATTCTTGGCAACTACTATTTTTTTTCTTCATCTAACCTCCCATCCCTTCCTCTACTAAATATACTTCATAATTGGCCAACTGATAAGTTCGCCACTGATTTTATGAGATGCTATGTACACATACAAGTCAATTCTTGTTTTCAATAACAAACAAATGACCTTTTCTTTTTCTTTTTTGAATTTAACTAATCACTGCCACTATTCAATTTCCCAGTTCAGCTATATTATGGATGAAGAAAAAAAGTGAGAAACAAAGAGGACACGTAAATTAAGGGAGAACTTTTTTCTGGAAGCACAATGTGATTTGGGAACATAATCATAATTCCATAATGTGATTTGGGAACAATTATCAAATTTCAATTTCAAACCCTAGTACAAAGCGTACCATTTCATAAATCTTCACAATTTGAGAATAGAAGAAGTACCATTTCATAAATACATGAATCCTACCCTAATCGGCGCTGCAGGAATTCTGGCAACGGAAGTCATAATTTGAGAATAGAAGAAGCACCCTCAATGTTCATAAGACAGTGATTTTGTGCGTGAGGTTATAGATTGGGGATTTTAGGGAGGATCGACAGAGACAGAGATCTGGGGTAGTCGAAACGACTTTGTTTTATTAGCATAAAAAATGACGTCATTTCACTAATCAGACAAGCTTTTCCTAATGACGCTTACGTGTCTGATTAGTGAAGGTCATTGACATGGAGGATCGACAGAGACAGAGATCTGGGGTAGTCGAAATGACTTTGTTTTATTAGCATAAAAAATGACATCATTTCACTAATCAGACAAGCTTTTCCTAATGACGCTTACGTGTCTGATTAGTGAAGGTCATTAACATGTAGTAGTGTCACGTTAGCAGAGATAATGGTGAGACTAATGTAGGGCGAGAATTGAAAAAATTTTGAAAATTTAGACATTTTATTACTACTTTTTAAAGTTCATACTATAATTAAAAAATTGAGGAAAGTTTTAGTTTTTTTTTAGTAATTAACCCTAACGAATATTAATTTTTAGGTTGGCCAGTGATTTACTTTTGTTTAAACTAATGAAATTAAGCAATACGAACGAAAATAGGGAGCATATTGACATGTTAACAAATAAAAAAGTAAGTCTATGTTTATGTCAAATAAACAAATCCCTTATCCTACAGTAAAATATCATGATCAATGTTATTGATGAGATGGCAAAAAATACCAAACAATGCTAATTGTAGGTATCACTTACCAAACGACAAATGTTATTTTCCGCAATTAAATATGCCACGACAACCATTAGTTTATTGATTCTTCCATCTTAGATCTTACGCAGACACGCAATATCGTTCGAGGTTCCATGCTGCGTGGACACAGACAAAATAATCGTACAAAGAGCCAGGACAATATAAAAATTAATCTACCTCTTGTTTTCAAATCCTTACTGTGGGAGTATTTCTAATATTTTTATTAGATAAAACTTTTAAAATATTTTGATCAACAGGTAATAAATCGTAACCAACGAGGACCACCCCACCCTAATCCGACGGACTGTAATTATAATACTCCGGTCCACACACGTGTCAGACATAGATTGCCTGCATCTTCACCCAAGTAATGCCATGCCATCCCCGTCCCAAAACGTTATAAATATTTCTCTCTCTCCCTCCGACCTTCTCGCAGCGTTTGTGTTCTGTTGTTACATGACCGTTTCCTTTTCTTCCTCACTCTCACCACAAAATAAACCAATACTTGAAAAAGCTTCTTCACCTTTCTTGCTGCTGAGAGACTCGTTCCATGCATCAGCTCTGCTGCATCTCCACCGTATCCGATCACTCTCCGTCACCCGACATTTCTATGGCAATCACATCCAGATCTCACCCCAATGCCCGATCAACCTCATCCAGTGTATCAGAACAACACTTCCTTTCCTCCAGCAATCTCGGCAATATTCGGCGGATCCAGCAAGTTGACGGTAAGCCAAACGGTTTCGTAGGGAACGGGATCTCTGGGGTGCTGCACAAGTGGGTGAATTACGGTAAAGGTTGGAGGCCGAGATGGTTCGTGTTGCAGGGCGGCGTGTTTTCTTATTATAAGATCGATGGACATGATAAGATCGTTGTCAATCTGGATACTGAGAGAGGATCGAAAGTCATTGGTGAAGAGTCTATGAAAAGGATTTCCAGTACTAACAGTGTTAACTCTCAATTCAACCGCAAGCCATTTGGCGAAATTCATCTCAAGGTTTTCTGTTTCTAGAATCCGCTATCATTCATTTCCTGCTCCTACATCAAGTTAAATCTTTCGTTCAACTCTTTTTTAATTTTTGGCGCTCCCCCCAACCCAAGTTCTAATTGGAGCTGTTTACAATGGATAATTTGATTTTCAACGACCGTTTTTATTGAAGTTTTAATTTTTCAAATTTTACTTTGTTAATCGACCCTCTTCATCTCGATTTTATTGATTGCAATTTCTGTCCCCTTTTTCTTTCAACCAAAAAGAATTCATTGCGATTTACTAGGGATTCTGGTTGCAAGAAAAAAGTTACTTTTTAGCCATTGATATTGCTATTATTTGTCATTTTTTGTACAACAGTATTAGGAAATCAGTCGATTCCTGAAAAAGGTAGTGTTACCTTTGATGTTTACAGGTATCTTCAATCTGTGCAAGTGGATCCGACGACAAGAGATTCTCGATATTCACTGGCACAAAGAGGCTGCATTTGAGAGCAGAAACGCGCGAGGATCGCAACAGTTGGGTGGAAGCGTTGCAAGCAATGAAGGGCATGTTCCCACGAATGTCTAATAGTGAATTGATGGCTCCTTCGGACAATGTGGCTGTCTCGACCGAGAAATTGAGGCAGAGACTTCAAGAAGAGGGCATCAGTGCAGCTGCAATCCAGGACTGTGACCAGATCATGACGAGTGAATTTACTGCCCTTCAGAACCTGATTGTAGTGCTCAAACAAAAGCAATCGCTCCTCATTGATAAAATGCGGCAGTTAGAGGTACATGTAACGAAGTGTAGAGAGCAAAATGCCATTCGAACTCAGAGCTTTTCTACTTCTATTTCTGTTTCTACCGTTTCTACTACTTTGAAGGACAGTTGAAAATTCTTATGTTTTCCTTTAAAAGATACAGGTTGAATACTAATTGAATTGTAGATGGTGGGTGAGTTCTGCAATATTTGTCTGCCTTTTGACATCTTCCATTAATTTTTTGTATACGAGTTACATTGTGAAGGCAGGTTCCTTAAAAAGTTGTATCATTTTCAAATATAGTACATTTGTTGAAATTTTGGCTTATCTTCCTTTTCCTGTTGTTTAGTTGTAGTTGATTTAGAAGATGCTCACGCATTTCTCCTCTTGTCCAGCACCAAAAATATGTAAATAATGATGAGTTTTTTTTTTTTTTTTTAAGGAATTGATCTGGTGAAAATTGGTGGCCTTTGTAAAAGTTGAATGGTATTCATCTTTTGTATGGTAAAAATGATTGTGATGATGGACCTTTTGGTGATGGTAATCAAACTGTTAGTTGTGCTTCTTAAAAAAGCCATAGAATGTAGGAGGTTCTGGAAAAGCTCTTTTTTTCTTGTCTTCTCAAGTGTGTTTCAGTGCTTTATATAGCTGTAGACCTTAATCTTTAACCGATGCTTAGATGCATCGGCATCACTTCGTAGGTGGGATAGTGACTTTACATGTATGCGCATTCTTCAAAGACCTGATGATCTTGAAATCCGCAATGTGAAGCAAAATAAGTTTGGCTGATGCTTTTTCCCTTGCCAAGTATTGCTATATCGTCATGTCAACTTGAAGTAGTAGCCTCTTCAACTGGACATGACAGTATAACAATACTTGTGAAATAGGATTGTGAAAGCCTATAAGGAACTAAAGTCTTTAATCAGTTACGGTTTAGTCTCTCTCTTTTAGAATGAAATTGGGTGCTTCTAATCTTGTAAACTCTCTTGTCCTTGATTGATATGGACTGGAATTCAAGAAATTGATATGTTAAAGTTGTTGCAAATAACTAAATATTGCTTGAAATCAAGGTTTCTTTGTTTTTCATTTTTTTCATCTCCCAACGTCAACACAAGGGCCATTTCAGTTTTCTTTGTTCTATTAAGCAATTCCTTATTCATTGCATTATGTAAACAGAAAAGGTTGACCTTGAGCATACTGTGGTAGATGAGAGCCACAGGCAGTTGAATGATGATGGAGTTTCTTCTACGTTAAGACAGGCTAAGCTCAGTAGGGAGTTGTGCAAGTGAAAAATTAACTTCATGTTTAGGTTGATTAACTCATAGATTGGTAGTGTTCGTGGAAATCAAGAAAATAGGTTTGGCATTTTTGTACTGCTTTCGTGACTGCATTTTCATAGCTCATTGTGATGCTTCTCATGTCTGGTACGTACATTCTTTAAGTTGACAAGTCTCCTGTTTTCGATGTAAACATTCACTTTTCATCTGGGATCTTCAGCTCTTGCTAGATTAATATTGTTGAAGTATTAAATTAAGTGCATAGTTCCGAAATTGACACTAACTGGATGCTTATGAAAAAGTAATCTGTTTGGTTTAGTTTATTTCCATTCTTAGGATGTTATCTCGAAACTTGATGAACTTTAAGTAGTTTTCTATTCAATTGCTTGTTTTTCAGTTTAAATTTCTTATTTTGTCCTAGAGCTTTAATCTCTCTTATCATTTGCCTCACTTTCTTCATTTTTAGTTGACTGCTGTCCAAGAGTGATTCTTATATTCACCCTATATTTGCTTGTGCATTTTCCACAAGGAAGCGACTTCAAATCTGAGGTTGATACTGCAGGGAAATTAACTGATGATCATGAGATTGACGTCTTTGATACTCGGGAATCGGGAGAACCTGTCTTCCGGTTCTTTCAAAAGTAAAAGGTCTGATTTTAGGAATTCTTTCTGTCGAGGTGACGGTATTCTTACAGTTGGATCAGAAGATGTTGAACCTTCCACTAGAGTCAATTATCCCCACATTACTACGCAACATTTGTCATTCAGCATGCTGTATTCTTACGGTATGCTGTACTGTTACAGTCCCGACCTTGTGATCGAGTTACAGGGTGATCAGCACCAAAATTAGCCTATAGAGTTTATAGAAATACTGTTTTTGGGTTTTTCTTCCTTTGCGACCTATCTTGTAAAGAAAATAAAGGGTTCAATTCGAGAGAACCTACCCATCTCATAAAGAAAATGGTCTGAGGATAAAATTTTGAGTTTGAGCATACTTTTTCTTTTCTGTCCCATCCCTTACAAACTCCAAGATTTAAATAGAGAATTTTGACAATAAAATAATGCAATAAGTACTACACCTATATAAGAATGGTAGAAAATACCCGACCTGACCTATGGTCAACTGGCTGATCCGGTCAAATCGACCCATGGATTGGAAGGGGTTGGCTCGTGGAATCACAGGTCGGGCTTCGGCTTGGGCCAACCAACCCGGCCCTTGGCCCGCAATGAGACAAAGCAACATCGTTTTGTTTATAACAAAATGACGTCGTTTTGTTATAACTAAAAATAATTTGTCCACAGCAAAAAGATGTCATTTTGCTGTTGTTTACTTTTAAAAAAAGAAGCACAATGATATCATTTTGCTCCTCATTAAACGCAGATCAGTCAGTCACCCCTTGCCTTCATTCAGTTCAACGTCAGCCTACTACCTACGTCTCTTCTCGTTCGTTCTTCTTCTTTGTTCTTCGACAGATTATTCACTCAATCACCTCTTCTTCTATACTTCTTCTTCATCGCATGTCATCTACTTTTGCTTTTCTATTGTTGGAGTTCATTTGTTGTTCTTCACTCCTTCTCCTCGTTGACCATCGCGAGATTGAAGAGAGATTACCTTAATCTCTCTTCACAAATTTGGTTTGTTATTAATAAAATAATAGTTGATTGTTTGGATATTGTGTTGTTCTTTGGTGGGTGATACTATTTGGATAATTCGTGAACTTTTTATGTGTAAAAATGGGAATATGAGATAATGCATATAACATATTTAATGAAATGTTCAACTCTTTTAATGCATGTATATTGTATAATGTATGTGATTGATTGTTTTTCTCATTTTTTGTGTTTGATAAAAAGTTAAAAGGATTGTCATTTTAATTTAAATATCGGTTAATATAATTAAGTCATGTAATAATCTTTGTCCACAATAGTCAATACCCGTAATATGTTATATATTCTCATTTATTCGATATGTCTATATGAAGCATTGTGTTACTATTGTATTCTATTCCCACTTTTAAGTTACATTAAAAAAAGGGAGGTATTTCATGATAATTTAAAAAAACCCTAAAGGTGATATGTGATATGTGATATGTCATAACAGGGGATACTGTAACACCCCACTCCCGAGTGACCCGAACCCGATATCGTTGGTGATATCCGAGTCCGTGCCCCGCGAGGGTGGCGT
>JANKOD010000006.1:8908477-8919034 GCA_026284645.1 Erythroxylum acuminatum | reverse complement strand
CACTAACACATTAACTTCATCTAACTCATTTAATTCCAACTACTCATTTAATTCCCTTTTTAATGCATGCTATCTAACTCAATCAATATCATATGCTAATTAATGTTATCTTAATTAATGCTACACAGTTTACTTAATTTATCTAATCATGCTTAATTAAAAAAAAAATCGGGGCTAACAAAGACTGCCAACTAATTGGCACTGAAATGTACCATCACTACGTATATTCCCATCAGTAGCAAAAAGGTTATCATTGGAGTCAAATAGAGTGCTAGTTGTCTTAGTATCAAAGATGTCAACTCGAGAGATGAGGTAAATAACCTACTTTACTTGTGATAGATAATATCAAGAGTCATCAAAGGATACCTCAAAACGCAAAAAATAGCTCAAGTTACCCAAGTCTTTCATCTTAAACTGCTAATGGAAAAAGGACTTAAGAGTATAGATACCCTATGTATTATCACCATTTATTACCATATCATCCACATAGAGAAGATGAAGAATAGGGATGACAATGGGTCAGGTTAGGTCGAGTTCAGGCTGTACCTAGCCCAACTCGGCCAGACCAATAGTCTGGGCGACCCGTGACAGTCTATGGCCCAATGGGTCACTGGGCTGGCTGGGTCGGGCCGGGTCGTTTACACTATTTAAAAAAGAACTTTAACAAAGCGACGTCGTTTTGCACATTTCGATCGAGCTACGGTTAGGGCTAAAGGATCTTGGCCCGTGGTCCGGCTAACCCGAACCAAAGTCAAGATTGCCATCCCTAAAGAAAAATACACTTTCAATTTGTTTTGAGAAGAAACATGGCATTATCATAAGAGCTGTCCAATGGTGGAATTAAATTTTACAAACAAGGCTCGAAGAGCTTGTTTGTAATCCATACAAGAATTAGTAGAGATGACAAACCTTATTAAAGGATGATCACACCCCTAAAAAGGATGCATGTACACTTCTTTTATGAGATTCCACTGAGAAAGGCATTCTTGACATCCATTTAGAATAGTTGCCATCTTTTGCTAGCAGCAATAATAATCAGATTGTGAACTGAGGTTAATCAAGCTACAAGAGCTAAGATCTCCTTATAATCAATGTCATATTCTAAAGTGAATCATTTAGCAACAAGGCAGGGTTTGAATCTTTCTACTGATGCATCCTCTAGAATTTTGATTTTATAAACCTATTTGTAACCAACAACCGATTTATCTAGAGATAAGTCAATCAAATGCCAAGTATTTGTACAGGTAAGTGCCTGTAGTTCTTCCACCGTTTCTTTCTGCCATAAAGGGTCAGAACTAGCCTTGCGATATGTGTGAGGTTTATATAGAGAGATAATAGTGGAATAAATATGAAATCATGAAAATGGACATAAGGTTAACTTACACGTTCAGTACGATGAAGCATTGGCGATGGAGAGAGAGGTTATGATGAGGGATGATCATTGAGAGGATTTGGTGAATCCACAGTTGGAGAAGATGCAATAGGAACAAATGTAGGTAAAGTCAAATTGTATGGGCTACTAGAAGAACCTGCAAGAGAAATGTCAAGAAAAAGAGATATGGTAGGATTAGAGAATAATTGATGTGGGAGGTCACTAACTTGAAATTCTGAAAGAGTTAAAAACATATTTTGTTCCTAGAAAGTTACATGAGAGAGATACAAAGCCTCTATGACAAAGGATCCTAATACTTATGCACTTTGTGCTCTACACCATATCCTAAGAAACAACATAGCAATGCTCGTGGTTCTAGTTCTGTGTATTTATGAGGTTGTAAGAGAACAAAACAAATACAGCCAAAACCTTGAGAATTTGATAATTAGGAGTATGATTAAATAGGCATTCATATGGAGAGATGTTATTTATAGCAGAAAGAAGAGATATGATATATAATATACAAAGTAGTAAGAGCTGCTTCTCCGTAAAAGGTTTCTGGACAAAAATAAGATAAAGGGTCTCAAACAATATCAAGGATGTGTTTGTGTTTTCTTTCTACTCGACCATGTTATTAAGAACTACTTGAATAATTAGGTGAAATTTATGTCTATGTATTCCATAGAATTATCAGTGCAAAGTATTTTAATCTTGCAAAAAAACTGAGTTTGAATCATATTAGCAAAATGAGAGTAAATAAAAAATAATTAGACCTATAACACATGATATAAATCCATATACAACGAGAAAATCATCAAAAAAGATTACATAATATTTTAAATCACTTATAGTATCATAAAACCCTAAATATCATAATGAATCATATCAAAATGTGTTTAAAATATAAAATCATTCAGAGAAAAAGGTAAAACTTAACTTTTACAAAATTGACATGAGTACAGGACAGAGGAAATAGAGGTTGAGGAAGATAAGGAAGTCTTTGTTTAAGACAAGGAAGAAGAAGAGTGGACGAGGGTGATTGTAGAAGAAAAAAGCAGCTCACCTTCTTATAGGATAGACTGTTAGATTCAATTAACGATTCAACGAGTTTCATTATTTCTTGTTTTATTGACAATTTGTTATTGAAAAAGACATTATTGAACTTACTTGGTTTCTTGTTTGATCAATTATGTTCTTCTTATTATCTTGCAATTGGTGACTTATTTATAGGCCACTAAACTACCATGTAGAGAAACGAGTGGAAGCAAGCCACTCATATAGACCTATGTTGAGGGTAGAAGGCAGAATACATCCAGCTAATAACGTTACACAAGCGTTACTTGGGAGGCAATCCAAGAATTAGGATAGGTTTTATTTTATTTTATTGATGCTCTTTTATTTGTATCTTTTTATGTTTATTTTGTCGGGATTGACTTGATGGATGTTTATGGCATAAAATGTTTCAAAATTCCATTGCCCATATTATTTTGTTTCTCACATTGGACCAATGTATTGTTCAAGTGTGGGGATGTATATGCAATTGATTTATCCTTTCAACGTAATTTGGGCCTAAATCTAATGTAGGAAACAAATCCATAAAACCATTCCGCGGGTGTGTTAACTCAGTAGAAAAGGATAAGTGTCCATCAAGACCACCCAAGGACGGAGAAATAGCCAATAAATTAGCATATGCATAGTTTACTACAGAGAGCAACGATCGCCACGTGATAGTGATAACTGTATCTAAGTGGGCAAGAACGACTTGAGGACATACCGTTCGCGTGTGTACTAATTCATGCCAATATTTGATATCGTCCCTTTTTGTCCCTCTCTTCATTGTTTTGTTTTGTTGTTCCGTGTGTCACAACTAAATTATATTTTTGGTATTTATGTAACATAAAAAGTCTATCCAAACACTTGGATCGTAATTAACGAGGCAGAGGAATAAGAAATAGACTCTGGAGAATGTGTATATTATTAGTTAAATCTAAGGAGGATGGATCTTGATTACTTAATAAAATTTGACGTTAAGATCGAATTAGAGTTGGATGTGAAAAATATGGTAATGGGGAATTAAAAGAAGAAACCAAAGGTGGCCGCTGTGCTGAGCTGGTGGAAAATGATCGAGGTCGGGTCGGGTATTCATGGATTGGCTGTGTTCCCCAAAGACCTTAATTAATTGGAGTTGGAGGTGTCACGAAAGGATAACAGCCGAATTCAATTTGGAATTTATGAAGACACATGCATTGCGAGACCAGCAGAAGCTATAGTCAAGCCAGGGCCTCTACCCTACACGGGCACATTGCACATGATGTTTCGTGATTATTTTGCTATGTCATTCAATTTCCTTGTCATAGGATAGGATAGGAGAAAAAGGCAAAGGTGAAAAGTAAGATAAGCAACCTGTGGATGTTCTGAATCGAGTTACCGTGTTGTCGTGGCTGTTAATTCACGTGGTTTATTTATGATTCGAGTAAGCAATTCTAATTATGTATAATAGCTTTTGATTTGCTGGGTACAAAGAAAGGCAACTTACTGATTGTTTCGTCCATTCATAACAGAACTAACTTTGGAGGATTGTCCAAGCAATATACCACAACACTACAGGGAGGATTGAGAACGATGTCTTAAAAATCAATAAATCATATTTAGTTGGCAATTAATCCAAGTGGGTCAGGGTCACTCAACGCGCAAGTTCCTTTGGTTAACACGGTCTACTTGGAGTTTTTTGGTTTATGGTAACACATGATATTACAGACTTTGGCAAGATAATATTACATCAGGTTATGTGACTCGGATTCTGAGGTGGATTTGTTTACAAATAAGGATGTCGTTCCCTCTCTTTCTCTCTGCTAATCAAAGATACGATTATTGAAAGCATCGAAACCAAACAGGGAATAATAATGTTGATTTTATTTATTAATTAAGCTTTCCACTGTTCCCGGGCACATCTAGTGAATGGCAAAAGGAGATCCTAATCCTATGGTATGGACAAAGCATTACATTTATACCAAGAGATTCCAACGAAGCCCGAAAACAAAATTACATCAATAATATCGAGCAAGTACCTGCCCTTTCTTTCTTTCTTTTTTTCCAGAGATCCTAGGTAACACCGTCATCCATCGATCACTTTGTAATTAGGGCTAATGTAAATCCCTAAGAAACATTTATAAGAAAATAAAATTTATTTAATTTTAAAAAATCGTAGCATACAATAGTGAGGCAAAAGCCGACGTGATCCCTCACCCTTTCTTTTACTTTAGAATTTTTAACTTTCTCAGGATTAGGTTATTTTGTTTGTTTTTTTACGGGGCTCATTCATTTACTCCTGTCCGTCTCTCTGTATATATGCTGTGCTTTTTATGTTGTGTCTGTATATGTAGGATTCTTACCTATTTCTTCAAACACAAAGACCCCTGCTAAAGAGAAAGTGGTGTTAGAGAGAAACCACTAGGAAATTACGCGAGCTTAGACTGTCGGAAGACCATTAACGCTTGCCGGGAATGCTCCTCTCTGCGGCCGCTGGCCGAAACTGATAAAAAGGAGGAGACGGGACGGAGATAGAGAGAGAAGACAGAGCTGGGTCTGCATGAGGAAAAATGCTCCTAGATGAGCCAAACGATGTCGTTTCCTGCACCAAGAAGAAGAGGTCCGGACAAGATGATAAGGTAGACAACAACAAGGTAGTGGTTTTAGTGACGACTACGGAGAAAGAGATCGCAAAACAACCGTCACCAGTGCCGGCTCAGCTGCCTCCGCAACCCATAGTCGTTAACCGGACCCGATCATCTTCCGCACACCGGCGAGTAACTCCGACCACCACCATCGCTGTTGGCAGCTTTGACGAAAACCGCCACCCTGTTATCGTCTCCAGCAGCAGAACCACCTCCGTAGACAAGCTTCTCCCAAACGGGGATCTCTACATCGGGGCTCTCTCAAGCAACGCGCCTCACGGATCAGGAAAGTATCTGTGGACCGACGGTTGCATGTACGAGGGGGAGTGGAGGAGAGGGAAGGCGTCGGGGAAAGGGAGGTTCTCGTGGCCGTCGGGCGCGACATTTGAAGGGGAATTTAAGTCGGGTCGTATGGAAGGAATCGGTACTTTTATTGGACCCGACGGGGACACTTACCGGGGTTCATGGAGCTCTGATCGCAAACACGGGTACGGGCAAAAACATTACGCTAATGGAGACATGTACGAAGGGTATTGGAAGAAGAATCTTCAAGATGGACGGGGGAGATATGTTTGGAAGAGTGGAAATGAGTACGTCGGAGAGTGGAAAAACAGCGTGATATCGGGTAGAGGGGCTTTGATATGGGCTAATGGGAATCGGTACGACGGACAATGGGAAAATGGAGTGCCAAAAGGGGATGGGGTTTTTACATGGCCTGATGGAAGTTTTTATATTGGGAGTTGGAGTAATAGCAAGGATGTGAAGACCCAGAAATGGAATGGAACCTTTTATCCTGGTAATGGGCAAGAGCATTGTTTGAAGGGTAGGGAAAGTGATTTGGTTTCCTTGGCTGGGGCGCAAAGGAAGAGGTCTTCCGTTGATACGGCGAGAGGGAGTAATATTAGTTTCCCGAGGATTTGTATATGGGAGAGTGATGGTGAGGCTGGGGATATTACATGTGATATAATTGATACTGTGGAGGCATGGAAGATTTATAGAGAAGGGTTGAATCGAGACGGGATTAAGCAGTTTAGAAGGGGGCCTTGTTGTTTTAATGGTGGCGAAGTGAAGAAGCCTGGACAGACTATTTCTAAAGGGCACAAGAATTACGTTTTGATGCTTAATTTGCAATTGGGCATAAGGTGGTTTGCGTTTGTGATGGTTGGAGTATTTATCTTTTAGTTCTACTTTTTGTATAGCTCTGTGTTGTTTTAGGAGCTGTTTTCTAATTCTGTGTTATGTGACAATCTAGGTACTCTGTTGGTAGGCTTGCCCAGATTACTAGAGAACTGAAACCGAGTGATTTTGATCCCAAGGAGAAGTTCTGGACCAGGTTTCCGCCTGAAGGATCGAAGATTACGCCTCCTCATCAGTCAGTGGAATTTCGGTGGAAGGATTACTGTCCCATGGTATTCAGGTACTGCTTTACAGGAATTTGTTTGATTCACCTTTTGGATTGTAAGTTACTATGACAGTACGAATTTATTCTTCTGGATATGGTTTTCTTTGTGTTCAGTGTAAATGGTTTATGGGTGAGCATTTGGTTTGTCAGTACTGTCTCGGTATTGAATTGTTAAACTTTCCGTGTTGAGTCTTTATCTTTAATCGAAAGGTGGTGTCATGATATTCTTTGTTGTTTCCTTTCTCTATAACATATCAGGAATTTGAGGGACCTATTCCAAGTAGACACAGCTGATTACATGCTAGCTATTTGTGGGAATGATGCCCTCAGAGAGCTTTCTTCCCCAGGGAAGAGTGGAAGTTTCTTTTATCTTACTCAGGATGATAGATTCATGATCAAAACAGTGAAGAAATCAGAAGTCAAGGTTAGTCGCCCAAATGCATGACTAGTGAATAGTTTTCAATTTGAAATTCTTGGGATTATTAGCAGTTGGTTAATTGCTGTTCTTTGGCTTCCACTCTACTTTTAGTTACTGCTTTCAAGTCATAAGTTGGCAGAAATGTTGGTTCTCAAGTCTTTGTATCTATGTTTAGGTGCTCCTTAAGATGCTTCCAAGTTATTACCAACATGTTCGTCGTTATGAAAACTCCCTTGTGACAAAATTTTTCGGCGTACATTGTGTTAAACCCATTGGTGGACAGAAGGTATGTGTGAGGTTAATTCAGCATGCTTCTCCAAGGATTGGACTTCCTCCCTTTTCTGATCATATCTCGTGTTCTTGGAACCAGACACGCTTCGTTGTTATGGGCAATTTGTTCTGCTCAGACTACAGAATGCACAGAAGATTTGACCTAAAAGGATCCTCATATGGCCGTACCACAGATAAGCTTGAGGGTGAGATTGATGAAACCACTACTCTCAAGGACCTGGATCTGAATTTTGTGTTTCGTCTCCAACAAAATTGGTATCAAGAGCTCATCAAGTAAGTTTATAGGAATCTTGTATGTTTGTGCTGTATGACTTATATCTGGCTGGAAATTCAGTTTTTTAGCTCACAAATATGATGTAACATCTACAATGAATGGGCAGGCAAATTGATCGAGATTGTGAATTTTTGGAAGCTGAGAGAATCATGGATTACAGTCTCTTGGTTGGTCTCCACTTCCGTGATGACAATACTTGCGATAAAATGGGGTTATCACCGTTCCTTTTGCGGACTGGTAAGTCACCCTATATCATCATAAAAAGGATTTTCAGATTTGTATCAGTTTCTAGATTAGTTTCTATGGCATGCAAGCTGCTAACATTTTTGCCTTTCTGCAGGGAAAAAGGACTCGTATCAAAGTGAGAAATTTATGCGAGGATGTCGTTTCCTTGAGGCAGAGTTACAAGACATGGATAGAGTTCAAGCTGGCCAGTATGTTCTCATCTTTTCAGTTAATACTGCTGTATGGGTAATTTGACGCAGGGATTTGTTTGACCAACTGAATACCAATAATTCTGTTATTGATTATGATCATGTCCTGGTGGCTTTGGGTTTTTATTATATATGTTTGGGGTAGGTCTGTAGGCGACACTTTTTGTTGGTGATAATAAGACCTGGCTTTACTCTCATTCTTGGTTTGATCTTTGCCAGCTAGGTTATTTTAGTTCTTTGATCATGTTCTTTTTACCCTGGTCACTAGGTTGATACCTATCTTGAATGATAGAAATGTATCTTAAAAACAATGCTTTCACAATGTTGTAGTCTTTCCAAAGATGAGGACATCGTTTGCTAAATATTTGCTTGCTTGGTTCCTTCCATCTTTTTTTTCTCACAGGAAGCCTCTGATAAGGTTAGGCTCAAATATGCCAGCAAGAGCAGAGAGGATTGCGAGGAGAAGTGACTTTGATCAGTATAGCTACTTGACCCCTTCTGGTGATGTCTATGAAGTAGTCCTTTATTTTGGAATCATCGATATCTTACAGGACTATGATATTAGCAAGAAATTGGAGCATGCATACAAATCCTTACAAGTTGATCCTACCTCCATCTCGGCTGTGGACCCAAAACTCTACTCTAAAAGGTTCCGTGATTTCATCGGAAGAATATTTATAGAAGACAGGTGGTAGTGAGAATGAATTCCACGCTGTTGCATCAAAATGTGATGACATAGCTCGTATCTGAGATCAGTCATGCTGAGGAACTAAGTCGTTCCTGGTTCAAAAGATTTCTGGTCTTGGAGAGACAGCTGGTGGTGGTCGGAGATCTCAGCCAAGTGTTTTTAGGGTATGTCTCCGAATGATGGCTGAATTTTGAAGATGGCCATATCTTTGGGAAAGGCGGAAGGGGGGGTACACCTGTATATTCATCAAGGGGGATGGGGATAGAATTGGGATTCTTCAGTTTTTTAAAATTAATTATTAGCAATTTAGAGCTTTTGTTTTTGAATTTGTGAAGATTTGACAGGTAGGGTATAGGGAACAGGGGAATTACTTCCCAGAGAGATGATTCGAAATGGTGAGGGAATGATGTTTTGGAATAAGAAAGTGTACAGCAGCTTATAGTGACGAGAAAAAAAAAGAAAAGATGGGTGATTAATGGAATTTAGTTGATGTCAGATTTTGAAGAAAAAGGAAAAAGGTTTGAATTAACTTGCAGTATTGCACGAGATTAGACCTTTTTCTATGTCTCTATGTCTGTGATATGATCCTTGGTTCTATATCTATAATTCCTTTTTTATATCTGTAGAAATGGGCAACTATCTCTGTGCAGGGTAGTCGTAATACAGAAATGGGGCCTTGGCTTTTCACAGGGAAAGGCAGGGCAGAGGATGACTGACTGGAAGGGTCAAATACATGAAAAGCAGTGAAAGTTGTGCCTCTTACCTCTCTTCCCTTCTTTATTAACCTTTTGTTGTCCTCCCTTTCCTCTGCCCCCTTGTTTCTTTTTATACCTATCTTGGATACGTATTGGAATTAAATATCCGATTCGATCCATTAGACTCTTTTCTAATAACGACCATAATTGAGCAATGTTATGTAAAAAAACACTGCTGGGGGAACGTGGCATTATTTCTAGTAATTCTTTATATTTATTATTTTTATTACATATTTATTAATTGATTAATAATATTAATAAGATAATTTATTGATTATTATATATACTTATATTTAATAATTATTTTTATTTTCTTTACTAAGTAAAATTATAAAGATTTTTTATTATTTTATTATTCATAAATTAAAATTTTGTTTAATTTGATAATATAATTGATTTTCTATTTCCTATAGTTTAGAGATTAAGCCGATTATGCTATATGGGGTATAGTGTTGACCAATTAAATAAGCTCATATTCTTAGTATTAATGATAAATTAAAAGGGACGAGAGTATGGACATTAAAAAATGACATCTTAATTTTAAATGAGATGTTATAAAATAATATTTAGAGACTAATAGGAAAAAAAAAGAAGGCTTAAGAAGAATTAGAGTGAAGTGATTAATGAATTTACTGTGAACATGACCTGTAATAGAACACTTTAACGTATTAAGATAACGGTACAGAATCTTACATAAAGAGGCTTTTATTATTTTCTTAAATCCTATAAATATATTTCTCTGAGTCTTTCACTTTATAGATAACCTTAATATTTTAATTCTCTCCGGGGACGAGTTTATAAATTTTTTTGATTGGGGCAAAATATTTAAAGTACTTTTATATTACTAAAATTTTTTGAATGAGGGGCAAAATATTTAAAATAGTCTTATATTACTGAATTAAATTAACGGGGACAATTTTATTATTTTTATGAGATCAAAACTTAAAATAATAATATTTTTATATAAAATTTTTTGGAAGCAGTAGGAGCAAGTACACCCACTTGTCTCTTATATGCATCCGTCTCTGCTTCTCTCTTAGTTATTTAACTTTAGTAGTTTCTTATTTGGTATAGTTACTTTTTTGTAATGCTTGGTATGATTTATTTTTGTACTTAGTTTCTTTTTTCTATATTTATTTACTTATTTTATCTTATATTGTTAATCTTTACCATATTTTGTATTTTGCAATACATATTTTTATATATTTATTTATACGTATTTATTCATATTTTGTTATAAGTAGGTTTA
>JANKOD010000006.1:8874328-8886106 GCA_026284645.1 Erythroxylum acuminatum | reverse complement strand
ATTTGGTGAGAGTTAATATTAAGAAGAATTATTAAGGATATATTAGGTATTATGTATTTATTAGGTTACGTTCAATCCTAAACTTCAAAATCGGAGGTTTCTTATTTTCAATGTTTAGGATGGAATGGAACGTAATATGAAACCCTCCGCTTTCATCCCATCACGTTTCATTCCATTATGAAACTCTCAAACAAACGATGAAAATATGTTACGTTCCATTCCCTTTCATCCTAAGCCATCAAACCAAAAGGAGCCTAAGAGTATCAAAATAAAAGTTGAGTGAATCTGAAAGAGGGAAGACTGGTCAAAGAGGGAGACAAACAATAACAAAAAAAAGTTTTCCTCCCGGTCTATAATCTAGTGGTTGATACACCTCTTGTGGAAATCTACTAATTTCACGATTTTAGGTGCTATTGTTCCAAATCAAAGCAAGGTCATGTATGAAACAAAGTTAATGAAAAAATTGGAGGCGTTGCCAAAAAGTGGAAGACTGATAAAAGAACGAGATGGACAAAAGTTTACTTACCATTTTTTGGCCTCGATCAGTTATTGCACTACTAATCTCACGAATTTAAATAGTAGTTATTAATAAAATTAAATTTGTATGTGCAATTAAAAGAATAGAATTTATCTTTATTTTTATTTTATCTTTATTTTTATCTCTATTTTTAAATAATTTTTAATAATTTTTGATTTTTTGTCTCTTAATTTTTTAAAACGTCTAATCTTTCAACTCAGTCTATTAATTACTAAACATAATTAATAATTATTTGATATAATTAAACAACTAAATATATCTTAATTCGCTAAAAAAAATTGCCAAAGGAGGCTTTGCTTTATTTCTAATTTACAACTTATTATATTGAGTCGGTTATCAGTTATGCTTATTTTAATATCGTAATTGCACAACAAAGCAAAAATAACTAAGCATGTAACTACTCTAAAATCGAAGAACGGCTGAAAAGAAAGAAAGAGACATTGAAGCAAGGGGTGCCTCACTTGTGTCCTGACAAAATTTCTCCATCTATCTTTTCTCATCTTCAAAATTAGGTTCCTGTACTAAGCCTACTGTATATATCCGATATAGAAAACAGTGCTTAAACATACCATTGTACCTCAATCCACCAAGAGATTTGGTTTCATTTCATTCACGATTTGCTCCTGTTTAGTAGTTCGTACCACAAATTGAGCCCATGACAAAAGAAGTGCTCTGCTTGCTTATTGGTTTGTCCCAGGACTCTGCATTTATGCAGATTGAAGCGACCCTTTGTTTCTCTCAATATGCAAGCTGTTGTCCTTGTCGAGAATTTAGCAATCATGACCTGAAGCACACGGTTCTATCCATTTTCTTTACTACTTGTGAGGAGGATATCTCCGTACCACTGGCAAGGCCAAATTCTAGCCAATACACCTAGCATGAAGTGCCAACGAGCTCTAGCTCGATTTGTATCTGTCTCCATTCTTTCAGTTTTAATACAAAATATATGGCGTCGAGTTCCATAGGGAAAAATAACATACTAACTGGGGGAATGGTCAAGCCCTCACTCCAAGCCCCTCAGAAGTTCATCCCTCTCTAGCATTATTTTAGCCAAAAACAGATAATGGGTCAATAGGGTTCAGCAAAAGACAAAGAGAACAGTGCAAGTAATGCATATCAGAGTTTTGTCCGAGACTGGCTCACGAGAAGAACAAAACCTTAACAATGCATACATGGCCACTTATAGCCCCATTACTCAGGACAAAGCATGCCAAAAAGTGGCAATTATTTGAAAGAGATTTCTGTCTTTTTTCTTCCACTCCGGGATTCTACACCAACTGCAACATCGAAACCTTGGAAGGGTGATGGCGGTGCGCTTATCATAAACCTCTCTCAATCTCTCTCAGGAGCACTCTGAAAAGTTAATTGCGGGATGTTTCAATTCTCATCGGTGGTAAAGCGTGTAACGGATTTGATAGAAGAAATAAAAGCATGCAAAAGATACAGGTAGGTTTTGATAAAAGAAATAAAAGCATGCAATAGATATAGAATAAGGGTTGGACCACCCCGTTTGATTCAATTTTCTCCACATAAAATATAGATGACGTCACTTAAGTGTCCACATAAAACATAGATGACGTGACTAATGGGTTTTTTTACGTAAACTTGGCTATAATTAAGCTTTAAAAGTATCGTTTTTGGTGAACAAGATTCAGAGTGTCTACACGAAAGCAATTTTTTTCTTCTGATTTCGGTATAAAAGTAATTTAATTAAGAAGGATAAAGCTTTCAGTCTTCTAGCATGGAGAAGCGAGCGAGTATTGTCAAATATGGCGTAGTGTAATCATTATATTGCCTCGTGAAGGCAAGTTTAAACCGTGTCATAAAAACAAAGAAAGAAAATATGGCTGCAAAAATTGTGTCAATAAATGCGTAATAAGTAATAAGCTTATCATGTTGCTCTCTCATTGGCTCGAATTAATTAATGACGTGAAACTGCTGCCTCAATCTGATTTCTCAAGAGATATGGCATGCCCATTGCCAGGTTCAGGTTCTTAGTTCTTATAGCGCGTAAACCATTGATGATATGCACGTTCTAATTGAAATACTTCATTCTGTTTAAACTAAAAGTTATTTAAGAAGATGCACACTTATTAAGAAAGTTAATGAAATGTTTGATATACTCTTATTAATTGCATGTTGAAGTGTCTTAAAAATATAATCTGTATAGTTAAGATGTGAGAAAAAATAAAAATTAATTTTAAAAATAAAATCATAAATATATGAAATAATTAAAATTTATCTAAAATATTTTTTATTTTAAACATGAGAGAATATAGACTGTGCAGTACACGTGCTTCAGGATACTGTTATTTGACTAGACTTAATTTTGTATTTTGTTTGCATTAATAAAATGGAAGAGCAAAGACACCGAATCAGAATGTGACAGTGAAGAAGGGTCCCGTAGATAGAAAACGAAGGAAACAAGATCCCGGAGATTGAATCACAGCAAGCGACATGAACAGTGATGTTTCTGATGTCTCCAAGGTGTCGCCGCCAAAGGCAAGGAAAAGATTGTCTCTTACTCAAGGCAGCATTTAATGAGCAAAGATATGATAAGTATCTCTAGTTCCAATTTCATGATTGCAGAGATTTTATATCCCTAAAAGTGAAAGGCTGATTCTGAAAAGCAACCACTTTTCGTTTATCTAGTCAGGGGCAAGCAAGCAACAACTGTGTTGGGGTCACCGGTTCATGCTCTAGGCTCTCTCAAACTGACCATCCATCCATATCCCCACCTTTTTTCTTTAAGTTCTTTTCGTTAATATATTCTACTCCTTCGCTGCAAACGATATCGACCATTTGTCCCTCTCGACTTTACTTACTAATTTGTCTTCTTGTTAAGCAAGCCCTAAAGTAACAGTTAAAATAAAAAACCGAAAGATATATGATCCTCATGTCCCTCAAAAGCCCTTGTAAAGTCTTTGAACAACGACAAAGGCGATTTGTCTTATTTCCCTTATAACTAAGCGGTCCAAACAAGTAACAAGAACTCCGTGTTACAATAACTATAAACTTGCGAAAAATACCTACATATACCAAAACTTCTCATTATCTCATAGATTCGTAAATTCATTGAGCAGCAACTTCAACAAGCCCCTTATTGTTTAGCGGTTCTACACCTCTACGCCTTCTTCATAGATCTTCGCCTCTAACACCGACTGTTCACCACGGCCACATTAGCCAGGCATGAACCCTAACACTCCCAACTCGAAACCTTTAAACCCCTTTGCAGAACCCTACGTGAAAACAGCAGTAAAATTTAGCACTGTAGCGATTCCTTATCACGCGGTTTATATTTCTCCTCCATTCCCATCTTCTGGGTATACTGGTTTCACAGCATGTTACAACGTTCAAAAGCAGCCTTTGCCAGTTTTGGGTCCGACCAAGGATAGGCCCTCGTGTTCTAGGAGCACTGCTCCGCGTTTAAGGACGAAGAAACAAGTTACTGGGCACTTTTGTGGAGAAGTATTATGGATGCCAAAAAATTCCAAGCGGGATAAAAGTAAAGGTAGTAAGCGAAGCGAGTTGCTGGATAAGAATGGTAGGGATGTTCGTGTTCGTCGGTCTGGTCATATAAAAGACAGCGATGACAATTCGTTCCGAGGAAAAACTAGTCTGATGATCAAAAACATTCCCAACCAGTTCATGTGAGCTTCCCTCTCTCGATCTTCCACTAAAGTACTAAATTAATTTATTTTGGTATTTCTTGCACACTGTCCTTAATTATTGAGTTTGGTTGTGCTTTGCATATCGATTCAATTTGGCTCGACTCTTCGATATTCCTAGTCTTTGTTAACGTGGACATTAAACACGCTTGGTGTTACCATATGCGGAGCATATTTTCCGCCCACAAACTTCGATCATTCTATTGGATACGTGTTCTAATTCTGATGTATAAAGTATATGTTTGTTACTTTGTGATTACTAATCAGACGGGACGATTTGCTGCATATACTGGATGCCCACTGTTTGCAAGAAAATACAGAAGCTCAAAAGAATTCGGACAACGTCAAGTCTGCTTATGATTTCCTTTATTTACCAATGGACTTCAGGTGAACAGCCTTTTCTTGTTATTTTCCTTGCAACTATTATTGTTAATTCTTCTTGCTTCTGATTACTTTTGTGGTTATTCTGATTAAACCAGGCGTCGAGCAAACCTTGGTTATGCATTTGTGAACTTCACTAGTCCTGTAGCAGCATTACGGTTTTCCAGATGCTTCCACAATTACAAGTGGCAGGTGGATGGGAACAATAAAGTTTGTGCAGTCGCTGCTGCAGTGATTCAGGTTTGACTTTGGAAGTCTGCAATTTTCATCGTTTCAGGCCCGAATCTTGTTTTGCTTGTTACAATTTATTGTTAGTATGTATTTGATTGGGAATTACCTGGTTGTTTGCTTGTTTTCCTGTGGCAACTTTCAATAATTCAGGGTGTAGATGCATTAAGAAATCACTTCAAGAACTCGGTGTTTCCATGCCATACCAATGAGTACTTGCCAGTGGTTTTGTCTCCTCCGCGGGATGGATCTACCAGCTCTAAATTATATCTCGTAGGCAAGCGTGCAAGTGCTTAATGGTGTAGGTCTTTCTTAAAGTCTTATGTATCTGAATCAGCGTGTCCTTTTTCCTTCCCTCCGATTCCTATTCTCAAAATTCTCACTTGTTAGGGTTTGTTGCGGTTTCCAGAGCACTGTGTATCTGGCCCATGATGTTTTCATTATCTCCCCTGGTGAATTACAATTAGTTGATGTTTGAATCTGGGGTGAATTGGAAACATCCGTTGGGTATATGTTTAGTCTAACCTTTGTAGTTTTTACTATATTGGAATTGAAAGGATTCGAAGTTGAGTTTTGGGAGAGATAATAATAGGCTTAGTTTATAAATGTTTTTTATTTCTTTTGCACTAGAACTCTTTACGTTTTGTGTTGGAAGGAAGGGACATGGCGAAATATAAAACAACCACTGACCAATGTTTGATGAAATGTAAAGAGATTTGAGGTTGTTTGGTACATTTGTTCAGGTTACAAGATACATCTTGTTGTATACCCCCGGTCCTCGTGCCCTGGCATAAGAGATCCAACATGCAACCAGTAAGTTCATACTCGCGTTTAACTCTTGGGCCAATATTCTAAACTCGGTTTTGGAGTAACATCAATATAAACTCAAATAACACAAAAAGTATATATTATAATATACTTCAAAGACAAATTATTAAAAGCTTTATGGTCAAATCATAAATTAATTTGTCATGATATTATAGATTTATCATGAAAATATATTTATAAAAGATAATTATTAATTTATTTAGAAATAAATCTTCACTTTTAGTTTTCATGATTTTAAATAACTAATCTATTTTAAAAAAATAAACATATATGATCATCTATATAATTTTATGGCTATGCAAAAAACGAAGCTACGCTAAAAAAGAGAAATTAGACTATTATATTATTGAGTTCAATTAGCAACACTCATTTTATTATTAATTATCTGGGGACATGTTTACTAAATTTAATTGTCAAACATGAATAAATATAGGGCATTATTGGTTTTATAATGCAATATGTTCTTCATATAACAATTAATTGCATACAACTAAAGTTAACTTTAAGCATATGAGAAATTTAGTCAATAAAGATAGTTATTTAACTAAAATGTATCATATAACTTTTTAAGTAAGTACTTAAATTTACTACTATCCTATACTGTCTTTAAATGTAAGTAACCTTAAAATCAAGAAATATAATGTAGTAGACTTAACAAAATATTATTTGAATAAATCTTGTTTAAATTTATAAAATGGTGGTCAAAATTATATAATATTATATGTATAGATAGATAGATGTGTATTGATATAAAATTTATTGAAAAAATTTAGAAATACAGTTAGTTGTCATGTTTTAGAACTATCTTGGTTAAATGTTTCAGGACAACCTTTTCAAAGGTTTTCTTTTTAACTTCACATCTAAGTAATGTCTAAGTAAGCTAAGTAAATATCACATAAAAAATATTAACTTACTTATAATAGGATAAATTATATTTTAAATTTAGAATTTATGAAGTTTGATATACTAATTGGATAAGTTCCATAAACAGTCATCGATTGTTCTTTTTGCATATCAGCTTCCAAGGACATATTAGACTCAGATAATGATAGTGGTAGACCATGTTCTCTCTCTGCACCTCCTTGCTAGAAAGATTTCTTCTCATCTTTTATCATATTATTATCTTTTAGGAATATTATTGGGACCTAGTGCATCCCAATAATTCTTCTTTTTACTATTTGTTTTTGTATTTTAGTGTGCATTATTATACTATGGGAATCTTTTCCCTAAAGTTGTTTCTCTTTATCCTGCTTGCTTAGTTTATAAAAGCAAGGCTTCTTTCTTATTGTGACCATGCAAAAAATCATTCAAAATATTGTGTATTTTGTCTTATATGGCTTCTTTATAAGTTTTCTCTCTGCTATAAACTTGAATCTTGAAAGATGTAACCACAGTGATAAAGAAAGACAAGTATGCTCTACACTTGTCTCTTCGTGAGGATCCTGTGTATCAGAAAGTCTTAGACTATAGATCTTGTTTGAGGTCTACGTTATATGGGAAAAGATTGGTCAGTTTAGATTTCTAAAAGGCAGGCCTTGAGAATTGATACCTATATACAGAAGAAGGGCTTGTGTCTCACCTAGCATACTTGAAATCTAAACTACAATCAATCTTTGTTTATCTTGGATTGATATATGCTTAATTATTGATACATTTCATGAATTTTAGTGATTAATGTTTTAAATTGCTTAAGACATTTACTTTTGCTCATATTTGGTTTTAGATACGATTTGAAAACATAAGTGCTAAAGTGATTTGAAAGCACAATCTTTGAGTCATCTTCATGAGATTCACACTCAATTATTTTCATGGAGCAAGAAAGAGAAGAATTAGAGTGAAGAGGAGACAAGAAAATGCAAAAAAATGAAGTGTTTATGGTACAATGCATAACTATGACTATCAAGTCACGACCATGACAGAAGTTATCATGGGCGTGACTCACATACACGACCATGACTCTTGCTTTTATGGTCGTGACTCACTTGTATGGGTACGACTCAAGTCGTCACGCTTATGACTCAACCTGCACAGGTATGACTTTTGTGACATGGCACTAAAACCTAATTTTCACTATAAATATAACATGTTGACGACAGTAAGAGTATGAATCGTTTTGAGGAGTGAAGTCTAGATTTTGGAAGAGAAGAAGGGACAAACCTCTCATCCTTTCGAGACCCATAGAGGGCTAAGCTTTCTGACACCGGTTCGAAGGTGATATCAACATCGAAGAACATGGTTAAGCATATCTTTCATTGTGGTTGTTGTTCTTTCTCTCTTAGGGATTGATTATGTTATCCTATATTTATTATTTGGGTTTTGTGTAAGAATGATCTTAATGCATTCATTGGATTATTTTATTACGAACCTATTGTTAGAATCTTTAATATAATTCGTAATCGTTATGTTAAGATTCGTTAGTAGCTATTTATTTTCATTTCAATAGCTTTATATACACTCTTTGCGAAATTGACCTAGCTATTTATTTTCATTTCAATAGCTTTATACACACTCTTTGTGAAATTGACCTAGACTTATCACTAGCTATACTTTTAGTTCTAGTTATTTTGTATAGTGTTACGATACGCTACCACAATTTTGGTGTCGTTACCAGGAAGTGTGGTGTTTTAGTTTTTGTTATTGATTTCAATTAGTGTTGAGTACCTATTTGTTTATAATTAGTTTTTTTTTGGGTTATTTCTTAATCTTTTCACTTTTTGTTTAGTGTTTATGTGTTAAAAAAATAAATGGAAGGAAGAAGTTTTTCCTATAAGTCATATTCTAAATCATATAACCAACACTACAAGAAAATGTGGAGTAGCGACGAAAAATTAACGACGGAAATGAAACCGTTAGATATTAGCGATGGAAAGCTTATTTCCGTCACTAAAATTGATTAAATTAGCGACGGTCAAAATTACCGTCACCAAATGGTGGCGACAAAATTTGCGCTGGAATTAACAGTGGAAAAACACGTCCGTTGGCATGACTACAAGAAAATTATAAAATTGTGACGGAGTATTACCGATGGTACATAATCCATCGGTAATGTCGACGGATTTCTATCGATCGGCAATATTATCATGGAAAAGAAAAAGATTTAGCAACGGAAATATAGGGCGTCGGTAATGTCGTCAATAAACACATCGTCTACCCGAATGTTAGCGATTGTAACAAAATGATGTCACTTTTGATTGGGATAAAAACGATGTCGTTTTGTTTCGGCAAGGAGCGTTTTCTAACCTTCCCAAACGACGTCGTTTGGAACAAAGACGATGTCGTATGGTTGAAATCTAAACGACGTCGTCTTGGTTCCAAACCGATGCTTTCATATTAACCAAAACGACGTCGTTAACTTAAATAACACTCTTTAAGTTGTCAAATATCTGAAGAACATTATTTAAGTAAACCCAAACGACATCGTTTTGGTCAACTTAAAGAACGTTATTTAAGTAAACCAAAACGACATCGTTTGGTTTTGAACCAAACGATGTTGTTTTGGTTTAATTAAAACGCAGCCCTCCCTTCCACGACGTCTTAAGATATGGCTTATATGAATCATCACCATCAGGTTGCCTTTGATTATTATCATCTTATCATAGCTCATGTTTTCCTTCTTCACTCATAGGCTAATCAATAGAAGTAGGAACAGGGGTACTATCTTTATTGTTGAAATACCTCTTAGATTTAATCTTGTCTTCATTGATGAGATCTGTACCAATCTTATGTCCATAGCAGACTAACTCCCTACTTCTAACAACCTTATGCTTTTCTAAGTCGTAGATCCTATGGCCAGAATCCTTTTCACCATATCCAAGAAATACATAAGGAGTAGTTTTTGAATCTAGCTTCAATCTTTTCTCTTTTGGCACGTACTTGAAGGCCTTACATTTGACATCCTTAGATATGAGTAAGTTATATCCTTCCCTATCCACACTCTCTTAGGAATGTGAAGATATAAAAAGGTCTGAATGAGTTTTGTTGACCATGTATACAATAATTTTAACTACCTCCCCCTAAAAGGACTGCGATATTTTTGACATTTAGGGCATATACCGAACCTTCTCTATAATAGTTCTATTCATCCTCTTGATCACATCATTGTGCTTTGGGTTACTAGGTTTTGTCTTCTCATGTCTTATATCATGTCTCACACAATATTCTTCAAATTTTTTGGAGGTATACTCTCCTCCATTGTCAGTTCAGAGACACTTCAACTTTCTCTTCGTTTTCCTTTCTATCATAGGATGGAATTTTTTAAAGGTTATATACACCTGCCCTTTTGTTTTCAACATGAAGACCCAAGTCTTGTATGTAGCATTATCGATAAATGTAATAGAAAACTTGTTACCTCCAAAAAACTCCACCTCTATAAGACTATATACGTCATAGTGCACTAGCTCTAACTTTGTCTTCCTTCTAATAGACCTCTTATAGAAAGACATGATATTGCTTTCTAGCCATGCAATAATCACATGGGTTATGAGAAATTGTAGTCTTTATATGGATAAGTGATTTTCTAGCTAGTAACTTAATCCCCTTCTCATTAATGTGTCCTAATTTTCAGTGCCACAAATTTAATGAAGTATTTTCTTAAACTATATGTAATTCTCTATCGCACACCTTCAAGTGTATCTTATATAAACTACAGTATAGTCCACCACGAGAAACTATCAATGCTCTTTTAGACAACTTCCACGTGCCATCTCTAAAATTACGTTGATGTCCCACTTGGTCAAGCATGTCCACAAACTGTTGAAGCAGTGGCATTTTTGGATATGGATAACTATTAATGCAGAAGTTTACTTTTCCTAGTGGCATTCAGTTTTCAATAGGCTAGAGTTTCAGTTCTAATAGGATTTTATTCAGTTTCAATATAGGACTTTAATTCCTGTTTTTAGCAGTTTAATTGCAACTGCTCTTATCTAATGCAACTAGCTTTATCTTTGGAATAGAATTAGAATTCAAGTAGGATTATTATGTTTTTGTTTTCTATTTAAACACTTGTCGTCATTAATAAAAGTACCTTCCTTTCTGCAATTTTAGCAATTGAGTTCCTTCTCTTATCTTTCATTCCTTCTTTCTTCTGTTCTGTTTATTGTTTTGCAAAACAGTAGCCATGTTGTGCTGCAATTACCCAACAATCAGCCCCCCGAGTGAGAGAAACAAAAAATTCACGTCCCTGGTGAGGAGAGAGCCAACTATAACGTTAAACATTAATGAGGAAAAAAAACTCGACAATATTACAGTCCCTAATTCTAATTTTTAAGGGGTAAAATTATCATTTCTGGAGTCTGAAAATGCAGACCATATAAGTCTCAAGAACTTTGGGACTTGGTAAAGAAGGAGTTTTAGGATACCCAGAACAACCCAACCAGCAGCTAAGGGACAACTGAAAGAAGGATATAAAGGCTTTGTTAGTATTTTCTCCCGAATCACAGCAGCTAGTACCTCTAAAGATGCATGGGAAATTCTCAAACAAGAATACCTAAGAGATGAGAAAATAATTAAGGTAAAATTGCAAACTCTTCACCATGAAGTTGTTGTCAATGCATAAAAAAGAGTCTTTGCAAGATTATCTCTCTAGGATATCTGGAATTGTCAATTGTATGAAGTCACATAGTAAAAATATAAGCAATGAAACTGTTGCAGGTAAGGTTTTGAGGAGCTTAATATCCAAATTCAATCAATTAGTTGTTGTCATTGAGGCGACTAAAGACTTAACTATTTACACATTTTATGAACTTATGGGTTTTTATTAGCACATGAAGATAGATTGAATAGGTTTAGTGGAAAAACAAGGCTTTTCAAGTAAAGGGGGAATCTTATTCTAAAGGCAAGTCAAAAACATAAGCAAACAGAAAGTCAAACAATATAGGAGGTAGAGGTTAAGGTAGAGGAGGTTATCATAGTTGAGGTCGTGGTCGTAGAAGAGGACAAGATCAATTTGCTAGTGAATGTCATTACTGTAAGAAATATGGACACAAGGAGGTTGGCTGTTAGAGTAAACAAAAAGATGAATAGAAGTATTGGGAATTATTGTATATTAGGAATTCTTGTGGATAATATTCTTTGTAACCGTAAGATATTGTTTTCCTTTTTAAGTTGATTTGTTAGCTGATCTTTAGAGAAGTTGCC
>JANKOD010000006.1:8816344-8830165 GCA_026284645.1 Erythroxylum acuminatum | reverse complement strand
TGATCTTTGAAGAAACAGTTATTCAGTTGAGTTCTGTAACTAACTCAAACTGATTATCCATCTGACGTGGTATTGGACCTTCGTCTTAGTTTTGCTTCTGCTTCGTCTTACTTTCTTTCGTCTCTTTTTCGGCTTCGCTTCATCTTAGTTTCTCTGCTTCATCTTATTTTCTTCGCTTCGTCTTATTTTCTCCGCTTTGTCTTATTTTCTTCGCTTCGTCTTATTTTCTCCGCTTCCGAGCTTCGTCTTAATTTCTTCTGTCTCCGCGCTTCATCTTAGTTTCTCCGCTTCGTCTTAGTTTCTTCCGTCTCCGCGCTTCGTCTTAGTTTCTCCGCTTCGCAGCTTCGTCTTACTTTCTTCTATTATTATTATTTGGTCTTCATCAAAATTATTAATCGTAAAGTCATTTTGACTTAACACAATTGATACTACAAATTGCTATTTTGATTGTAGGAACCTCAAGGAGAAGGGAGTCAATGTGAACAGGAGAACAAATCTTTGGGAAAAGTTTGCCGCGGCGAGGCCATCTGTCGCCGCAGCGAAGAGCGAGGAATCTAGGCTGACCTTTCGGGAAAAGTTTGCTACAGTGAAGATTAATTCTTTTGTCGCAACGAAGGATCTAGAAATTGCACAAAACCTTTCGAAAAAAGTACGCCGCTGCAAGCCTGCCTGTCGCCGAGGTGAAACATCGAAAAACTCGAACATATTTGAAAAAATCTCTCACTGTTCTGACCCAACCCGTGACCCAACATTTAAAAACATGCCAAATTAGGTTATGAAAAAGACTTTTCGGAGAAGAGAGAGCCGACACTCCACCATACACTCTCTCGACTTTCATCCCTCAACTATTTTTCACGCTTCATTGTCACTCTTATAAATTTGTTGCTGCTACCATGGATGCTAGGGGTGTGTCTACAGTTGTGAGTGCTCCCGTAGTGATGCTTGGCTAGGCACCATTTCCTCTTGAAGATGTAGTGATGGATTGAGTTCATGGGCTTCAAAAGGGGAGTAATTCATTAGTGTTTGACTACATTGTTATGAATTTCTGAGTTAGGATTTATGCTTTGTAGTTGAATTTTCTGTATTAGAGTTTAATCAAGTTTTGAACTATACATTGTGTTATGGATTGGTCGATGTAGAACATTGAGCTTTAATATATGAAGTTTCATATATGTCTTTTTGGTGATTGTGTTAATCCTCTTTTATCTGCCTAGTTGTGTTTGATATTGAGATTATACTTGATCCAATTTGACCACTTGCATTAACTTGTCCATTTCACACACTAAGATGCATTTAACAAGGTTTTAAGAAATGGAGTTCATTGATTAAAACCTTGGACTTAAAGAGTTCTTTAAGGTTTATCATTCGAAAACTTAGTGAATTTCACTCCCAAAAGATCTGTCTTGAACCATGATAGCCAAAGCTCGTTTTCAAGAGGATTTTATCATATTTGATCATTGTTTGAGTTTTCACTTTTCATTTCCCAAAAATCCAAAAATACCTTTTTATACATTTTTCTTTCATTTAGTTCAATTTTCTTAATTTTAACCAATATCCAAACCCCCTTTTTATCAACTTAGTTTGCATTTTTGACAATTAGGCTAGCTTAGATCTTTTGCGCTAGGTTCCGATTAAGTGAGACGACCCGAGGTTGCATCCTATATTGCAATCTTTGGAATTAAATTTTTGATTCGGTTTTCAAGGGAGTAATCTAAAGACTCAACCGAGTAGCCGATCACTTGTTTTATTCAGTTATTTTAATGCCTCAATGGGAGTTTTCAAATATTCTAATTTTTTGATCACATTCTCTATGTAGTTAATGAGACACTATTTATTCTATAATGACATTAACTGTTTTACAGATATCCTGATTGGCACGGATTTCTATTTCAAGGCATCTCTTTTATAAGTCTTACCTAGTGGTATCAAATGTTAGGCTAATTTTAGTGTTTATATTGATATATATAAAATCTTTGAACTTACTTAAGTGCCTCCTTAATATGAAATATTGTGAGATCAATTTTTGGAGTATTGTCTTGAGAACCACACATAATTCTCACATCCTCATCCTCTATGGAAAAATTCATATTTCTTTATAAAATTACCCTTTAAAAGAATGAGGATATTAATCCTACCAAAGCCACTCATCCTGGAATGAATCCTGATGACTTAAAGTTAGAACAAGAGGAGTGTGCTATTATACTTCAACAGGGATTAATTAAGCCCTTAAAGTCATATTGGGCTTATCAAACCTTTTTATATGAATAAAAGGGCTGAACAAAGAAGAGGTATAAAGAGGTTGGTCATTGATTTTAAACCTCTTAATACATTCCTTTAAGATGGCCAGTTCCTACTAATAAAGATCAATACTCAAGTCTTATTTCTTCAGGATATAAATTTTTTTTTCAAAATTTGATTTGAAAGTATGATTTTGGCAACTAGGTATTGATCCAAAGGAAAGGTACAAAACATCTTTTTGTACCTTGAATGCTTAGTACCAATGTACTATTATACCATTTAGACTTAAAGTTGCTTCATCATTATTCCAAAGGGTTGTAACAAAAACTTATGAGCCCATTCTATCTAATGCCTTGATCTATATTGATGATATTTCACTATATTCTAAGGCCTATGATGATCATAGAGTACTACTTCAATCCTTTTTGGATTTTACTAAACAATAGGGATCATGCTTTCAACCAAGAAAAGTCATATTGGATAAACCAAAATGGAATTTCTAAGTATGAACTTTTATGAAGGATTTTATTAGCCTAGCCCATATACTGCCAGTAAGCTTTTGCATTTTCCTGATAAAAATCTCAGCCTAAAGCATATTCAACGATTCCTTAGCATTGTCAATCACATCAAAGATTTTATTCCCCACTTACCAGATTATACGAGCTCCTTATCAAGATTGCTAAGAAAAAATCCACCATTATGGAGTAATGAGCAAACCAAAGTTGTCCAGTATTTAAAGTAAGTGAGTCAACATCCACCCCTTTAAAAATTCATGATAAAGGACCATATATCCTTCAGAAATAAGCAAGCGATCTTTATGGGGGGTCATTTTAATTGAAGAATTTGACAGGAAAGGCCACTATTGTGGTCATACTAGTGGCCGATTCAAAGAGTCAAAGAAGCATTATCATATAATCTGTAAGGAGAGTTTGGCAATAAAGAAAGGCATTGAAAGTTTAATTTCCAACTCAAACCATATCATTTTGTGATAGAAATGGACAACATATCTTTCCTAAAAATCCTTAAGCCTACTAAAAAGATTTTGTCTAATAATGGATTACTTCGGTGGAAAGATTGTTTTTCTCATTACAATTTCATAATCTGCCACATCAAAGACGATCATAATGTGCTTGCTAATTTCATTTATATACCTTGAAAACCAATTCAAATTCTTACTCCTATCATACAAAAACCAATCCCTCTTCTTATTTTTCCAATTATGAATCTCCATCTCTTTGCCAAAGTGAAAAGATCTTTTCCACTTATCACCTTTCATTCACGTAAAAATTTTGAAGAGATTGTTGTTATCCTCAGAAAAAGCCTCTATTATTATCTTCACCTTATTTTCAGTACTTTAATAATTCCACCACATCCCAACCATTATGATATTCATACTCCCTACCATACTATGCACTATATGACTCGTTGATAAATCCAACCATGTGGCATATTTAGGCTTTATCTGCCTATTATGCATGCCCTATTACCTTGTACCCTTGATATGTCTACCAAAATTTGGTTAATTTTACCAATGAGAATTCCCTATTATGGACTATTCTTAGAATGGTTTCAACTACTGATCAAATGGCGCATTCAATTAGGCCGAATACTTAATAGTTATCAATTGTAAAGTATTCCCTTGGAAAAATAGCAAGCCTAGTTCTTCTTTATGCTCCATAGCCTATACAGTATTACTGACAATGGTTATGTGTACACTATAAACCATTTTAAACTTTGGAAAACTTTCATTGGTTGGCCCAAAAATCAAATAAACTTAGTGTATGATCTTTTCCAATTCCTTGATCGTCTTATCCATCATCCAAAACTAGCAAACCAACCAAATAAGCACCTCTTTAGGTCCATATCCTAAAGATTTTTCTTTACTTGAACCTATCTCACCTAGTAGTAGATATTGGTCTTTAATAGATCCATTTGCTCATATGGGTTTCAATGTTATGGAAGTTGAATTGCCTTGGCCCGCTTGTGGGGTTTCCTCGAATCCAAAAAAAAAGTTGGATTGCCATGTCCTCCTGGATTTGCGCCTAAAAGGATTTTTTTAGATTAGAGAAAACTCTATTATCAAACCCAAGCCCAAAGACCTTTCAGATTATTTCCAAGACTCACAAGATCCATGGCCCCAGTTTGGACTGATGATGAAGTGAACCATTTCATTAAAGAAATGGAAAAGATAAATGATGACGTATTAGATGAAGATAACATGGGTAGACCCAAAACCTTGTTAGCAACGTCTTGTTAATGATTTCTTCCTATCCCTAAGGAATCTTTATATAAAGTTGTTTGCCTTGTTCTTCCTTGCTTTGTCTATAAAAGCAAGGTGTTCCTTTATTTATAATCAGGCTGGAATTTCATCAATAATATGAGTATTTTATATCCTATGACTTCTTTCTAAATTTGCTCTCTTCTAAAAGCTTGATTTTTGAATAATGTAGTAACATTCATATGGACAGACAAGTATATTTTGCACTTGCTTCTTTACGAGAATCCTGTGTACTAGAAAATCTTAGACTATAAATCATGTTAGATATTAGAATATTATATGGATGATTAGTCAGTTTAGATCTCTAAGAGTCAAGCCTTAAGAGTTGATGCCCATTGAAGAAAGAAAGAGTTTACATATTGGCTAGAGTAACTAGGATCTTGAGTAAAATTATCTTTATATAATCTCTATTAGATAAATATTTTTTATTATATACTAACAATTTAAAAAATATGTTTAAAAGAATTTAAATATAACTTTTTAAATTTTATTTCTTCAAAATTTTATTTAATTTATAAATTTTATTTAATATTTTTTTTGGTATTTTAGTATAAGAACCATGTCGGAAATTTTTAAATATATTCTAGTATAATAATCCGGTTGTTGTATACCTTTTTTAACCAATACAAAATTCCTCGTAATACATGAAGTGATTGATGGTGGCTAGTTTAGCCACCTACTGGAGAAAGTGAAGGGCAATTGCTAGTCAGCTCCTACGTACTTTCATCTTCTAGCCACTGAATTCACACGATTAACTATCCCCCTTATCTACGTGAAATACACGTGCAAATCTCAATATTATCAAATAAGGTGACCGTATTATAAGCATCCATAATAGGCAATAACAACAAGCTATTAAAGAACCCTTGTTTTTGTATGCAGAAGACGGAAATTTTCAAAGATAATTGTATTTATTTATAGACACACACAAGTCATATCTCCTGTAGTCATATATACATTTATCCAAATAACAAGAAGAGACCAATTGCAACGACGGAAAGCCCACGCAGATATGCTGGAGGCCCAAATATTTTGTAAGCCAATGAAACACAAATTAAACTTAATATATTTTAATTAAGAGGAAAGAAAGAAAAGCTGTTCTTCCTGCGTCTCGTTCCAGTAATCCAAACTAACAGATTACGCCTCCTCCTCCTCCAATACTCCTCTCTCTGCTTCACATCACAATCCAAAACCCTAATTTTCTCTTCCTCAAACCCTCACCCTATACAACAACATTAACCTTTAGTCTCTCTCACTTGTTCGCTTTCGTTAACACGTACGCACTCTCTTTGTTTGCAACTCCAAACGGACTCTATCAGAGATTGGGATATATTACTACTCCTTGAGCGGTTATCAGTGCGGTTACGATTCATTTTAGTCTCAATCATAGCGTTTTAGGGTTAGTTCTTCCCTAAAATCACTCTCTCTTCCCTGCTCTTGTAGCTATCTGTTTCTGTCCTCGCACTAGAGTTTCCTTGTTCATTGTTCTCAATTTGGAATTTTGTTTGCCCAAACCCTAGAAATTTGGAGTTAGCTTCATAAGCCTTTGTTTAGGGAATAGGGTTTCTGATCCCAAGATTATTTTCCTGAATTCCTGTCGGGTCTGATTTTAGGGTTTTCCATTTTGTTTGAATTGTAACTTTTGATGGGTGTGAACTCTTTTTTAAGAATCTTGGTCGTTGTTTCCTTCTTTCCGTAGATTTTCTTGATTTCGCTGTTGTGTTTATTGAGTGATTGCAAATGGAGTTCTATTGAGTGTATTTGTTGTTTAATCTGCAAATCCATCTTTTCATTAAAGATGGGGGAGTAGAGGGAGAGAAAGAGGGACTTGAAGAGTTTATCGTTTGATATCATCTTGTTATTGACATCCCTTTGTAGTTTTTCTGGGGATTTTGCGCAGGCTTTGATTTCTACCTTAATTGAATCAATTGTAGGGCAATATAAAGCCAAATTTTGTCAGATATACGAGAATTCATTTATCAAGTACCCTCTTCTTCGTCTTACTTCTGACTTAGTCGGTAATTATAGACTTGTTCGTTGGCTATAGCTGTTGGACTGAGATTGGTTTATTTTAGTGAAAGAAACTTTGGTATAGTGTTAGAAGTTAACAATTGTGTGATTGAGGGGTTTGAAGAAGAAGAAGTTAGGAGAAGTGTTCTGTTCTCCTTTTGAAATCTTATGATGTACAGTGCTCGTACTTATGGAAAAAAGTAAACCAACTTTTGTTCCGGAATGGTTGAGAAGTTCTGGAAATGTTTTGGGGAGTGGCAATTCAGCCCACCACCATCCGTCGTCTTCTTCTCAAGCTGGTAACTACATTGGATACTAATTTGCATTTGCGGGTTATTATTGAATTGACTTTAGCTTTTATTCCAAGTGGATGATAATTTTGTTTCTATTGTTTTGTAGATGTTTCTTCTTCAACACTTCACACTAGAAATAAGAATTCTAAGACTGTAAGTGAGTTTGATTCACCTCGTTCAGCTTTACTTGATCGCACATCTTCTAATTCAAGGAGGAGTTATAGCAATGGGTCTGCAAAGCATGCATACAGTAGTTTTAGTAGAAATCACCGTGATAAAGATCGAGACAGGGATCGAGAATGGGAAAAAGAGAGGTCTAGCTTTGGAGACTCTTGGGACCGTGATGGTTCTGAGCCTTTGGGAAGCATTTTAACCAATAGGATTGAGAAGGGTACTATGCAACGTACAGTTTCAATGGTGTCCAGGAAGCAAGGTGATAGCTTGTGCCGTCGAGTTGGAGTGGACTTGAAAAATGGGAGCAGTGGAAATTTTGCAAATGGAAATGGATTGATATCTGGTGCTACAGTTAGTGGTAATATTCAGAAGGTAGTTTTTGAAAAGGATTTTCCTTCACTTGGAAGTGAAGAGAAGCAGGGATTGCCGGAGATGGGAAGGGTTTCATCTCCTGGTTTATCTACTGCTGTTCAGAGCTTACCAGTTACTACTTCTTCCTTGATAGGTGGGGAGGGTTGGACATCAGCTTTGGCTGAGGTTCCTGCTGTGATTGGAACCAGTAGTACAGTTTCCTTGCCAAGTTCAAATACTGTTTCTCCATCTGCATCTACTTCTACAGCTACACCTGGAATTCCAGCTGCAATAACTGGTCTAAACATGGCTGAGGCATTGACCCAAGCCCCATTAAAAACTCGTGCTACCCCGCAGGTGATTCAACAATACTTGAATTCGGTCTCATATACACATATGCTCTAATGATTGTATCTTAATGAATGGTTAAGCTATTGCTTGTTCTTTCTCTTAGCTAGTTGTGTATAACTTCGATCTAAATAAGGCATTTTCTTCTATTTATAGGTATCTGTCCAAATTCAAAGGCGTGAGGAATTGGCTATAAAACAATCACGACAGTTGATACCAGTGACACCTTCGATGACCAAAAGTTCGGTGAGGGTCATTTGTTCAATATACATAGGAGTTTTTCCTCTTCCAATTTTTAATGTTTATTCTTCTGTTCTTCTGTGGATAATGCCATCTTTAGTAAAAATGTGCGTCAAACACCAGTAAGACACTGTTCTTTTAACTGTACATATTTTTGCAATTTCAATTCTGATTTCATTTGCTTGAAGTGAGCCACTTACTCAATTCATTGGATGCTACATTTTTTCCAACTTTTCTGCCTGCCTTCTGAATGGATACTTACAACTTTGAAGGTCATTAATGAATTTGAAGATGTTCATTTCTTTGCCAATGCTGTTTAAAATTGAAGAACTGTGAGTTGCTAACGCTGATTAAAAGCTAATGGAATCTACTTTTTTGTTGCTTGGTAGATGTTATTTTTGTGAAGATTCTTTTATAGCTTCACAGGATATCTTTGATGATTAGCTGGATCTTTTATATGGTATTCATGGGGATATTCTGGAATTGTATGAGTCTTGTATATATAAACGTGTGTGTTTTCCTGTTTCTAGTGGTCCTTATTATGTTGCTTGATGCTTTGTATCCCTCTAAATACTTCTTACGTGGTACTTCATCCATACACTTGTTTGCCAAATGCTTTTAATTGTTTGTGTCAAAGCATTTCTCTTTGGCTTATCAGTCATGGACTGAAATTGACCCACACCTGCAATTAGATTGTGATTTTGTTTTCTTCAACTATGGCTCTTGAGATGTCATCAGTTCGATTTCCTACATTCTGTTTTCTTTTGCTTATTGGCTTTCTTTAGCTTATAGGATTTTCTGTTATGTACATTTTTACTGATTATGGTGTCAATTTAAGTGTGCCATCAGTTCCCATTGTGCTGCAGTATAGTGTGGACTTTCTCTGACTGCCAAGTATGATTTTTGTAGCTTCTAAGAGAGCTCAATAACTGTTATAGTGAGTGAGATGGGGTAATCGCTCAAAACATTTGGGATGAAGTTTGTATTGTACACTCCCCCAAAAATCCTCGACCAGTTAGGACCTCTGCTCCACATATTTTGGCATTATGGATTGGAACCCTGCAGTTCCACACCCTTAAGATGTGTATATGTTATTGAAAGAGGATACGTTTACTGATACAATGTGCCCATAAATGAGAATTATATTATTAGGAAGCCAGTTGTGGATGAGCTTCGTTCACATGTCGTCTAATTCTTTGCATTATGAGATTAGTTTTGGAGGCAGATTTTAGATTAGATTTCCTTATGTGGTTTGTTTGGATGACAAATTTTGAATTGGAATTGAGCTACTCGTTAAGTATGGCTGAGGTTGAGTTTGACTTTTGAAAACAAAAGAATGCATCAAAGAAGAAACAAATACTTTTTAACTGGAGGTCGACATCTTTGTTACCACAGTGAGCTATTTTTGCTGTTTGTGCCAAATCTATGCTTTGATTTGTGTCTTTGATGCCTTCTTTGTTTGAGAGTTAGATTGCGATACTGCAATTGAGTTTAATGTGTTCCAAGTGTCCAGTTGAGTTTGAACTTGTGTCTTCATTTATCTTTTGCGAATATCTTGCTGAAAGACATTCCCCTGATTTTCCTTCCAACAGATCTGTTACTATATGTGACTTCTGCCTTTTCTGGAATTCTATCTTAATTTCATCTTTTGTTTCAGGTTCTCATTTCTGACAAATCAAAGCCCAAGACAGTGGTCAGAGCTGGTGACATGAATATAGCTGCTAAGAATATGCAGCAACAACCCACTTCTGGCAGTCAGTCTCTTCTTGTGGGGCATGTTAAACCAGATGTATTGAAGACATCTCATAGCAAACTTTTTGTGCTCAAACCTGGAAGGGAAAATGGTGCTACCCCTTCTGCCAAGGATGTTGCTAGTCCAACTAGCAATGCCACCAGACTGGCAAATGGCCAACTTCCTGCACCTGCAGTTGCAACTGCTCCTCCAAAGAGCCCAAATAACACAAAGCATCCTTCTGGGGATCGCAAGTCAGGTTTGAGTTTGATCTCAGGACTCAATGTGGAAAAGAGGCCTCTTCAAGGTCAGAGCCGTAGTGACTTTTTCAATCATCTAAAGAAGAAAACGTCCGTGAATACATCTTCAATGATCCCACGAACTGTTTCACTTCCCACAAAGGAGAAGTCTTGTGAAGTAGATAAAACTGTAGTTGATTCTCAAGCAAGTCTTCAGGCTATTGGGAATGGTGCTGAGTTGACAAGCAATGGTGCTGACTTTGAAGAGATTCACAGATTTTCTGAAGAAGAAGAGGCTGCTTTTCTCCGTTCTCTTGGATGGGAAGAACATTCTGGTGAAGATGAGGGCCAAGATGAGGGCCTTACAGATGAGGAGATCTGTGCATTCGTTCAGAAGGTGAGTGCATTTATATTTTTTTGTTTCATTTTGATTGGATGACTGCTGAACTTTTCCTTCTAATTTTTTTTTTGGGGGTCAGGAGGGTACTTTAAGGCTCTCCTCGCAGATTTAGTTATTGTGCTTCTCTCAATCTTTTTGTTTTTGTTTGAGGTATTAACATGTTGCCTTCTCTGTTTTGCAGCACTTGTCGTCTGCAAAGTTGAAAACATGCCCAGGAGTGCAACAAAAGCTGCTGGAATGTCATTCAACAAGTTCTGGTGGAGTATCTTCCAAGTTGAGCTCTGGTGATTCTGGATCTGGCATTTGATCCTCTTTTAGCTCACAGCTAGTAGATCGAAGTGATTTTTCCTCAGGCAGATGGTTAATTTTCTTTTCTTTTTGGGAAAAGCTGATATGATGCGTAACAAAAGGAAGCTGTTGGATTAATTAGGTTGGAAGTCTGCATCTGCAAATAGGGAAATAAGTTATAGGTGCCTTAATCCATACCTATTCTGTGGAGGCGAATTTTCAGAGTTGGTTGGTCGGGAGAGGCTTACGGTAGGGGCTATTTTGTCTGCAATGGAAGGTGCAGGGGATATTGCATCTTTTGGGGTTGTTTTGGTCCTTTTTTTGTTTGTTCTTTTTTTCCCCCCTTCTTCAAGAGGGCTTGATTCTACAAGAAAAAAAATGCTTATCATGTTTTTGGTCGGTTTTTACGGGGAAAAATGAAAGGAAATCAATATTTTTCTTTTTCAGTTTATTTTCTCTCTGTGTGGGCTCTCCTTTTTTGGTCAAGCACCTGTTCGTGTTTCATATTCTAGTCAGATCTCAAGTTTCGTCCAATGTGTCTTTTCTATGCAAATGAAATGACCACTTTTGCTGTTCCAACCTATTTTATCTACACATATCTATGGATCTTATGTAAATATGAGGGGACTTGTATAATTATGAGGATGAAATGAGTTGGATTAAGATTGGAACAACAAAAGTGGAATAGGTTATTTGCTCCCTTTCTCTAACGTCTACCCTGATATTCAAAATTTCGACTTTGAAGTTTTAGATATTGCTGATTACCATCTAAAGGGGCCTTTCCGTGTGACCAATTTACTGCACGTCGTGATTGAATATTGTTTTGTCGGTACGATAGCAAATTTTGACTATGAAATATTAGGTATTGCTGATATTTCATAGTCAAAATATGCAATTGTGTCCACTACATCATTGGGTTTTGATGCATAAAACATTATGACCGTGTACAAAATGATAGAAACTGATCCTCTTGAGGCAGTAAGAATAATCGATAAGCAATGATCAAGACAGTTGACTGATATAATAACAAGAAATCTTCTTTCGAAGAAGAATTTCACCGAATTAGGCTAAGCAAGCCAGATGGTTTATTTTTAAGAATGATCCATTACAGAAACAAATCATAAATGAATAAGTAATGAATTAAAAGTGAGTATTGGAGTCATATCCCTAGCGAAGACTCAAGCATAAGAGGTAGAATATGTTACTGAGAGTTTATAAATTTGGTTTGATGTAAAGTATTTAACTATATGATTGGATTACTGACTTTAAGGGGACATTATTGCTAATGTGTGGAGGATTTAGGTCCACATTATATTATATGTAAATATGTTCGGGAGATACAATGAATGTATTATCAACACAGGAAGTTATGATTGCAAACTAGTATGAATAAACAGACATTAAAATAAATCAATGTGAAATTAAAGGAAATCGAACGAAAGGAGAAAACCAGTCGAGAAAAGAAGTCAACTGGGGGGCCAAAAATAACATGTGATAATATTACCTCGTTTAAGGAAATTAGTTACTTCAGAAATTATGAGAATTAATCATGGGCACAAGGGAATTTGGGTTATATCTGTTGGAATTAACCATGCCCCTGACAGTATTATGGAAATGAAGATTAAAGTGATCCAAAAAAAGAAGTTTTTGAGGTCCTATAACCTCAATGTTAGTTATGCCATTTGGATTTGGAGACTATACAGTATTTAATGAAGTTTCACATAGGGAATTAAGATATAATCTGTTGTAACGATATAATGTGATTTGGTATGCATAGGGACAATTAAAGTCTCATGAGTTGATTTTGATACATGGTTTAGAATTGCTATAATAGTGATTGCCTTGAGAGCTTGGAGACATTAGATGTGCAGAGACATTTCGGGAATGTACAGATCCTTTAAATTTGAGGTAATTATTGAGTATGAAAGGATTGAAAAAAAATCAAGACAGTGAATAGAGTTACTTACAGATTATGATCGTATAAATGAATATTTTTCTGAAAGGCTAATGTTGTATCTAATGCAGTAAGCAGAAATTTTAATAGCAGTGAAGCATGAATTTGGATATTAGGGTCGCCAAATCTAGTGAAATAAAGAGTATAGGGTTTGAGCAAAAATGAAGTACATCTAGCTATTGAATTTAAAGAGCAGTTTACATGGAAAGTTCAGAAAAGTCCAAACTGAGGATCCAGAATTGCGAATTTTATTGAGGAATTGAAAATTGAATATGAATTTTGAGTCCGAATAGGAAAAATGTTACTTTGTGATTGAAATAAAAAGGATGCATACTCGATAAAGATGATTGAGTAAAGATGAGGTTAGAGAGCGCATGAGTTGCAACTTAAGCTAGACATCCTAGTAGGAATACGCCGAAATACTATATAACTGCTAAGGATGCAGAAACAAGTGACTGAATGTTTGAAGTACCAACAATCTTAACTGTTGGGGATATGCTTAAAGCTTATATTTTAGAGTTCATAAGAATACAAGATTGATGTGTAGTTCTGATTGACTACCGGCATAACAATAGTGACATCATTAAAAATATTGTATGGGGCGTTATAAAACAAAAAAAGAGTCGTTCGCCCCTACATCCAAATGAAGAGGGCCTAAAAGTGGTTGAAGGCCAGAATTGTTTCGAGATACTAGGGATGAGTGAACTGAATCTGTAATAGGAATTAAGTGATCCAAGAAAGATAAATGAGTTAGGTGGATCAACACCGGACATATGGGATACAGTGAGACAGATTTGAGAGTTAATTGTATTAGCACTAAAGAACTGTGAAATATCAAGCGAAAGATGAAATACTTCTAAGAGTATCACCTTGCCAAAGTGTGCTTGGATAAAGATCAATATGTGCTCAGATTTGGAAAAAGAATAAACTAAGTTCGAATTGTATTGGTTCACATGAAGTTATAGAGAGCATAGGACCAATAACTTATGAGTGGTATATTCAATAAGGATGTATGAGAATTAGAACGTATGATATGTGAGCATGTTAAGAAATAATGATATAACTGACAGGAATGTATTGACAGTTTGTGATATGTGCTTAATTGTTGATATATTTAATCATTTACACTTAGCAATTATTAGCATAAAAATACCTAAGATACTCACTTTAATTCATATATTATTTTAGGTACAATTCGGAAGCAAAGAAATTAAAGTGAGTTAAAAGCACGACATATGGATCATTTTCCGAAGATTTATTTTTGCTTATCTTCATG
>JANKOD010000006.1:8742284-8760608 GCA_026284645.1 Erythroxylum acuminatum | reverse complement strand
GGCTAGGGGGTCAACGTGCACGTGACTTAACGAAATAGGTTCTCTCTCGCCCAATCACAACCAATTTATGCTCACATATTCATACACAAGAGTAGCATTTTATGCTTCTTTCATTCTTTCGAATCATCATAGTTTCATTCTTTTCTCTCAAATCAAAGGAATACACTTTCAATATACACACAATATAACAAAGATAGCACACATAGGGCATTTGCCCATTACACAACAACTATAAAAATGTTACCCACCTATCGTCGGTATCCGAATTCAAGATTGCCCTTCCTCCTTGTCTTGAGTGGGGTTTTCTTGAGTTCCTTCAATTAAAACACATTCCTATTCAATTTCGCAACTCATCGGAAAAGTCATAACATTCAAGAATCAAAGGATAGTTGACATTAACCTTAAACCTAACCTACCCATAGCCCATTTAAGCTAGAACAACCAAAACCCTAGCTTAGAAATCACAAAATCCACTTAATCCCACTCTTCTCTTCTTTCTTCCTTCATTCCCAACACAAACCCTAACTTCCATTCACCCCCTTTCTTGAATCTAACTTAAGAAAAGATGAATACTTACCTTTAGTGCTTGATTTCTCTTCCTTTTCTTCTTCTTTCTTCTTCCCCTCAAGCTTCGGACGACCCTCTCTTCTCTTCTTCTCTATTTTCACGTTTTTCCCTCTTCTTCTTTGTTTCATACGACACTTCTCACTTCTCCTTTCCTTCTTATAATTCATTTATATCTCACTTAAAATCCTACTCCCAAAACTACATAGTTTTGGACACCTCCTTAACTTATAATGCTTTTGGGCTTTCCTCCTCACAAGCCCACTACACACTAATCCACCTATTTCTAATCCTCCTTCTTCTTATTCCACTTATTCTTAAAGCCCATTCTTCCAACAAGCCCTTATTTCTCTTCTTTTATTAATAAGCCTATTACTAATAATCTAATTCTAATTCTAACACTTTAGTCTAATTCTAATTTCTAATTCCCCTTTTCAATACTACTAAAATAAATAAGACTCATCTCTAAAAATATTAAAACAATTAAAAGCAAAATTAAGAAATAAACAAAAGAATAATAAATAAATAAATAAAATAAAATAAAATAAAGAACAAAATTTTCGGGGCCCAACAGTACGTCTCTCAGTGCGTTCAAAATCACAAATTCTAGAGATTTTAGGTTATACATGGTACATTACACAATTGTGTATCAAACCTTATATATCCCAGAAATCCTAAATAGGAGAGCAGACTTATAGAAGCAATTCCAGATGTAGAAATCCTACAGAAGGGGTAATATTGATCTAAAGAACTCATTTATTAATCATTAAATACATTAAGGCTTCATTTCATGCTCACACATATATAAACGTAATGAAACTCTCTTAAAAGTTTCTCAAGACTACCTCTAGTGCCAAAGATAATTTCAAAACTTGTATGTAATTTATTTATAGTTAAAAACTAACTCAAACAATCATTAGCCACATAAATTAGTCATTACAATGGCTAATTTCTAGGAGAATCCAATTAGCTAACCACGTACCTCCGACCTATATTAGTTTAGCTAAGGTTCGACTAGCCTATCCCCTAACCTAACACACTAAACTTATTTTGTAGCTTTTCTCTTAGGTTAAGCCATGTGAGCCAAACCTTTAAGTTAGTCAAACTCTAAGGGTCTATTTGTTTCTATTTTTGCTTTCAAATTTAGTAAAAAGTCTTGTTTGTTTGAGTTTTTAGTTTCTGTTTTTGGTTTTGGTTTCTTTCAGTTTTCAAATTTTGTGAAAACCATAAAAAGTGGTTTTGTTTTCTATTTATGTTTTTTTCATTATCTAATTTACTATCAACTAAATATATATTATTGAATTATTTAATATATTAATTATTAAAAAGAATTATGAATAATTTTATTTAATATTTATTTTAAATAAAATTATGATAATTGAATTTTATTTAATAATTTATTTAATTTTATAATTAAATTAAGTTATTTTCATAATTATTAATAAATAATTAAATTTAAAATATCTTCAAAATATATAGATTTCAAGTAAAATTTGATTTAGTAATTAAAATATATTTAAAATAAATATTAATTTTTAAATTATTTATTTTGATATAATAAAATAATCTTATCAATAATTCATTAATAAATATTATATAAGAGATTAAAATAAATTTAATTAATTAAAACTAATTTATCATTAAATTTTTATCTTATATGTAATTATTATCAGTAATAAAAACATATAACTTTATTGACATTAACAACCAAACATGCTTTTGCTTTTATTTAAAAATTAAAAACAGAAATTAAAAATTAAAAATTACGATAAAAAAACAAAAGTTTCTCTAAATTTATTTAAAGAACAAGATATTTTATTTAAAATTTAAAAGAAAATTTGTCTTTACTGTAAAAGGATTTATGTATTATGTTTTACGTCTAAATGATCATGAGTAAACTCTCAATCCATTTAATAAGCAAGACATGGTTATAAGAAAGCTACAATGCTTGTTACATATGGAGTGCCTGCAGTCTTTCTTATTCCTAACTCTTTACTTAAATTTCACTGAAACCCTTTTGAGCTATATTTGGTATTCTACTTTACTTGTTCTTGCTCTTTGATCACTTTTTGTCCTTTTATTGAAGTTGATCTTTGACCTTTTGATTAAATCTTTGACAAGCTGTTTTACTAATATCACCACATACTTAGTAATAATATATATTTTGTTATCATTTGAGTTAGAACTTCATTTAATCCAACAATCTGATTTGAATCTTATCGTTTGATCATCTTTGTAAGCTCGTAAAAGAACACAACGGAAGTCACTTGTAATGAATAACAAAAAATGTATTTAAAATTTTAAAAAATATCGAAATACTTTCTAATATTTTTTTTGCTATGTGGATATCTAATATTTTTCATTATAAAAATTCTTATAATATAGAATTTAATGTAAATTAATATTCTCTTATTTACATTATAATATATTTAATGTGTGACATAAATAACTAAAATTTTAAATAATTAGTGATAACGTAAATTCTCTCGAGATAAAGATTTGGGGTGTCTCTTACTAATGTTTTCCAAATGTTTCTACATATTTAAATCTGTTATCTCCCAACTACAGTTAGCTTTTAATGTCATCATTGTTCTCATCCCATGCGGACAACCTTGGGCTGACAGTACTGCATGTTTGTCTTACTTTGAATTCCAATTTAAGCATTATATTAATCAGAGTTACATATTCCCAAATTCACTCCCCCCGTCCCTGTTCATTTCGTTGGATCTAAATTTTGCTATTTCGATTATTGAGCTTGAACGAATATGAATCTAACTGTTATGTAAACCTATCTGCGTTCTGAATCTCTTTTTCCTCTAGCGTCTAACTGTTATCTAAACCTGTATGCGCTATGGATCTTCTGAAGGTATCTTCGACAATGTTTGGATGGGAGCTCTACATATAATTACTGCAAATGGGATTTAGGTCTAGATTATTTCGTATCATCTATTACATTAGCTGGTTGCTAATGTGTTTCATTGTGTTGTGCAAATAGATTGGCCTTGTGTTTTGTCTTAAGACTGCTGGTGGTTAAGTACCAGGTGGCATTTTGACTCCCGATCGAAATCTTGGAGTCTTTTCCTTTGTGGAACGAGCCGCCTCTCGTTTGATTCCCATTGGCCCAATTCTCTCTATTTCGCTAAATGAGGAAGAAAGAAGCTTTTAACACAACAAAATCCACCATTCATTGAGTTTTGGTGCCGTCACAATTCGTTTCCAAGCTAAAGTTTGTGTCAGTATAGAAACAGGTGAGTAAATTGGGAATTCTGCAGGAAGAGCTTGTTTTAAGTGGGGAAATTGTGGGACGTGTGTTTTCAGAAAGCAAACCGCAATTGGTTGGCAGCAATTGCCCTAGGGATTTGGCAATGGATAAATTTTAAATTAAAATTAAAATTTTTTGTCGTACAATCTTTTCTTGTAATTCGAACTTGATTTAGGATTTCACTAAGGCAGTTAAAATATCACATCTATTTAAACTAAAGCTTTTCTTATTTCAGAATACTACTTACAGACGTCGTCTCTTCTTTCTTAAATCTTTTTCGAAAATTTGAACAAAGGATAATGTGGGCCTACCTAACTGACCGGGACGTTTAGAATGTGTGCAAATTCAAGTAGAAAGGCCAAAAAAATCATTATTTTTAAAATATAGTGTAAATGTAAACATGCAGATGGAGTCTTTTAATAACGTATAACGAAAAATATTATCATACTACTTGTATAACTAAGACAATGTAATTTGAGAAGCAAATAGGAAGATTGGGTGAGTAGAGTTACTTACAGAACAGAAAGTAATAATGTATGTATGTATCCCAAAATAAAAATAAATAAATAACCAAATCAACTACTATTGCTCCTCCTGAGTCCTGTCTCCTGTCCTGTGACGCGCTGTGCCTCATCTCGCAGCCCCGGACGGCACGGCACACACTTGCAGAGAGCTTCGATGATATGTTGACCAAACCCTTCTTATCTCTCGACTTTTCCTAACCCTAACTGTCCAATGCCAAAGCCGCCCGCCTCAGACGTCCGCCGAATCGACCCGCGGATCTGGCGTGCCTGTGCCGGCTCCTGCTTCCAAATCCCCACCGTCGACTCTAGGGTTTTTTATTTCCCTCAAGGCCACTTGGAGCAATCTTGTTCTCCTACGTCCACTCCCTTTCTGTCCAATCTCCTTCTCTCTAAACCCTTCATTCCTTGCCGAATCTCCGACGTCTATTTCCTCGCTGATCCTGTCACCGACGAGGTCTACACTAAGCTCCTCCTTGTTCCTCTATCTTCTCCTCCCGTTGGCCTTCTAGAAACCTCTCCTAGCCTCTCACGTGATGGCGTTGGAGACTTTGATGACGATGAAATAGTGGCGTTCGCTAAGATCCTAACTCCTTCTGATGCCAATAATGGTGGCGGTTTCTCGGTCCCGAGGTTTTGCGCTGATTCAATCTTCCCGCCATTGAACTACCAAGCGGATCCGCCTGTACAGAAGCTGCAAGTTGCCGACATTCATGGAGTTACTTGGGAGTTCAGGCACATTTATCGCGGGACGCCGAGAAGGCACTTGTTGACTACTGGATGGAGCAAGTTTGTGAACAACAAAAAGTTGATCGCTGGTGATTCTGTGGTTTTTATGAGGAATTCCAGGGGGCAGATGTTCATCGGAGTGCGTAGGTCTCTGAAATTCAACAATAACAACGGAGGGGATTTCTCCAGGTGGCAGGAGCAGATTGGTGGAGGAGGACCGAGTGGACAGCGCGAAGTGAAAGTTCAGGAGGAGGGATTTTCGAGGAATGGACGAGGAAGGGTATCGTCGGAGGCTGTGGCCGAGGCGGCGGAGAGGGCGGCGCAGGGGTTGCCGTTTGAGGTGGTGTATTACCCGAGAGTGGGTTGTTATTCGGAATTTGTGGTGAGAGCTGAGGTGGTTGAGGCTTCGCTGAACGTTTTCTGGAGTCCGGGAATGAGAGTGAAGATGGCGATGGAGACAGAGGACTCGTCGAGAATGACGTGGTTTCAGGGCACGGTTGCTGCTGCTTCTACGCCAGATTGTGGGCCATGGCATGGCTCTCCTTGGCGCATGATTCAGGTATATACACGTGTATATGCTTGTTTATGGACCAAAAATAGTTCTCTTGAATTGAAAACCATTGTGAAGGAAAAAATTTGATATCTGTATGCTTTGTTCATTGCTGAAAACGTTTGTCGTGTAAATTTTCTGGAGTATATGAAGATGGTACTTTGGTGAAACAAGGTCGCTACATGGCAACTATGTGCTCGCTGATTATAGTGGCCTATTTTAAGAATCGCTAGGTTAGGAAGTTTTTGGGAAACAATTCAACCAATTGAAATTAAATTTACAGTACTTCTTGAACACGAAGAATTTGCATATGCATTAGTAAGTGGATATTACTTGTGTTTGCTGCAACTTTTCGTACAAGCATGTCTTCTTTATAATCTAGCAAACAGTTGTAAAACAAAGTTTAATTATTTCAAGCTAGATTTTACTTGCCTGCATTAACCAAGTGAATATGGATTTAATGATATTGATGTTCTTGATTCTTCATGTCACACATTTGCATAATTAAATAGTCTACGGAAATAAAACGAAACATTTGATTTATTTTCTTTTCTTTTATTCTTCTTTCTTTTGTTTTTTGATTGAACTTGTGAATGTTAATTTTACTACGTTATACATTATTTTAAATGTATTTTTTCTTTATTCACTTCTTCCTCTGTTTGCGCGCGCGTGTGATATAGGTTATTTGGGATGAACCTGAAGTTCTTCAAAATGCAAAGAGAGTGAGCCCTTGGCAAGTTGAAGTTGTTTCCCCCACATCACAGTTTAATGTCACTTTTCACCCCTCAAAGAAATTCAGATTTCCTGAATATTCTGGATTGCTGACAGATAGAGAGCGAGAACTCTTTTTCCCGCTGTCAGATCTAACAAATTCATCAACTGGGAACACGACCCCACCCTTGTTGAACAACCACAATTTTCCTGCTGGCATGCAGGGAGCCAGGCAAGATCCTTTCTCTATATTGAGCTTTTCCAACCTTTTAAATGACAATGTTTCTCAGATGCGATCTGATGTGCCCTTTGGCAATAATATGGTGCCAAAGTTGAAAAACGTGTGTACTGAGCTGAACATTGGGAGTTCACAATCTGAGAATTTGTCACCAGATAGTCATAGTAGTGTGCATTCTTCTGGCAATCTTATTGGAAACCAGTTTTGCAACCCAGTAAAAGTTGGTAATAGCACAATTCAGCTATTCGGTAAGATCATTCACATGAATCAGCCTGTTGAAAATGGTTTCGAGAATATTGGATCCATGGAAGACAGTGGCAGTAAGGGGTACAATGAAACAGAAGACATAAACAGTGACCAAGATCTTCATACAACTTCATCTTATACAGAACTACTCAGCAGAATTGACGATGGATGTCAAAGAGCCTCAGCTGTTGAAGCTTGCTCCTTGTGAACTAATGTTTGCATCCCGTCACACAGTTAAGTATCTGTACAGGTAGCTTACTTCCAAAACTTTTACCCTTATGTGACACGACTAGTTTGTCATGGATTTTGTGACTTGTATAATCAGTTTAAGATGTATATCAAAGAAAGAATTGGTTGAATTAGTTCATTTGCAGAGTAATCTTAACTATTGAATTGGGTTTCTTCACTACTAGGATCTATAATGGTTTCAAAATGACACTTTAACTTGTTGCAGTATGTCATCACAAAGTGCGTATCATCACTATCTTCTTTATACAGCAGAAGTAAGCCTGGCTTGCCAAGATGGAAATCCTATTTGACCTGCCATGATTACGCTGATTACTTTATATTTGATATTCAAGCTCAAAGATTTATTGGATGAATGGATTTCTGAAGTGACATTCGTTTAAATTATCAGAGGCAAAGCTTTTAGGAAGTTTGCCTCAGTTGAATAACAGAAGTGAGGATGACAAACAAAAACTTTTACCACACCCTTTACATTTGGTTGTATTAGTTACCTATTTCAAAAACTTCCATTCCACATCATGGACAAGCCATTCTACATATGTTCGTTCCTGAAAGCTAATCATGGTTTACATGTATGGAGGATGGACATGCCTTACTTCATGTTACTCTTTATAGCGTCCTTCTTTTAATGCTCTGTTAAAATCAGTCAGATTAATTGTTGCTCTTCATATTTCTTTTGAGGAAACAGTAAGTAAATGAACTTGAGCGAATTCTGCAATAGTTGCTATATTTACATTATCAAATCTTTTTTTTTTTTTTTTAAATATAATTCTCTTGCTGCTCTATGCTTGCAGGTACTATTAGCAGTTGGAAGCTGACCTCTTCTTTAGATGTTAGGGTAGTGGACTAGTGACGCAAGAATTTTCAGTTGGCCGAAGTGGCAACTGAGACTCAGACAATTGTGACCTGATATATACATTTTAAGATGGGATTTTGATGTGTTTTTGGAATGTGCATACTTTGCATGAGATTGCCACAAGTTGTCTTCCCCTAGTTCGGTTGTCAGATTTTCTCTATTCATGTAATTTTCATGTTTCAAAATCAAAGCACTACGAACTTAATTGTGGTTTCCTCTTCTTCTGAGAAGGGAATTTGGAGAATGCTGTTTCATCCAGAAAATAATGTTACACTTACTTTATATATATATAAACTGCTACGTAATCGTGCCTAGCAATGGGCAATTATATATATATATATAACGTGATCAATAGATTGAAATAGTGACTCAGATTTGATTTGAATTGATTGAACTTTAAATTAGGATTAAGTTTTTTTAATAAAAATTTTAAGCTTTGGATTGAATTTTACTTTGAATTATTCGGTTTGATTTAAAGTTTAAAATTTTAAATAAATGATGTTTTTAAGAAATTAAAAACATATATGTTTAATTTTGTTTGATTTGAGTTTGAATAGATCTAATTGAAGTTTAAATTAAGTAATCTAATCGAAGTTTAAATCAAGTTCAAGTTGGAGCAAGTTTTTGCTTTCTGGTTCGCACGTTAATGATAAATTACCAAATGTGAGGAAAGTGGTTTCCTTCCTGAGCGGGACTGAGTGTAAACGTTGGTTTTTTAACTTCATTTATGTTTAGTTGGTTGATTATTAATAAAATAAAATGTATTTAATCGTACGAAAGAAAAGTTTATAATGAAATGAAATGGATCAGAATATGATTAAAAAAGAAAGTTTCACATTATATCTCATTTTATTTTAAACAATAAAAAAATTAAACTTTAAAATAAAATAATAAATAATAAATAATATTTTACTATATTATATTATAAATTATTCTACCTTTCGATGTAACATAGTCTTAAAATTAAAATCAATGGGAATTTGAATGGAATAGCCAGGCTCCAAAATTGACACGAGGGGATGAGATGTCAAGTAAAAGGTTCAAGTTCAACAACTTACCTACTGCCATTTCCTTCCATAAAACAAACGAGACTTTGCGAGGACAAGCCTTTCGGTTGTTTCGATGAGCCATCAAATTTGAAGAGAGAGAGAGTGTTCAGGAGGCGAGCAATAGCATCAGAGTTAGCATCCCACACACACAGACGCACACTTGTTAGAAAACAAAACCAGCTTTTGGATTCTATCATCTGTCCATGGCTGTTTCTCTCTGTAACCACTCTTTGCTAGCTCCTTCTCCTCATCCTTTGTGTATCTCTTTAAAACCCTCCAAAACCCTAAATATCATTAACACCCCGTCCTCTATAACTCTTGGTTCTTTCCATTTTAAGCCTTCTCTCTCCAAAACCACCTTTGGATTTTCTTCTCCCCTCATCAGCACCAACAAGTTCAGCAATTCGCTTTCTTTTAAGGCTTCTGTTTCACCCTCTCCCTCCGTATGTATCCATCTTCTTCTTTAATTTTTAATTTCTTGACTTCTTTCGGTTAACGCGTTTTTAATTTCTTGACTTCTTCTCTATTTCCGTTGCTTTATATTAATGTTTTATCGTTGGATGTGTGTAAGCTAATAGTTGTGATTCATTGGAGTTGTGCTGCCAATTTTCAAAATTGACCGTTTTAGTTGGTAACTTTCCTGATCTCTTTGGAGCCATTGCATGTTATAGCTGTGACAGATCTAATAAACAAAGTCTACGAAGGGCTATACGTTTTGCCAATTCTTGATACATGAGGTTAACTATGGGTTAGGTCATGTCATTGTTTGGACATTATCGCCTCTGGGCTGCTGTAATTTTGGAGTAGTTTATGGACACTTGGAGCATGCAAACGCAAAACAAGTGAAACAAAGTCATGTTTAGATTTCTAAAATTTCCCAACCCAATGTTTATCTTGTTACTCAAATGTGTTAATTTAGGCTTCAACTGACGCATTTTTTGTAGTTTTATCAGTTAAGGAGTTTGCAGTTTTTCTTTCTGTTAATAAGAAAGGAGCATATATCAGGTTTTTTAAATTGGTTTGTTGGATTCCATGTCCTTTGTATGTTGAGGTACACTTTTCTGGATCTCCCATCCATCATTTCTAATGGTTCCGCACGTTTTATTTCCATCTGCCTTAGTAGAACAGCATGTTTTGGTTATAATGTGACTATGTGCTCTGTTGACTATTGTACATAGTTTGGCATGGACAGACTGAATTATGATTGAATCTGTATAACGTTTGTTCAATTATTTTCATGCACATTTCATCAATTAAGAAGGTTTGGCATCATTGGTTTTTTAGTTTCTCTAGAAGACCATGTGACATTAACTTTGAGCTAAATGCTGAAAGCTGCAATTGAATGATAGAATGCCTTTCTTTTTGTGCTAATCCACCTTATGCTTGATACTTTTTGTGAAGAAAAGGTGACTTCATTCCATGTGTTTTTACTTTGTAGATTTTACGTTTCGTCAGTAGAAGTTTCACTCTTCCTAACTTTTAGTTTTACCTTTAACTTGTCTCCTCATCAATTCAGACAAATGACAGAGATGAGAATCAGCTTAATGAAGTGAATGAATTTGAAGATGAAACAGATCAGAAAAATGCATCTAGCTTGATAAGCCTCTTGAGAATTTACAAAGAGGCTATCCTTATTGGGGACAAGAAGACTATAGCAGACGTGGAGGCTAAGATAAGTGGTATAGAAAATGAAAATAATATATTAGTGCAGAAAGTTTCAACCCTATCAGCAGAGATAACTTCAGGAAAAGAAAAATACATACGCCTGCAGGCAGATTTTGATAATTTTAGGAAAAGGTCAGAGAAGGAGAGAATTAACATCAGGAGTGATGCTCAGGGTGAAGTAATTGAGAGCCTTTTGCCCATGGTTGACAACTTTGAAAGAGCTAAGGATCAAATAAAACCTGAAACAGAGATGGAAAAGAAGATTGACACTAGTTACCAGGGTATCTACAAGCAATTTGTAGAAATCATGAGAAGCTTGCGTGTGGCTGTTGTAGCAACAGTGGGAAAGCCTTTTGATCCCTTGGTGAGTGACTACTCTGGAACTTATTCAGATGGTGTGCTTAGTCCTTTATTCACGGTTCTTGTTTCTGCATGCTGATTATCTGCTCCCAGTAAGGGCATGTACACATAGGATTTAACAGGAAGGACATACATACACGGAGTCACAAAAACATGCTTGCACAACACATTTTTTTTTCTTTTATTGTTAGAAATGCAGTAATTCCAAATCTAAGTAAACATTGAATGAAGAATTCCAGCAATTTGTATATGGAGGACTTTGATGGACATGTGATGTTAATAGCTTGCTGCGGGTGGTCTTTTGCATGGCTGGATAGGGCCAGCTTAGAAACTGCAATTAACTTCTCAGTCTGTATTATTTGGAGTTAAAGAATAAGTTTTAGGGATTTTATCATAAAGGTTTTAAGTCAAATATACAAATTCAAGTTTATGCGGGCACATACATATAGAAATATAGCCTTTTTGTATTCTTATATTATATATATCTAAAGTATTTAATTGGCATAATATCCTGCTGTAGCTGCATGAAGCTATAGCACGAGAAGAGTCTCAGGAGTACAGGGAAGGGATTATAACTCAAGAATTTCGGAGAGGCTTTCTCCTTGGAGATCGACTTTTGAGACCAGCAATGGTTAAAGTTTCTGCAGGGCCAGGAAGCAAGAAAGCCTCTGTGGGTACTGAGCAACCTGCTGCAGCTGCTGGATTAGATGAAAGATAATATTTGATCCAGAAGTTGGCACTATCCGATCGTATTTTTCAGCCTGTGAAGGTTCTGTTGCCAGTGAGGGTAAAAAGTTGCTAGCAGTTGGTTTATGGACATCACGTACGGTTTCCGTGTCTTGCCAAACCAATTCTGGGGGGACAACCTAGAGTTTTTCATAGATATACATGTATTGGAAATGTTTTTAGAGTAAATTATTGATCTTTCTAGTATTGATTTTGGGTTTTGGTCGTCCAAGCTTCCCTTTCTTTGGATCATTCAAACTCTTAGAGTTCCCTTTCATTCGCTCTAGTCAAATCAATAAATGGTCTCCAACATAAATTCGGTTGATGTGATGTGTTTGTTTATTTCAGGATGATTTTGTGGAAGAATAGAAAGTACGGTTGTCTTACACTTTCTATTGAAACAGAATACCCACAATCGTTTGTTTTATTTCTGTTGTATCTGAATGATTCACCAAGCGTATATATAAATGTTTACAGAGATAAGTAAAATAACCGTTCCTTTCATAAATCTTTGCATAGTATCAGAGCTGCGTCTGTTACCAGCTAACTCTGGCTCATAGTTACTAGCCAAAATGCTTCACAATCTTCCACCCCTTCTCTTGATTTTCTCATCTTCGCAAAAACTCTAATCTTCCTATGGAGAGCTCTTGAACTTGGAAGTTTTATCATTAGTGTACCTTCTTCTTAGTTCATCACTGTGGACATGGATCAAGCCAAAACCTAGATTACAAAGCATAGCGTAGAACAGATTAGTTGTTGCTGCGTTGGTTGCTCTCAACCATTGGAGAAGAAGTGATCGGGCAAGTAAATCAATCTAATTCATACTACCAAGTATGGCAAATCCTGGAGAGTCTTTATGTTCAAACTTTCATGCTTAGAGTCCTGTAACTAAAACATCAACTCTCAACAATTAAAAAAGGATCACACATCATATTTGAATACATACAGAAAGTCAAATCCATAGGAGATTCACTCCAAGTTGTTGGATATGTCATCACAGAATATGAACTAATAGTAAGTTCTCTCAATGGTCTTGTTCATGAATACGATCCTGTTGTGGTTTATTTAACACACTCTATGAAAACTTCATCTCTGCAAGAAGTACAATACTCTCTCATGATGCATGAGAGAAGGATAGAACAGTAGAATACAATTTACAAGAAGTGCAATACTCTCTCACGATGCATGAAACAAGGATAGAACAGTTGAATACAGTTGCTCAGGCAAATATTTCATGCCAACCTTGCAACTTACAATAACAATAACTAGAACCGAAACAATCAAGGTGGAAGAAGTGGATTTAGAGGCAGAGGAGGTCGTGGAAAAGGAGGCAGATGGAATGAAAATAGAGTTTTTTGTCAGTTATGCCACAAACCTAGATATGAGGCTTTAAAATGTCACAAACAATTTAATATATCATGGCTAGGCAACACTACACAGTTATGGAAATAGAACAACTTCACTCATCAATCTACACAAAAGCAATACACAAAGTAACCCTCAATCTTACTTGGTCTTTAATTAACAAGGTTATCCCTCTTCTGAACCAGTCAGTGACAATACGTGGTTTGTAGATAGTGGGATTACAAATCATGTAACAACAGTCCTCAACAATCTCTCAATAAGCTCCGAGAATGGTGGCAAGGACCAACTTACTGTTGGTAATGGTAATTCTCTTCCTATAGCTAATGTTGGTTGTTCTCATATCCATTTCCAAGACAACATACACACACCTATTGTATTGAAACAAATCCTACATGTTCTAAATATAACCAAATACCTACTAAGTATATCTAAACTTACCAAAGATAACAAGATTACTGTTGAGTTTACTAATGTTAATTGTCTGTTTAAGGACAAGGTATCAAGGAATGTTCTACTTAGGAGAGTGCTTCGGGATGACCTATATAGTCTTGAAGCTACCACACCACAAAACAAAACCAGGCTAGTCATACAACCACATCCTACTCATAAGTCTAGCGATTTTTGTTTTTCAAAATACACAGATATTTCTTCTTCAAAAGATAGCCACTGTGAGGCAAACTTAGCACAAAAGAATGTCAATGTTTGGCATGTCAAACTAGGACATCCATCCAACAGTATATTGAAACAAATTCTAAGTTCAATGAAGTTCAATATTAATCTAAATAATTTGTCCTTTTGTGATGTATGTAAGCAAGGAAAACTGCATAAACTACCCTTTCAAACACGACATAACAACTCAAAATCCATTAGACATCATATATTCAAACATTTGGGGACCCTCTCTATATCTCTCAACCGAAGGACATAAATGTTAGAGTAGTGCTCTAAAGGCAATCACTTTTAGCACTTTTGTACAAACTTTATTTTGATTAATAAAGTGAAAAGCAATTTTCATTAATTTGATATTCATATTATGAATTGATGTCTATCTTAAATTGAGTTGATGAAGTCCATGATACAAAACATAGCATAAAGGAAATCATGATGAGATCATGATAATGATATTCCTATCATGTGCAATTATATTAGCATCTAAATTATCCCTAGTCATAGAATTAATGAGACATGACATTGTTAATATGAATAGATTAGCACATATTATACTCCTTGATTTGATCAAGCAGTGGATCTCATAAACTGTAAGCATGAGATGTTTAAAGTTAACATGTGGATGTTTACTAAGAGTAGTAAGTACATCGGATGACTCGCTATGAGATTATCATATGGATGATCTATCAAATGTCGGTGATTATTCTCATAATAGAAATGGTGCAAATATCCTTAGACTTGAGGTACTCAAAGATATCTTGGATACTGATCATGTGCTTTGATATCATTCCTTGTTGCCTCAAGATGAGGTTGCTCATAGGGTAGTGATTGGGTACAACTAATGTATTTGAAGGTAACTGGGTAACCAATAAAGGATTAACCACTTTTGATAGAAAGAGATGATACCCACAACCTCTTATTAGGGTCATTACTCAAGAATCTCTGGCCAAAGTAGACGTGTCATGAGGAGAGTCTTCAATGACATAAAGAGTAATGAGATCCCCTGGACGAGAACTAATATCGCTTGGACTAAATGTGACGTAGTTAGTCTAGTGGGAGTTGACACGTGACCCATACTCCGAACTAAGTGGAATATAGAATGGTGAAAGGACGAATTGCACAACAATTGCCTATGGAAAGGTTCGTAAGTTAGATAATTTACTATCAAAGAGTTCGTATGTCAATCCACTTATTTTCCAGTAAATTGGCGTAATGAAACCATTCATGATTTGCTCAAATTAAAAGATAGTTCAAGTGGCCAAAAATCGAAAACCTAACGGGTCACACGCTTAGGAGATTGAGGAAATGTTTTGGGATAATATCGCAATATGGTCGTGGTAAGAAATGTTGAAAAGGAATGGACGAAGCAAATGTTACATGGATGTCCAAGGTGGAGTCACGATTGTGACCAACTAAGTCACGATCATGACCCACTAATTCCAGCAACATATATAAATGATTTCTCGTCACTTAAATATAGAGGGAGTCCAGAAACGTTTTGGACATTTAGAGGGAGTTAGAGGGAGAATTTCGTTGCATGTCAAGTAAGGGTTGTTTGATGTTATTGCATGTGATATAATTCTCTTCTATCCTCTCTATTGAGCATCCTACTTGTGTTTTCATGTTGTTTGGTGATCAAACCTTTCCTACACAATATATTTCTTCATCTCCGCATGTTTTTCACTGGCTGTTGAAGGCGTTTGGTGTTTGTTACAACCCCAACAAGGAGAAGATTCAAGAAATGAGAGCATTTGCAAGGTACATATGTTGTAATTTCATGCTCTTACATTTTGTTTATATATGTTCATGGATTCTAGGTTCATGGGATATCTTGGGAGTTGGAATTTTGATTCTGACACTTTCGTTGCCTTGCCATACATGTGATGCTTAATCCCGGGCCTCTTTAATAGTGGTATCAGAGCCACTTATGCATGTATTAGATGATCTATTGAACATGTGCAAATTGTTTACTAGGTTGTGATTAACATGCATATTGATTTGGAAAAAATCGTATAAATCGTAGAAAAATGGTTTTTCTGATTTTCTTTCACAGAAATATTTATAAGATGTTGTATTATGTTTCTATCAAGGAAAATTTCAATTAATTATCATTTGCTATTTTATTGCGAATTAATTTCCAGTATGTTCATATGTTGATTTCTGAGAATTTCTGGAAAATATAATGCATTAGTTGATTTTGAAAATTTTGTAGAAAAATTATTTTTCTAATTTTCTTTAACGAAAATGTTTGTAAGGTGTTATATTATGTTTATATCAAAGGAAACTGCAATTGAATGTCATTCGTGATTTTAGTACAGCCTAATGCATGTATAAAGTTCTGAGAAATTCTGGAAAACTGATGAACATGCATGCTTGTAAATTCCAAAATAATTTTATAAACAATTGTTTTTACGAATTTTCTTCATGAACATGCAATTTATGATGCTGCCATATGTATGAGATGCATGACACCTGTTTTTGAAGTGGTTAATATTTTATTCTCGATTTTACTTGCATGCTGATTAATATGACAAATGTTAGTGGACACATGTAGTGCTGGCTAATTCCACTTAGTTCATAAACAATTCCTTAGAATTAGTTTCTGTAATTTTTTATTAGGCACATTTAGAATGTGTATAAGACTCTGAAATTTTTCCTGAATTAATTGAATTCGATTCAATTAATAGATCAAGTCAAAGTCAACATTGGTCAGCTTTTGGAAAATTGATGGGGCTGACTTGCTTGATGTCTTATATGTATGTGTTTCGGTTATAAGACCTTGAAACATTTTTATGAGATAAGAAATGTATTGTTTTGATGCTAGTAGCATGTTAAGTGCATGTGCTTGAAATTAGGGCTTCTAAAATTTTCTGGACATGGAATTGGTCTCTTTAGTGTCTAGTAGGTTAACTCATTTATCTTGATAATTTTGGTCATCAAGATATTTTTGGCTTGTGCTGAAATTGTCTTGATAAATTTAAGATGACCTAGGGATGTGTACTATAATTAAATTGTTTAATTTGGACATCAAAATAATTGAATTTTATGGTCCCTAATCAAATCACATTCATAATTTGAGTTAGCCGACACTAACTCTAGCACCCGATTCGGTTCAAGAGCTGAATCGAATCATGAACTTTTGATGCATAGTTAAGTCACAACCTAAATTAAACCTCCTTTGTGTGTTATATGCATTAGATGTTTTTTAACGGTTGGTTAAAAAGGCATCATAGGGTGGTTATGGACTTAGGCTCAATTTAATTGAGGCGTCTATAATTATGCCATATAGTTATGGTAACCATCCAAGTACTGATGAGACCTAAGAACAAATCCCTTAACCTAAACGTTAGGACTTACGCCTTCTATTGATATGCAAGAGTTCTTTTAAAGTTAGGTTGTTAGGCAAATCCAAGCCCGCTCTACATAAATATGTTCAAACCATGGAAATTAAATTTCTGGATTAATAGATTGGTCCTAATTAGAAGGGTAGATTTGTTGGGTAAACCCAAGGTCAACGTGGATAGAGGCAAAGTTGGGTAGTATACATGAGATGTATACAAATTAAGAGTTGATAGCCTAATGAGTGTGCTAAATCAACAGTTGATGGCACAAGTCAATAGTTGCATATTGAATGCAATTGGTATGAATGATACCTACATATTGACCTAAGGTGGCTTGTTAGGCAAACCCAAAGTCATTCTTAGTGATATTGGATATCGACCCACTAGGTGAACTATAAGTTTTCTCGGATTCATAGTGAGGGCTATAGATTCGGATAAAATAATGGGACCTATAATGTATGTGATTAAAGTTCTTATTGATATGTATTTATGTACATTCCAGCGCTCTCTCTCATTCTTCTAGGTTATTAAATCTCCACAATGCCTTCGTCTAGTGTGAACTTACACTCTCTACTAGACTCTAACAAACTCACGGGATCAAACTTCTTAGATTGGCTAAAGAATTTGAGAATTTTCTCAAATTCGAGAAACTAGGATATGTCCTAGATGAGCCACTTTCCAATCCCCCTGATGTCGATGCCTCTGATGAGGATCAGAAAGCTTACAATAAGCTATTAAATGATAGTGAGCTGGCTAGCTGTGTCGGACCTCGGCCTCGGAGCCCGACTGTCCCGGGAGGTGAACCCCGATGAGGCCCATTCCTGAGACCCTGTCTTTGCCTTGTTGAAATCCTTAACTTGACACTTGCTACTATCTCAATTGGTGGTGAGCTTACATTGACTAAGACATAAACCCTGACTACTCTTGAAAATGTTGAAAATTTACCCTTTAAACCCATGTCCGTTAAACGGACATGTGTGTCCGTTAAACGGACATGAATTAGACTGGGATGCCTTTTTTCCCGAGAGTGTCCGTTAAATGGACATGTGTGTCCATTAAACGGACATGAAGTGCCAAAATGGTACTGTTTCTCCCGAACCTACACGAGGCGAACATGCATACTATTTCAACAGAATGTGTCCGTTAAATGGACATGCGTGTCCGTCTAACGGACATGATGCTTAAACTGGGTACTATTCAACCCGAGGCTGTCCGTTAAACGGACA
>JANKOD010000006.1:8718211-8735866 GCA_026284645.1 Erythroxylum acuminatum | reverse complement strand
CTGAATCTTTTCTGACTATGTCACCTATTTTAGAAGCACACAGACCTCATATACCTTAAATCCTACCTCCTTCACCCATGCAAACAAATTTTCACATTGGCATCAAGCCATGTTTGATGAGTTCACAGCTCTACATCGTAATTACACTTGGACTTTTATCCCTCCTCCCCCTAATGACAATATTGTTGGATGTGAATGTCCGTACCAAAAGAAATTCTGATGGGTCCCTAGATCGCTATAAAGCTCGTTTAGTTGGCAAAGGCTATCATCAATCTCCTGGCATTAACTACACTGATACCTTTAGTCCTGTAGTCAAACCCACCACTATTCACCTTATCCTTACCATTGCTCTATCTAAAAATTGGACGGTTCATCGACTCAATGTCCAGAATGCCTTTCTTAATGACACTATAAATGAACTGGTTTTCATGTCTCAGCTGATGGCTTCATTGACCCTCACAAACCATCGTATGTCTATCATCTTCATAAAGCTCTCTATGGCCTCAAACAAGCTCCAAGGGCTTGGTTTTATTGCCTGAGTCAAAAGCTATTTGATCTCAAATTCACCCCCACCAAATCTAACACGTCCTTATTTGTTCATTCCACTACTTCTCATATCACATATCTCCTCGCCTATGTTGATGATACCCTAATTACCAGATCCTCGTCCTCTTTCATCACCAATCTTATTCAAGACCTTAACACTACATTCTCTATCAAAGATCTTGGTCTCCTTCATTACTTTCTTGGGAGAGAAGCAACTACCACACCCACTGGACTCCTTCTTACCCAAACTAAGCACACTAAAGATTTTCTTCTCTGCACAGACCTTGCCCAATCTAAACCTGCTATCACATCAATCACCTCAACTCTTCCTCTCCCCAAAAGTCATGGTACCCCTCTCCCTGATCCTTCTTAATATCGAAGCACTGTTGGTGCTCGCCAATATCTTTGTCTTACCCGTCCTGATATTCAATTTGCAATAAACAAAGTCTCTCAATTTCTTCATTGTCCTACCGACATTCACTGGACCGTTGTTAAAAGGATCCTTCGTTATCTTCAATCCACATCAAATTCTGGTATCCATTTAACCCGACAAATCTCTCTCTATTCAAGCCTACTATGATGTGAATTGGGCTGGGTGTCCTGATGACCGTCGATTCACATCTGGTTACTGTATTTTTCTAGGAACAAATCTTATATCTTGGAGTGCAAAAAAACAATCTACTGTTGCCAGATCTAGCACTGAAGTTGAATATCGCAGTATAGCTAATGCTGCTACTGGAATTTGTTGGATTACGTCTCTTCTTGGTGAAATTGATTTCTCTCACATCATACCCACTCTTTGGTGTGATAATCTAACAAAACACATCAAGATTGATATTCACTTTGTCTGAGATTTGATTACCAGCATGGCGCTTACTATTCAACATCTATCTTTATGTGATCGAATTGCAGACATCATGACTAAGGCTTTATCTTCCTCTGGCTTTCACATTCTTCGTGACAAACTCACTGTGACAACTCCTGTTCGCTTGAGGGAGGCTGATAAACATATGCAGATCTTCTACAATCTCACCAACATTATTATGATTTGCATTATCGTATATTCCGTTTTATCTTTTGTATCTGATTTGTATTTATTTTCTATATCTTATCTATTATTATCTCAACAACTTAGATATCGCAAGACTTATATAATACAATGTAAAATTATTCATCAACATACAAGAAAACAATACATTTACATATCAATTCTATTCTTCTCTATTATCATACATATACCGATGCATAACAAAACGAGCACGAAGCTGATCGCTGGAACCGGACGGAAACTTTCCAAATTTAAATACCCCAATCAGAAAGTAGCAAAGACGAACAAGAAGACGGTTCCATGATCAAAGCTACCGACACGACACGTTTCTGAGTGCTGTATTAAATTAAAAGAGTCGCGGTCAATGGAGCTCCGCAGAGTCCATGACCCGACATATAATTTCGTTTTAGGTCCAGAAACAATTAATTAATGAATGAGTCTGGAGCTTTTAATAAATAACTCAACTGAATCTAACCGCTATTCCGTCTACCTTAGCCTGTCTTGTCTGTCTATAACAACTGGCTATTCACCAACTTCAACATTGCGCCCAGGTTCGTCCTCAACCATTTAAGCACGCTCGGCATATTCAATTCACGCGCCTTCTTTCTTCCATTCCCTCTCACTCTCACGTTCATTTTTAACTAATATATTTAGTAACCATTTTTTCAAGGTTGCAGCCTTAAATTAGGGTTTGCGTGCCCTGAAATTTTTATATGGAAGTGAAAGGCAACAGCAGGAGAGTTCGTTATTTCCGGTGTATTATCTGCAAAAATTGTTGTTGTTGTCCTTAAACTTGGGTTCCCGTTTAGGGTTTTGTCTTATAACTAATATGGATTTTACACAAGCACAATCGGGCCTCTCTCTAGGATTCAACTCGCATGTAACGTCGTCGAGTTGTCCGATTCCCTTGCAATTACTCGATGAGAAGAAGACTCAGGACGTGGAGATCGAGAACGACGACGGAGACGACGATCAAACTGAGGACCAGCAGTTTAGCTTGTTGGGACACCAGATGTGTCTAAAACGGCAGAGAGAATCGTCATGTTCGACGTCATCAACGAACCCTCCGAAACGACAAGCCGTTGAAGTGGGGCTTGAGTCTCGGCGAACCATGGTTCGGGCTTGGGGCAATCAGACGCTTCCTGTAGCAGATCCGGAGATTTTTGAAATGATGGAGAAAGAGAAACAGAGGCAGTTCAAAGGGATAGAGTTGATAGCTTCTGAGAATTTTGTGTGCAGGGCAGTTATGGAGGCTTTAGGCAGTCACTTGACGAATAAGTACTCTGAAGGATATCCTGGGGCGAGATATTACACTGGGAATCAATTTATTGACCAAATTGAGTCTCTTTGCTGCAGTCGTGCTTTGGCTGCTTTTGGGCTTGATTCTGATAAATGGAGTGTAAATGTGCAACCGTATTCATGTAGCTCTGCGAATTTTGCTGTGTACACTGGCCTTTTGTTGCCCGGGGATCGGATTATGGGGCTTGACTCTCCTTCTGGAGGACATTTGAGTCATGGGTATTACACTCCGGGAGGGAAAAAAGTGTCTGCTTCGTCGATATTTTTTGAGAGTTTGCCTTATAAAGTGAATCCCCAAACTGGGTATATTGATTATGAGAAGATGGACGAGAAAGCAATTGACTTTAGGCCTAAGATACTTATTTGTGGAGGGAGTTCTTACCCCAGGGAGTGGGATTATGCAAGATTTAGACAAGTTGCCGATAAGATTGGAGCTGTTTTGATGTGTGACATGGCTCATATTAGTGGTCTTGTGGCAGCCAAGGTTTGTGATCAATTTAACTTGAATATACACTGTGAAGATTTTAATTTGAGATGTATTCTCTTCACTTTGAGAATTTTGGATGCGTTAAATTTAGAACTCTTTAAGTATCCTGCAATCCTTTGTGGATTACGGAAAAATGGATTTGAATAGCTTGAATTCCTTACGTGAATTTGCTGGTAAGTGATTAATTTGAGATATTAGCTTTTAGTTGATATCTAATCCAAATTTAAATGATACATTGAAATACTAGAAGAGGGTGGGTATAATACAAATTGGCTGGATTTCTTGTCTGGGCCCATTATGCACTGCGTATCTATTTCTTGTTTCCTGTTGTTTCCCTATATTCTTTTGGCGTTTCTTTCTTCCAATGTGTCCACATACTTGATACTTATGTATTGATTTCTATGTTAATAAGAAAAATATTTACTCTATTGGTTTCTAATACATGAACTGAGCATTCTTTGGGTTGTATCTGTCATACTTCTCACAAAATCAAGTTAACAAATAGGCATAAGCATGTTTTGGCGAAACTAGGTTACAAAAGTAATTCAGGAATGGTCATACCAAACTTTGATGGATTAACTTAATTTTCACAGCCTCGTATACTAAATTACATTTAGTTGTTTAAGATTTCTGTTGATCTTTCAACGCTTGGTGAATTAACTGGGATTGCATCATACTGTTTGTAGTTTTGTTTGCTTATGACCAAGTCTTTGGCTATGGTCTTTTTAATTGTTGATTTGAAGCTGACTAACCTTGAGTGTTAGTCGTCATTCTTTAACCATAATCTACCAACACTTTTGGTAGCCCAGCAATTTGATATCTTCTTTAATGGTCTGGGAAGAGCTTTGATAAATATTTTTGTAACCAATTATAATCATTTTTCTTCTTTTTTTATTATTTTTTCGTGTTTGCAGAAAGCACAAACTGATTTACATTATTTGGTATTTGATAGGCTTTGCTAATTCAGACAGCTTGGCTTTTGTCTTGTGCAGGAATGTGCAAGTCCATTTGACTATTGTGATATAGTTACCTCAACAACTCACAAAAGCCTTAGGGGTCCTAGAGGAGGTATTATATTTTACAGGAAAGGCCCAAAACCAAGGAAGCAAGGCACACATCTTAGTCTTGGTGATTTTAGTAGCCATTATGATTTTGAGGAAAGGATAAACTTTGCAGTCCACCCATCATTACAAGGGGGTCCTCACAATAATCACATTGCTGCTCTTGCCGTAGCCTTAAAACAAGTGGGTACTCCAGAGTACAAAGCATACATGCAACAGGTAAAGAGGAATGCTCAAGCATTAGCGACTGCTTTGCTGCGAAGGAAATGCAGATTGGTCACTGGGGGTACTGACAACCATTTACTGCTCTGGGATCTTACTACTTTATGTTTAACAGGTAAAAACTTAATCAACGCTCCTTTTCTAAATGAATCTCTTGGATATTAAGTGATTCCTTATGCATTGAATCTTTGGCATTTCTACTTTGTTGTCTGTTATTTTCTGCGACCAAAAACCATGGTGTACGTAACAGTTAATTCGTAGCTTTTATGCTTTTTCTGCTGTCATCAGTCTTTGTTACTTGGTTTGGGTTTTTAGGCATTATAATAGTTTGTGGCTATGCTTCTTTTGTATTTCAAGCTTCCAGCTGCCTGAGTTCTTTACCCAAAAGTAAGCACACCTGAAGTCTTGATGCAGTCTCACATCTCAATTATCTTTTGGGTCATTAAATTCGATTTTGAGTAAGTGGATTTACTTTGCACTTTGTAGGACCTCAGGCAATTATAAATGGTCATGCCAGGCATTAGGTTTAAGGTCATAATGCATGAAGAAGTTGCTAGTTGTGTGCTATGTATTTGTATATGCATGCAAGTACCTTTTATTTGGCCCATGAAAGTTTAGCAATTCGCATGCGTGATTACTTGCTTATTTCTCTTTGGTACTTAGATTGATAATATAGATTGGCTAATACAAAATATATGCCACTGACCATATAATCACTTGAATTATTGGATTCTCCTACTGTGCAGTTTCCTTTAACCTTTCTAAATTAAATGCTTCTTCTTAATGCTGTTAAAGTATCCCGTTGATTCATCGTGGCTATTTACTTGCTCTGGTATTAAAGTCAACTAATGATCCAATGGAGGAAACTAACATGATGTTAATTTGAATTGTCCTATTTACTTTCAGATTTAAAATTTGTATATTATTAGTTGACAGCTGTGTTCAGTTTTAGTGTTGGATTACTTGTTCAGTATGTTTCTCATCTGCATTTTTGTTTCGTCTTATTGTCTTATCAAATGATTGGAGCATAATGTGTAGATAATTGTGTTCTATCTAGTAAATAATATATTCCATGGTTTGGCTGTACAATATGAATTCATAAGAGTGAGTGAGCAATTATGTGACGTGAACAGTTTTACCAATATGGGAAGGGTCACGGCTACACATGTATAGCTATTGGAATAATCTGTGCGATTTGCATATCGAGTTTAAGTCAAATTTTCAGATTGTCCATTGTCTTCTCTGTATTATATTGGCTACAGTGAGACTTTGGTGTTAGGGTTAGATATCTTTTTTTTCTTTCAATTTTCCAAATTTTGGTTGGGACCCTGAGAATTATGGCAAAACTTCTATGCAGCATAATGTGTCAGGATAAGGATTGCATCTCAAGTTCCTTCCTGAAATTAGTTAAAAGTATCTTGTTTTGACAAAGTCTTAAAAATAGTTAAAAGTATCTTGTTTTGACTTTTGAGCACCAGTGTCCATGTGTATGGTTGATACCAAAATCACAATAAAGTGATCTCATATCTACTCACTCCGTGTATCTCTATGTGCATTTAACTAAACATCCTTCACTGCTGCTCACTCCATGTATCTCTATGTGCACTTAAGTAAACATCCTTCACTGTCCTATTTAAAGATATTTTAGGGTAGAATTATGTTTATATGCTTAAGATTATAGGAAGTTGAAAATGGCACAACTCTCTGTAGTTTTTCCCTTTTCACTTCATAACACTGTATTTCTTTTACTTTCTGCAGGCAAAAATTATGAGAAGGTATGTGAAATCTGCCACATCACACTGAACAAAACTGCTATATTTGGAGACAATGGTACTATAATTCCTGGAGGAGTGAGAATTGGTGGGTATTTCGCTCTCTATTTATACCTATAAAATTAGAACTTACATATATCTATACAGTATTGTTTTATGTCATCCAGGTACTATTTGTAAATGTTTTCGGATTCTGGGTACTACTTTATAGCCAATGCCAAGAGGAGTCCAAACTTTTCTTTTGTGAATGTGTCCTCTTTCTAATTGTCAGCTCAGTTCTGTGCTGACCAAGTTAGGTTTGTTCTCCAATTTCCAGTTAGCTCATTATTCTGTTCTCTTTCAGGTACTCCTGCTATGACATCAAGAGGTTGTTTGGAGGCTGATTTTGAGATGATCGCAGACTTCCTTGTTAGGGCTGCTCAGATTGCAAGTTTTGTGCAAAGGGAACATGGAAAACTTCAGAAAGATTTTGTCAAGGGCCTGCAGAGCAATAAAGATATCATTGAGCTGCGAAACATGGTGGAAACATTTGCTTCTCAGTTTGCGATGCCAGGATTTGACATTTAAACATGTAAAAGAAGCTACTTGGCATACATTTATAGGTCATTTTCTTAATTGATGAAGTACAGTTCAGCATACCCTTGCAAATTTTGCTATAGCCTTTATTTTATCATTCATATGTTGTAAATGACAGGTATATGTCTATCTATTGGATCTGTTTCAAAGATTGCTTATGTCAGTTTCTTAAACATGTTATGCAGATAATGTGAAAACGACCTAAACAATAGTTAAGTTAGGTATGTGTGGCTGGTTAAAATATACTAGAGAAGAATACCCAACGATTATGGCAATGAAGCAGATTTTGAAGTGATTTAGCTGCCACGCGAAGCCTGTTTGCCATCCGATCCCGCCTCTCCTGGACTGTACGAGGCAACTTCACATTAAGGCTTAAGCACATGTTGTTCGTGCAATACAATTCCAGCTGTAGGTTGATTCTTTTTCTCATCTTTTTTCATTACTTTTGGAAGAGGTGATTCAGTCTTGCTGGAGCACTGGGTGACTATAATAATTAAAGGCCTGTTGTGACAGTTTAATGGAGTAATCATGATTTTACAGGAAGCTGCTGCTGTCTGCTGTCCACAACCAAAACAATACTTTTGATGTTTAGCTTTTACTTATCCGATTCATTATTTTGTCGTTTAGCTTTTTCCTTTGGACAATGCGGATCGGGCAAGGGACAAAAAGCATGAGATACGGTTAGAAAACTAGAAATAAATTAACCATCCATCAAAAGAGCATATGCAATTATGCATAGAGCCAGAGATGTTATCTGCTAAGAAGGGTACTCCATTGCTTTCATTAAAGCTGAAAACCCCAAGAATCTAGTCACCTCCCTACTCCTATACTTGAAAAGCTTCTGTTTTACATCATTATCCACCTACTGCAAACTACTAAATATTAAATCTCCTTTACTACAAAACAACAGCTAGAGAGAGACGGAGGGACCGGTTTAAAAACTAAAAATTGTAAAAGTAATTAAAAAAAACAAAGTAAAAAGATTTCATAGGAAGCTATCCTGTCCCGTCCTGTCCATTGTTTCATCTTGTCTATATTTTTAGTAACTGTAAGGGAACAACTAGATAACAAAGATAAAGCCAAGGTAATCAATTTAATTTTTTTAACAAACTACTTTCCTTCTATCTTCTGTCAAAATTTGATCTTTCATTCTTTTATCTATGACTGCAAAAATCTAAAAGCTTCTTCCTTCCTTCAACTATCTCATCAAAGAAATCATCAAGCTGCCCAGTAATGATCTCTGCCCCAGATCTCAACACCCCAAAACACCCTCTCAAGTTCTCTACTCTTTCTCTTATCTCTTCCTCTGTTTCCCAATCCTCCACCACTCCTTCCCCACACCTCCTCTCGAGCTCTGCTTTAAGCTCCTCCATAGCCATCTTTGACCTCCTAAATTCATAAAGCAGAATCCCTGGTCTCCCATTTATCTGGTTTATCTCTGCTGCAACTCTCTGCTGCAATCTTGCTGTCGAGATCATGAAAGATGATCCAAAGAACAAACACCCTTCATAGCCTCCTCGCAGAAAACTGGGTTCGGGCCAACAGTACACTATTCCATATAGCAAGATCATTAGAAGTAAAGAGCTAACGTTTCTCATTGCGTACAGAACCCCTCTAAAACCATTGAATCCATTGAGTTTTGATTCGATCCCAACCTTTTCATCAAAACGCAGTGACAGGGGTCGGATTCTTGTTTCCATTGAAGCTCTATTCTCCTCTTCCAATCCCACAGCCTCCCTTCGACACCCAGAAATCGCTCGTATCACCTGTTCCAAAGATGCAAACTTTTTAAGTCAAAAACGTTTATTTCTCAATTTATAGTTTTATAACTTTCGGACAGCAGTCTGATTGATGCAATATTGTTATTGGCAATAGAATTAAAAACATGATTTTAGTGGGATTTTTTGGATGAACCTGGCGATAGACTTGAAGAGTAAGATGACGATGATTGTCAAGATAAGAAGTGATATTGAATCCAGCAGAGTAGTAACTCTCCATGCCAGATATGCCTGATTTAAGCACAAGGCATGCCTCCCAAAGCTTGGAACTTTCGTCCATGTATTCATCGAGCCACTTATCACCAACAGGCAAATGAAGTTTTTGGACAAGCAAGATCAACTGAGAGTGGAAAGATCTTAACAAAGAAAGTGCCCTCTGGAGGAATTGGATTGACATGAAATTATTTGAAAGATAGACTCTTTCAAGATCGTCAATCCCTCTAGTTAGAAAAGAGTAGAAACCATTGACAGAATTTGTAGAAGCAGGATCCATTCTGAAGTGAGGGACTGTCTACAAAAGACTGAAAACGAAAAGCCCCTGAAAAATGTATAAAGAAGAACGAAAGAAAGGTAGAGATGGTAATACAAGAACGATGGAGTCGAGGGAGAGAGAGAGTTATGAAGATGGGGGAGGGTATTTAACTAAGAGAAAGTAGAAGCATAAAACAAAGGGGAAGTATAGAAGAGAGGGAATATCTTAGGCGTCTCAGGTTTCTAAGGTTGAAAAGGATTGTTGGGGAGGGAGCAATGATGGGTGTTTCCTACAGAGAGGGAAGGATGATTGGTAATACGCCATTTTCATTGTTTGAAGGACGGAAAAGAAGAGAAAAGAACTTAAAAAGAAGTTGCATATTCAAGTAAAGACGTATTATTATTTACTACTACAGAGGAAGAGAAGTAGAGACACTAGGGAAATGGGATATACAAAAGCCATTCCAATTTCTTCCATTTCGGAGACTGTCTTCTATATCTGATTGGTTATTTAGTTAGGTGCATGTTTTTGTGTAACGAGTAAGGACTAAGGAGAGGGAAAGGAGCAAGTGGGTTAGTATGATTAATATGTAGTTCCCAACTTAATATGATGACGATGGAGGAATGTTCATGCTCATTGGGGGCTGTATGAAGTTTGACTGAGTTTATTGACTGAGATTCTGCTACTCATTCTACCTTCTAATTTGTTTCTGCTTTGACGTATTACATCTTAGTCCTTCCTTTAGATTTTAGTGCTGTTTTTGGCTTCTTCTTCTTCTCCTTCCTCGAGCTGCTGACTTTTGTTCCTTTATTGAAATTTGTAGTTTTTATCTTTTCTAGAAGAGAACTAGTTCTTGTTTGTTCATCTGAATGAAAACGTTCTTTGTACACGTACCCAAAATCAAGTCCTTTTAAGACCATGGCTTCTCTGCCAGTTGTATATTCCACCATCCACCCCATCACTGATTTTTGGTACAGTTCTAAGGCCCATTTCATAACGTGCTGCTTATCCTTGTGATCGACGGCATTTGACAAAATGTGTTACCAATGGGTGGGGCTTGATTTCTAATTAACTAAGAAACTATCGAATTGTCGTAGGGAAGTGTTTTTAATTTATTTTTCTAAGCCTCTATTAGAGTTCTGTATGCTCAGTTGACAGGGGACCATGGCCAAGACCATGAGATCTTCTTCCATGGAAATTTGCATAGAGAGAGTAGCCGTGGGATTTTGGAGAACGGGACATCTTAAAGCGTAAGTTAGTCATTGTTAGATTTCCATGGGAAAGGGAACATTATCTTTAATGTATGGAGCACCACAGTATGTTTAATAATGTCTGGTGCTAGGTGGTCCAGCGACCGGAAAAATAAACATAATGTGGTGGTTGGATTTCGCCGCCGGTGGCTACGATCCCTTTCATACCCTTCATGTTATTCAGCTCAGCATCATAGAAAACCACTTCTGAAGAGAATGTTTCATTTTCTTCTTCTTAATGGTCCTAGAAGGATACAACTGGATGGTCCAATAGCCTCACTTACAATACACATACGAAAATGATACGAAAGAAATAATAATTGTTCTAAGTTGATACAAGGAGGAGGGGAAGAAAAAATGATCTGTCAGTTCATTTAATACACCGAGTCCTCGCACAAGTCAAGTTGCTTATCAATATTAAGTTGTGGTTTCCATGCAACGGCTTATATTTCCAATCCTCCTATTTTCTTTCTTTCACATCAATATGGTTTTTTTTTTAAGGTTAAATCACCCGGTATTCAACACCACGTGAACAAATGACTATTTCAGATTCGAGCTGGGAAGGACCCTTGCGGGCGGCAAAGCTCTTCCTCACAAGTGTTTAAAGCGACCCTATTCTCAAAACTCGAATTCGAGACCTTAGTTAAGAATGGAGAAGCCCCTGTCGCTCGATCACAGCTCTCGTGGGTACATCAATGTGGTTCATACATTTATATTGAATTTATATAAATATATAAATGTGATTTAATAAAATATAATAAGAAACACTGCAATAAGAATAAGATATCAGATTTCCTCTGTTTTAGGCATGAGACGAGATTGTTTAACCTATTCCAAATGGATAAAATAGAGTTAGATGAGGGTTATAGGGTTATGGAACAAAGTATCTGTTCTGTTCTTCTTTTTATTACCGAAACAAATTATGGCAGGTGGCTGAAAAGCCTAAACGAGTTGGCTTGCAATTATATCTGTATTCTGTAGGTTTCAAAATGAGGAGACAAATTTTGAAAACTCCACAAAAAAGTTCAAAATAAGAAACAGGGGTATTATTGCCATATATGATTAAAGCAGATGTACCGGTTGTCATATCTGCCCTGTCTCTGAAAAGAGAAGGGCTAATTATATATATAAAAAAAGGGGTTAAACTTAGTGTTTTTTTTTAATTTTAGCCCGAATTTTAAAAGGTAGTAATAAAATGTTCAAATTTTTAATTTTTTTTCTAATTTTAATCCGATATTAGTGTTTCTGTTAAGTTTGCTGACATGATTTACCACGTGCTTCAGAAACCTTAACTATTAATAAATATTAACTAAAATTAACACAATAAATGAAGATTAATGAAACGATGTCGTTATTTAAAAATGACCTAAAACGAACTTATGTTTTGATTTCAGTTTTTTTCATTCATTTTTATTTTGTTCTCTCGATATTTTCACTCTTCAATTTTCAGATTATGCAACCTCGATGCCTTCATATTAAGGACATCAAAAGAATGAACTAAAAACGAAGAGCTGACTGATGCAGTACGCTATAATGTAAAAGTAATTTGAAGTGTTAGAAAAAGAAACAGAAAATAAAAGGCTGAGAGCATAAGGAGAACAATAGATAATGTCGAGCTAAAATTGAAGAAAATTAAAAGTTCAATTATTTTATTGTCACTTTTTAAAGTTTAGGCTAAAATTGAAAAAAAATTGAAAGTTTGAATATTTTATTACTTCTTTTTTAAAATTCAAGTTGTAATTGAAAATTTTATGAAGATTTGGCTTTTTTAATAATTAACCCAAAATTGAAAAAGTGGAACTTTAAAAAGAGCTTTTGAAGGTGCAAACGAACAAAAATTCTAAGGCATATGTCACCCTAAAGCTACGTATATGGATAACCTTTATACTAATTTTTGGGTTAATAATTAGAGATAATATATTTATAATAATTTTTTATTTTGGTGTTTAATCTTTCAAATTTTCAATTTAATAAGTAAAATTTTAAAATGTGTATAACTCAAGCAAATATAATATCTTTATTAATTATTTATTAATATGACTAACGAAAATCCTACACCAAATAACAAACGTTGGGATAGTCACGTAAGTTTGATGAACACTTAAATCCCTATATATGACTTTCGTATCAACTCAAAATAATCTTAATTTTATATTTTTCCTAAATTGTGCCTCGTGTATTTTTAGCTCTATTGCTAATCCTTGTAAAGGTACCTTCATATATTCAAGGCGGGGAAATTGGTGATAGCATTCTTTTGGCATAAGATTTGTTTAGAAAATTACCATAAAAATCAATCCTAAATAGTTGCAAAATGAAGGTTTACTTTTATAAGGCCTTTTTCAAAAATCAATTGGAACTTTATTTTTTATGCACTAGACATAAAAATCAATTGGAACTTTAATAAGAGTATATCAAACATTTCATTAACTTTCTTAATAACTGTGCATCTCTCTAAAACGACTTTTATTTTAGACAGGAGGAAGTATTGAGTAAGAGAGCAAGTTCATCTATCACAATAAATGTGAAGGCCTAAGAATTTTCAACGTGTCTTTTGTTGATTCCAACTTAATCAAGACTCTATTGAATTCTTTACAAGTTTTTAATAATCGATCTAGTTTATCAATTAATAGAAACAAGGGCTATTTAATTAATTAGCAGGAGCTGCTCACAAAGCTGATTGGTTTTCCTCAACATTAAGGCTACAATCCAATGATCCTCTTTTCAAATATCTAGATATTTTAATAAAAACTAAGAGACTAACTTCATCTATTACTAGCTTCTATTTGACACCATACACAAGAGAATAATCCATTGAAAACATAAATTTCTTTCACTTGGTGCTAAAAAAAATGACTCTTACATAAACTCACAAAGCAGAATAGCATGGAGAATTGGACATCCTTCTTATTTTGTCATATTTAGCTAGTTTGTGATATTGTGGTCCTTTTGTTTTGTAATGGATGGATATGGTCAAACATATTGTATCTTAAATCTTATTATTAATTCAATTTTAATTTTTTAAAAAACTTATTACATATGTTCTATAATCTACATATCTATTGGAGTTCACATTTGATGCACTTGAACAACTAATCAAAGCTATAGAAAGACTCTTAAAGAACCTTTTATGGACTAGTGTAAATTTAAATACATCATAAGCTAAAGTCAAATGACTTAAGGTTTACCTGTCTATAGTTGAAGGAGGACTAGGCTTAATGCCAATCAAAATAATGAACATATTAGGAGAATCTTAATTTAAATAAAAAGGAGCTATTTGGGTGAAATGGGTCCACATTAAAATGAATAACTTGCCAAAAATTTTAGAAAATTAGCTCTACTAATTACACTATTTTTATGATAATTTTAGCTATTTAATTTACGCAGATCGGCAAGAAAGAAATGTAATAACTTTTAAGAATTCAAAGAAAAACATTAAGGTTTTGACCAGGCTTCAACACTATTAGCTAGATTAGAAAGGCAATCATACTAAGACACCCTTATATCGCACTAACGCCGAAATGGAAAGTAGATGGACCTTACCTCAAAGTCATTAATTACAACTTGATCACGTAGGTGACTTAATTTTCATTAAATATCAAAAAGCTCATGATTAGCACTAGCAGTACCAAGTTCTCAGCCTAGATTCTATCCTTATCACATGGAAGCTGCCGGCCTAATTTAGGTTTGGCTGAGGATAGTGAAATATGGCAAGTTGTAGTAATACTAAAATCATATAAACCAGCTTAGCTTTCCCTTTTCCAAGTTAGTTTCTTAGTATTCATGCAGAAGCAACTGTGTAGAAGTTTTTGAAGCTTAGCTGTATTCATGTTCTTGCCTTTGGCTGATTCTTCCCTTTTGGGTAATTTATCTATTAATTACAATTATCAAAACATATTATCTATATACATATTGTGTAGATATAAGATATAAAATAAAGAAGTTTAAATGCATTATGATCATATATTAATTTCTTTTGATATGTGTATGGATAGAAAAAATAAAATTTATTTGAATATTGCTGTATTTGTGCATACATTAAACATAAAATTTATATGATATTGAAAGTTGTGAAGGTGCTTTTACATAAATCTAAAATAAAAATTAATATCTAAAGTATTAATTATTGACGTCAAATTCACTTCTTAAAATGCACGTTAGTTTTTTTGTATGTTATGCATTAATTATTATAATAAAAGTTTAATATTTTACAAGTTTAAAGTTTGTTTTACTTTTAACATGTTGAATGATTAAAATAATTTTGTGTAAAAATATTTTTTTACTTATTAATTCCTTGTACATTATACACAAAATCATGTTAAAAATATAAATAAATAAATAAATATAATCGTGTCTCTCCAATTAAATATAATATTATCTCTTGTTAAATATAATATTAAAATACCATACATTTATTAGTTGTAACGAATCATTAAAATCAAATAAATTGATGGTTTTACTTTCATTTTTCAGTTGAAGTTTTCTACTTTAGATTTTTAGTTTTGGTTTCTTTTTTTTGTCAAAAAACTCATTTGGTTAAGATTTGTTAGAAATAAAAATCTGTTGGATCGAGATTTGTAATAAAATTTGAAAACAAAAATACGTTTGATTTTATCATCCAATTTTTTGTTTTATCTTATTGTAATATTTGATATCAATATTAAATGGCAATTTATTTCTTAATATATTAAATTTTATTCTTAAACTAATTAATTATAAGAATTATTGAAAATATATAAATGTTTAATATAATTAAAGAAATTTATATAACAATGTTTTTTTAACCATAAATAAGAAATAAAAGAAATACTATGCTTTAGCCACCTACCATAATAGTAATGCATCTCAACAAAAATTCCTTCCACATCGTGAGCCTAGGAGGATATTAATAAATACTTACTTTTTAAATATAAACTGAAATTGATAACAATACTATTGCTATGAAAACAAATTAGTAATGCCATTAATCATAGTCTTTAGTTCAAAAAAATTATTTGACGTGACTATATGATGTTGCAAGACAGCTCTTCATGTCTGATTAATTGATCGACTTTTCCCAAAAAAAAAAAACATATATTGTGACCTTCCTTTGTTATTAATAGAGAGGGGGGATGAAAAAGGAAAGAAAACAAACACATATTATCTCCATTATTTGCTGATGTGATTAATAGAGAAATATATATGGATTAGAGTCCAAAGCCATATGGGTTGTCCAGGTATCTACCAAATAATTGCTCCATTTGCCATATTAGATCTAGTTGTGAGAAGATATCTTGTCAATAAAACGTTGGCACATAGCTAGCAAAGTGATGAATTACCTTACCTATCTTGAACAACAAGAAGCAGGGAAAATTGAGTACACAAAGCACAACAACATTATCTAATATGTTGCACAAAAAACGAATAGAAAGTAAATAGAGGTGTTTTAATAGATCCATTCTTACTGTTGCACGTTTAGCTACATTACATTCACCTAATCAATCATTTGAGAAGAAGAAAAGCTTGGTGATGGTTGAGATGACTGGGGATCGAGAGATAGATACCCTCAATTATGTTACATTTACGTGTGGACAACTTCCGTCCAAAGGAGAGACCCCGATGGTAGATAGATAGGCCATAAACGCATCATGTTGACATGACCTAAGAGCCTTGATATTCAATGGCTGCCCCTGTCTAACTTTGTTCTTCATCTAACTTCTCTTTATTTCTCCACGCTTCTTACTGTTGTTTGTACGAAAATATGTGAAAGTAAAGATGTGTGCATGCAGACACAGACACACGCACATGTGCAAGAAATAGATAACTTACCTACCAAATCTGATCAACCTATCAATTCCCATCCACAGATTGCTAATCTCGATCCCAACTTATAGGTATCTATCCGGTCCCCAAGTCGTGGCTTTTCCACACACCTCTATTTTGGATGAATGTAGTGAGGTTGATGGCCAACCAATAATAAGAGGCATCGATTTTCTTTAGTAGTTTAGCTACTGATGGGGTTCCGCTTATGCATGGGGAAATAAAAACGAACAAATACCTCCTTATAATTCCTAAACATGGTTCACGCTCCATTAAAGAGTCTTTTCGTATTCTCATACGAAATCTGAAGTTTAGTTGAAGAAATTTCAAAATTTTTAACTTGAAATGATGATGTGCTTGGTGATGAATCAATTTGTCAAATGCTAGTGTCTACCTTTATGCTTTGGATCTAGACCCTTATAGCCCATGACCTTTTAACTAAAACGTTTTCAATCCTAGTTTTCTGGTTCAACTAGGCCGACAATAAACGAAACAAGGAACCAACTTCAGGATTCCTTGCCACTATCGATGCCCTTTATTCCCCTAAAAGAGGGAGGTATTTCTAAATTGTACAAATCAGTCCAAAAATTATGGGAGTGAAGTCCCGCACGGACACGGTTGTGCTTTTTTTATTTTTACGATGAAAAAGTGCACGAAAACGTTGCGGTTGAGTGGGCCTATGCAGACCTTAGCCACATGTAACCATTCGTTACAACTTACAACCCATCCATCTCACTATATCAAATGAAATGATAAAAACTCCAAATCAGGTTCAAGTGAACATGAAAAATGATAATATAAATGAGAAAACACAAGTTTTGCACGCCCAGTGGGACTCGAACCCACAATCGCCTGATTAGAAGTCAGGCGCCTTATCCATTAGGCCATGGGCGCTTGTTGGTAGATAAGCAGACAATGTTTTATTTGTCTGCAAAACTATGATCTCTATATGAAAACCAGAAATTCAAAATAATGCAAGCTTACTCACTGTAATCTTAGGTCCTGTTTGTTTTCATTTGTTTTCTGTTTTTAATTGCGGTTTTTATGAAAAATAAAACTTAGAATTAAAACATGTTTGGCCATCGATGTTGCGTTGCCCTGTTTTAAAAATTAAAAAAACGGCAACCGGATTAAGAAAACCAAAAAAAGATGTTCCCCTAATTTTTTACAACAGATTTTCGTCTCTACCGAAACTGATTTTTTGCGCCGACTTCCATCTTCAACTGTTGTTTTTTTCCTCTTGGCGCCGACTTGCATCATCATCTTCGGCTATGTTGGATCCCGTTACCGGAACCCAACCTCTTAACATACATATCTTCATACCTGAGCGTGGTACTCCGAAATCTCT
>JANKOD010000006.1:8668633-8681014 GCA_026284645.1 Erythroxylum acuminatum | reverse complement strand
GGCAAAATCCATGTTTCTTTGTCTGGTTCTTAGTTTTGCCTTTCTATTTTTGGTGGGCAAATTTTATTTCATGTTAGAGGCGCAGGGTAGATGTGTTTTGTTTATGACATGGGGTTTTGAGGGGTTTCTCTCTTTCTTTTCATGTTATTACCTTGCCCTTTGGGAATACATATTTGAAGATATATTTAGTGCCCAAAAAATTTGGCTTCTTGGCCACATGCTTTTCTTCTTCTTTTTTTTAGGATTCTTTCAATTGCAGATATTTTGGGTTATGTACTGGACGTTGGATGCAGATGAGGTGGGTTAAGCATAGCATGTCTCTTTTAAAGGGAGGTCTGGGAGCTCTTTTATTACTAATTAGATATCTATGTACAAGGTTGCCAGGTGATCATGTTTTCATAGATTAGTGGTACTGATGTAGTCACTAGTCCACGCGTCCTACATTAGAATTTGCATGGTCATGGTCTCACGGTCGCTGTGCATATAGTATGATGTTGACTGTTCACTTGTTATTTGAACGGGTATGGCAAGATTTGGTTTGGACTCCTTGGACTAGAAATTTCTTGATTGTTCTTTTCTAAAATGTTGTTTTTCCCTTTGAACGAAGGAAATTTTACTTTTCCTCTTTTGTCTTTGGGATCTTCACTTCATTTCATGTTCTACGCTGTGAAATGTGGTGTTGGCGGGAAAGGATGATGCTTTGTGGGGCCATGAACTCTGAAAATTAGTAAACCACATTAAATTTTTTTTGGGTACTTTGGATGACATAATTCTGCTGTCAATCCTGTGCTGTATAAATAATGTATGTTCTTCCTGTCTTATATGATTCAGAATGCACTCTTTATTGAACAAGCTTATGTTTGTGTATGATCTCATGATTTCCTATAGCAAAGCAGCCTTCTTTCTGTAACTTTGACATTTTAAGTCCTGTGTATATTTCAGGATATCTGATATAACAGAGGCTGAAAACCTTGAAGTTGCTGAGAATGCTTTTATGAGTTTTGTATTCTGAAGCTGATGTGTTGCCCTCTTTATGGAAATTAATGCGACAGATACAAACATGGAAACTTCTTCAACATCTGGAAAGCTGGAGGGAGGTGACATTCATGTCCGAAGCGATGATGTAGAGGACGTATCTGAGGAGATGACAGCCCACAGCATCACTAAGGTTGAGTCCAGATATGACAAGGATAGTGAAGAACATAACATCAGTGAGAAGAATGGTGAGAGTGCTCTGGATGATTCTAGTTATCATGCAGAAAAACATGTGGGCACTAAACATAATGTCTTAGACAAGAGGGATGAGATTGGACATATACAAACTAAGTCTGAAGGAGAAAAGCTGAACGATGAGGTTCAACAATCTGATTTTGGTGACAAGATGGATGATAATAGGGGCAAGGATGAAGAAGAAACAAAACGAACTATAGAGACAGTTCTAGGTGAGGAGAAAGAGCCAGAGCCTGTTTTTGATGGAACTGAATTTCCCGGGATGGAAGCTAACAGAGGTTCATCTATTTATTCGTTGGATGCTGATGGTGAAGATGATACCTCTGCATGGCCTGAGAAGGCTGTGGCTCTTAAGAACTTTGTCAAGGAGAAGAGTGCCGTTGCTGTGACCAGCTTAATGCGGGTTCTTTCCAGAAAAAGGGATGGAATAGAAGAAATTTCGTTGGGGGAAGGAAAGGAAGGACCAGATTCAGCCAATGACAGAGAAAATGCAGAAGTTTCTCCAAAATCAGTGGACAGATCTTGGAATCCACTAAATTATCTCATGAATTCACGTGATGCTGATGCAGAAAATAAAACTGTGCAGGGAGCTAGAGTGACTGCGGAATCACACCAACCTATAGCCATGAAAGGAAGAATTATTTTGTATTCAAGATTAGGGTGCCAAGATTGCAAGGAGGCTAGGTTGTTTTTGCACAAGAAAAGGCTCAGATATGTTGAGATCAATATTGATGTATACCCAAGTAGGAAGCTGGAGCTAGAAAAGTTTACCGGGTCATCTACTGTTCCTCAGGTGTTCTTCAATGAAATTGTAATTGGGGGCTTGACTGAGCTCAAGAGCTTAGATGAGTCTCAAAAGTTTGAAGAGAAGATTGAGTACTTAGTCACTGAAGCACCATCATTTGAAGCTCCTTTACCGCCTCTTTCTGGTGAAGATGATGCTTCTAGCAGTGGATCTGTGGATGAACTAGCTCTGATTATTCGGAAAATGAAAGAATTTATAGTTGTTAAGGACCGGTTTTACAAGATGCGAAGGTTTGCCAACTGTTTTCTAGGTACAGAGGCTGTAGATTTCCTGTCAGAAGATCAGTATCTGGAGAGGGAAGAGGTCGGTTGGTATATTCAATTTCTTCTCCTTTGAACATGTAGGGTATTTATTGTTTTGGAACTGCAAGTTTAGGTGACATGAATCCTGTTCCAGGATTGATTTAAGTAAATTTGTTACTTTTGCATAATGCAGTATGAATTGTTTCCCTGGCAATGTTGGAAGCTTTTAGTTTAAGAGTATTTCAAATTTTTTGGTGTAAGAAGTTGAACACAATTTGGTTAGATGGTGTGTTTGATGTTCTAGATTTTTCTGCTTGAACTATAGAAAAACTGAACATGGGTGGCTAACGTTTGACTTTTGAGAAGTTAGGTTTCTAGGAATTGCAATAGTTTCGTGTGAAATGATGTTAAATGGTTAATTTCATCTTATATAGTACCTCAAATGCACAGCTTCATTCCACTCCTAGAAGTTACTACATAATTATGAGCAATCTCTTAGACTTGATTAGCATTATACCATTCCAAGGGCATTGCACTGTTTAGTGTCTATCAAACTCAGATGTGAGGTAATGCTTTTTGGTGATGTTTATTCAAGATGATGGACAAAAACTTATACTTTTGGATGCAACTGTATGGAGTCCTTAGTTTGAAGCTAGTGGCTTCCTTCTGTTTGGTATGATCAGGGATGTAAGTGCTACGTATATTGAAGCTCATAAACATCATGCCCTTACCATTGGTAATTGCTTAAATTACACAAAATGGACCATCCAAAATAATGGGATTATATGTTCTTTGTTGGCTTCATTGTTGTCTTTGTTTTCATCAACTTGATGCAAAGTTCCATGCATATCATGTCTTATAAATTATGCTGTATACATGTCCCGAATCTTTCTGAGACAAAACAGTGTTTGACAGATCATTTGAATTTTTGTTTGTTTAATTCCTCTGATGAATTAATCATCTAGTTGTTAGAACAACGCTCCAAACTTAACAAAATTCCAAATATGATTTTGAAGTTTTCCTCTCCTAATTGTGTAACAAGCAGGCCGTTGAATTTGGACGGAAACTTGCAAGCAAACGTTTCTTTCAACATGTTCTAGAGTGAGTCCCTGGAAATTGCACTATTTGCCAAGTATTTTTGAAATTCTTTCTATGTCCCTTTTCCTTATTCCATTCTCATCATTTACAAGTTTTTTTTCCATGATGCTTGATCTTATAGCGAGAATCTGTTTGAGGATGGCAATCATTTGTATCGTTTCCTGGATGATGATCCTACTGTATCATCTCAGTGTTACAACATCCCCAGGGGTATAATTGAGGCAACGCCTAAACCCATAACAGAAATTTCAGCAAGGCTGAGATTTTTGGCTTATGCTATCTTTGAAGCCTACACATCTGAAGATGGAAAGCATGTTGACTATAGAAGCATTCATGGAAGTGAGGAATTTGCAAGGTTTGATGCATCTTAAATGTCTATATTTTTAGACTCTTATGGATATTTTTTAACATATATTTTCTAGGTATCTGCGAATAATTCAAGAGCTCCAAAGAGTAGAATTTCTAGATATGCCAAGGGAGGAGAAGCTTGCTTTCTTTGTAAATCTCTATAATATGATGGCTATCCATGGAATATTGGTCCAGGGCTATCCAGCAGGAGCATTAGAAAGGAGGAAGTTGTTAGCGGACTTCAAATATGTGATAGGCGGGTGCACGTACTCACTTTCAGCCATTCAAAATGGCATTTTAAGGGGCAACCAGCGGCCACCTTACAACCTCATGAAGCCATTCAGTGTGAAAGATGAACGCTGTAAGGTGAGTTGTAATTACTGGCTTGCATTTGATGTTCAAGGTTGTGATTCTATGGACCATTACATCATCCTTGGAGAGTTGCATTTACAGTACAGATGTTTCCTTGATCTCTGTAATTTCTCTTATATTTCTTCTGTTAAATGTTCTGGTGCGATTGGCTATGAACAGTGGGAGGTGAGGCTAACTAGCAAGCAATTGCTCTTTGTTTCCGTTTTACTTCTGGCACTATAATATGTGAACTGCATAATGCTTCATATATAATCAAAATATGATATTCTTGTACATTCTTGAATTTGGTGATGAGTAAAGAGGAAACTGAACATACGCACTCTTTTGGAAAAACTAATAATTTCTTTATGGTTGTCCTTTCATCTTTTCTGAAAGCATTTTCTTTGGTTAAGTTTCAGGACCTTGTTTCTAACTATTTGAAATTAATTTTTTATAATTGTTACTTTCTGGTTCTGCTGATCTTTATCTTTTTTTCAGTATCAGGGAATATATGCTCAATTCTGAAATGCCAAAACATTTGTTTGGAATTTATATTTTAATTTTGCGTTTTGTTTGTTTTTAGGAGGATAGGTGCGGAGGTGGAAGGTACTCTTTTGGTAGGGTAGTGAAGAATAATGTGCATATAATGGTCTGCTTACTGCAGCGCTTTTGCATCAAATTTATGTCTGAGTTGGCGATTGAGGAGTTCCTTTAGGCAGCAGCTTTGATCACAAATAATTTATGTTCAGAGTTTCTACTATTTTATCCTGATTTATGATCTTTTCAGGTAGCCCTTCCATACCCGGAGCCTTTGATTCACTTTGCATTGGTTTGTGGCAATCGATCTGGGCCTGCACTTCGATCCTACAGCCCGGGGAATATTGATAAAGAGCTGATGGAGGCAGCCCGTAATTTCTTAAGAGGTGGTGGCTTAATTGTTGATTTGAATGCCAAGGTTGTATATGCCAGTAAGATACTCAAATGGTAAGCCATTTTGCTACATAGCTTAATCTGAATTATTCTATCTAGTTGCTAAAGATTGATGTGTTCTTGAAAAGATGGTTGTAATGTAATTTTCTGTCTATCACGCACAAAATACATTAAGACCTCGTGTGTGCGTGAACAAGAGGCTAGAAGATCCAAATCAAAGCGTGGCAGGATAGGAACCAAATTAATTGTGTTACACACCAACAGCGGAAATATAACCTATACTTTTTTTCCAACTTCTCAATTGCACCTTAGTTCTAGTTACTTTTTGTATCACAAAAACTAAATAAAATTGTGATTGAATTTTGAGACCTGTATTTGAGAAAACCTTCAAATTTTAATGGTTTGTAATGATGATAGACCTGAAGATACCTTCTCTGTTCAATAGCTTATGGCAATTAAACTCATGTTCACACATATATGGTATCATGCTTAAGATATCTTGTGTTTTCCATGATCCTCTTCAGCTCCTTGACATGAGTTTTAACAAATGACAACCATTAAATATTTGACTGTCGACTATGCTTTAAGTCATTCTCGTCTATTTCACAACTAATGGGTTTCTTTTGATATCTGTTAAATAGTACTATTTTTTTGTGCAGGTTTAGCGTGGATTTCGGAAAGAATGAAGTAGAAGTACTTAAACATGCGTCAAACTACCTGGAACCAACCGATTCTGAAGCCCTGCTAGAGTTGCTAGCCAATGCGCAGCCAAAGGTGATATACCAACCCTATGATTGGGGTTTGAACTGCTAATGCTAGTTGTCAGTGCCTTGTAAAACATAGATTGTAGCTTCCTTTGTACTACAAAGTTTGACTTGAAACATCAACTGTTAAGTACAGAAGTAGAAATACATCATCCGGAAATTGACTTGCCTAGTCCATCAAGTATATCTAGGTGCTAAAAATAACCTTTTGCGTTCTTGAACTGTGGGCAGGTTCTACATAAATGTAGTGTAATGCAAATTGAAATCGTTTTTCTATTAATTTTTCAAATTACATTATGACTAGACACAAGCTTAAATCCTTGAACACAGTTACAAATTTTCTGTAACGCCAGAGTTACTTCACAATTCCGTCATTACCTGCCAAGATCATGTATTTGTCTTTTCTTGTAAGGTTGGTGCACTTAAAACTTAGTGCGTTGGCAATCTGATTCTGCACCTGATTGGCAACTTCAAACTTCAAAGCTCCACCCATATCACAAGGTGCTGAACTTGGCAATTTTTTGAGAATCCTGATGAAATATTCAGGACATGGATTCAGGAAGTGAAATAGTGGATCAAAACATTTGAGTCCGCTAGCTGTTGATCCATAAAACATGCTCGTTTTTACATCTATGGCAACAGGAATTATCTCATTGGCCATCTCAGCAAATAATGGACTAAACCTGAGTAGATATGGTTCCCTGCAAGTTGTCCCTTCCGGGCAAACCACAAGGTCGCCATGTCTTAACATCTTATCCATCAATATCTTGTCTTGTTCTCGGTCCCTAGTTAATCTAACCGTCCTGAGTGGAGAAATTATTTCATTAAATCTGCTCATGCTGTAGGTCACAGCAGATACAGGCTTCTTGAGTGCCGACGAAACATATATTGGGTCTAGTAGTGTTCTGTGGTTGCAAGCATAGAGTACGCCTGTGGCTGTGGGTTTTCCGTTTTCTTTGGTTGAGGTAAAAGATTGCTTTGGTTTGGTTACGGTTGTTCTTGTTCCAGTGAAAGCCAAGATAGGAGAAGAAATTTCGTAAGGTAATAGTAAGCCTATAACCATCCTGAACACAGCAAGTAAGACTCCAAGCGGAAGCCACATGAACATGGCGAGGGTTGCGAGTGGAGTTGGCAAGAAAGCCAACCTGCCATCGTGGAAGATCAATGGCTTTGGGTATCTTGCCCTTGGAAGGATCTGCCAATTGCTTTTGTCAGCTTCAATTACCAAACAGACTTCCTGTTACAATGCAAACTTAGTTAGTTAAGCAAATGCCATTACTCATTAAACCTGAGTTTCACCTAGCACTGGTGACGAGAGTTTTGATTTCGACCTTACAGTGTAAGTCGAGTTGCCGATGAGTTGATTTGGAGAAGCATCCAATAGCAACAACATGACTACCCGTTTTCTTCCCAACTAAAAGCTCATTTACAGTAGACGATATCGTCTTTTTCTCCATCAATCCCACATAGTACCCATAACGTGCCTTCAGCTCTCGTCCAACAGCAGCCTCAGCCCCCAAGTAATCCCTCAAAACACCTTCAACCATGATCCTAGGCAAGTCGCTCACTGCTATCTTCCTCCCATATCTCATCACTACATCAAAACCTTCTCGTCCAATATCTTCCAGGAAAAACTTGGGCAAAACAGCAGTCCCAATTCTAAATCTATCCTTTCTAACCCCGAAAAATGATATAAAAACCATAATCTTAAGGCCCAGCTCCTTGCGAACTGAACAAATAAGAGGGTATAAAAGAAGCAAGGCGAGAGCTCTCAAGGGCCCTCCAGTCTCTAAGATCACGAGCATGAAGTAAGCAAACAGTGAGGATGACCTCAACAACGTACCTTCGAAGTCAAAAACCACAGTTTGCTCCGAAAGTTCTTTGGAATTGCGGGTAAGGGAGGAGTACTTTTGAAACGTGGTGAAGTGGGTTGCGTGGGAATTGTTAACCTTTGGTTGATGAGAGGGTAGAGTTCCTAGTCTAATAACGAGTCTTGACAAAGAGAGAAGGGTTTTGAGATTGAACATCGTCCCAAATTCAGCCATCTTTCTTTTGGACATCTCCTAACGAGAATGGTCCCTTATATAGATAGATATATTTGATTAAAGAGTTGTGTGTTTCTTGAACCAGTTTATCTGGACTCTTAACAGACATTTGCCTAGAATGATACTAAAAAAGCTACTAGCTAGTTTGATCATCATAGACATTCAATGCTTCTAAAAAAGCATAATCTTGACATAAATAATATGGTTGATTTTCAATCTCGTCTAAAAGTCGGAGGTGAGATTCATTTACCTGTGTTTGTATGTTTCCGACATCCTGGATTAGACAATAATCTAATGGATGCTGGGGGACAGTACAGTCCCTCAAATCTTTAGCCATGTCACTGTTCTTTTCAGTTGAATTCAAGCCGTTATAGCTGTGGGGTTTGTGGTCCTTTTCGATTAACGCAATAACCGAGAATGGAAGTTCCAAGTTGTCATCTCTTTATCACGTGCCCATCTTGCCCCATTTGGAAAGGCAATGTGTGCCTCTTCATGCCATCTCCAAATGGTTATGAGTCGTGACCTAACCTTGCAGCATAATGTAAGTGCAACCACCCAGGAGAACTAAAAGTAAGAATTATAGATTCTCAACTTTTACCATATGTATACTTCACAACTTATGTTGGAGTAAGTTGCTAAATTCACATGTTTTTCTCAACTTTTAATTCTCTTGGAATCCTAGGTAAAACAACTGAAGCTAGAAACAGATGTAAAATAAGAAGCAATTTAAGATATCATCATCTTCGTCAAATGGGTCTTAGATCTGAAAACCACGTTCATCACCACTATTCATGCAACTTCCATCAAACTGTGGTAACAACCAAACTTTTCTAGTTCATGCAGACAGAGGAACAGCAGCTGTTTCATAACTCCTAACTGTTAGAAGACCAACTTCCAAATCTACTAACAACGCTGGACTGTTGGGGCAGACTGCGTAATTAATTACTTGATACAATTTATCTACCGGTGGGCGCTAAACTCCTTTTAAGGAACTGGTTAGGTAGAAAGATTTCAACCTACCAAAGATCTATGCATTTAGTTCATTAATAAAACTGATATTATGAACTAAATGCATAGAGTGTATTATGAGAATGTTTTGATCATTCTCCAATTTGAACCTCTAGAGAAGATGACTATCAATTCCATAAAAGGAGATCAAAGAAATTAAAAGACATAACTTGCCACCTCATCAATGGCGTTCAATTGCTGGGGACGGATGGCTCATTGAAAAGAATGGGAACTTAAAAAAGCTTCCATTGATAAGGTGTCAAACAACAGATACTTGATAATATTCGTCTTGGCTGATTGCGTTGACGTATCCATATTGTATTTATTTCTCTACAACAGCTGCAGCTTACAAGGTTTTATCAAATTTCGTGGTCCTTGTGCCCTAACATGGGCAGAGCCACAGTGGGGGCACTTGCCCCCACTGCTCCCCCACTTGCCCAATGCTTCTAAAATTTTAAAAGTGGACCAAATGGAAACATTACCACGAAAGAGGACAAGGTTTACTGAGTCGTCAAGCGGAGCAGAGTTGACGCCGAGATGAGCAGTGTTGGAGCTCCAGACAGTGACACCGGAGCTATTAACAAGCTGGAGATTGCCGGAGGATTGGAAGTGGAGGGCTCCTCCGGTATCAACTGAAACAGAGGAACCACCAGCTGTCCAGATGACGACTCCACCACCGAAGTAGGACAGGGCTGCCCTGTAGGAAGAAGAAGTCAGAAGGGTAAAGCCGAAGATGAAGATTTTGTTAGGAGAAGTCCATGTCTGGTTGGGATTCGAAGCGTAGAGTGATGAACCAGGTGAAATGTTGGATGCAAAGATAGCATTGATGATGAAGCAAGAAAACCAGAAACAGAAGAAGAGAAGAGAGTGGCAACTCATTTCTATGGGTTCCTTTGCAAGTTACTTACGTTGCAGAGTCCTTTGGTTCGGTGGTTCCATGTCAATTTTGCCTAAATTTTATATAATCGATATATTTAATTATAAAATTTTAGTGTTTACAAATAAAATTTTGACATTTAAAAAAATTTAAATATAATCTTAAAATAATAAAAATATTAAATATTAAATTAATTTTCTGTAGTCCCAAGTCCCAACCCAACCACATCATTCATTGTTGATGTGACAATACAAGACTTTCTCTCTTAAAATAAAATATAAAAATTAATTAATTTTGTACTTTAATACCCACCTTATTTAATTAACCTGATTTCTTAAAATAAAAATAACTTGCTTTGCGAATGAAGTTTGATGAGCGAATCTGAGTCTTGTCGAGTCTGCGGAAATAAAAAACAAGAACATTCTCAAGGAAAACAGGAGAAGAGGCAAATGGCAACGTTTGTTTCCAAGAAAAATGGTCCAATATTGGAATTATGCACGCAATCGTTAGGTAATAGGTTGAATATTTTAATTTTATGATTATTAATTTTAATTAATAATATGATAAATAATTTTATCATCATATTACATTTATTATTTTTTACTCTAATATGATTAGTCTTTGATTACTATCATAATGAAGGTTATGATAATGAGAGTTAAATCTTTAGGATTTAATCTAAAAATGTTATTGATCATAAGATTATCAAATAAGGACTTTAATGATCTGTTTAGGTTAATATGCATGTAATAATATCTTTTTGATGCATATTTGTAGATTTCATTTATTAAGTTACATATATAGATGATACATATGGATATATGATCATTGAACTGACTAAACTGAGAATTTCCAATGGTTAATATTACTTATAAACTGTTAAGTGGAAAATTTTCATATGGATTTAAATGTATATTTTCTTTTGACCTGAGATCATCATAATAATCAATATATTACTTATTATGTTTTGATATTGGACACGTAGTGTGTAAAAATGTTAGTTGAATGATCATTGGATATAATTAAATACCTATCTTATTAGTGGTGAGTCAAGATGAGATCCGTTGACTTTAAATAATGAGTTTGAGCTCCATGTTGTCATTAATCTTAGGGCTCATTTAGTAGACAACCAATCAGCTATTCATAAGTTGTTTGAAAAGTTAAACTGCTATAAAACATGTTTGGTGGACAGCTTCTCCAACAGCTTATTTAACGTAATCAGCTATTGTTGAAAACACTCTTATGTCAGTTGAACTTTTAAATATTAAAAGTCAAACTTACCCTTATTTGTATCCTCAATAAGCATAAGCAACTGATGTTCCTTTGTTGTATGGATAAGTTGTTTTCTTGGTTTTAATGAGTAGGCGAGGAGGGTTTACGTAGTTATAGATTAGAAAAATTTGTAAATTTTGTGTAAATTTTAATTTTTATTATTGTCAAAATTTTAAGTTTTGTAAAATAAAATATTTAATCGTGATCTTATAAATTTTTTAAATCACGTCCTTATAAGTCATTTTTAATTTATTAAATAATAAAATTTATAATATTATATGAAAAATACTAATATGATGTAGCTTGCTACATTATTCATATTAATAGAAATTTGATGTTGAATTATTATTATTATTATTGATATTATTATTATTATTATTGTTGTTGTTGTTGTTGTTGTTGTTGTTGTTGTTGTTGTTGTTGTTGTTGTTGTTGTTGTTGTTGTTGTTATTATTATTATATGTTCTATGTTTTTTTATTAGAGTTATAAACTTAATTTTGTATAATTAAATATTTAAAATATAAATTCCTATAAGAATATTCAACGAAATACTAAGATATATAATATTCATATCCTTATAATTTTTTTAAAGTGATGTCCTCATAAGCCATTTTACACATAAACAACTAATACTAAATATCTAATTTTACCAAATATCAATCAGCTAGTCAAATCAGCTAATAGAATCAGCTAACAGCTAATGCAATCAGCTGATTGCCAAACAAAGCTTTGGCTAGGGCGATTGAATGAGTGAGAAAAAAGGAGTTTTCTAAGTCATTCACTAATTATTAAAGATCGACATGTAATATAGTTGGTTATCTAATAGGGTTTGACAGTTAATCATACCTTAGGATAATCTGGAGTTATAATGTTGAAGGTAATGATACATTATCCTTAACCAGGTTCCGTCTTTATAAAGTTGTTACTTTACACTATTCGGTCGTTGAGTAATATTGTTAGACGCTAACTTTGATTAGTAATTAATTGGATCAATTACTAGTAGCTTAGTGATGAACCTATATAGTCACACACTTACGAGTGTAATATTTCGTGTTTATGATTATTTAATTTATTATTAAATAATTTGTTAAATAACCTATATGATATATTATTATATTTTTGCTAGCACAAAAAATATAATTAATATTAAAAATTCTCTTGTATAAAATAAATTAATAAAATAAAATAGTTTTATTTTGTTTCATTTATAAATAATAATTATTATTTAAATAAAATAGTTTCATTTTTATATTTATAAATAATAATAATTATTTTTAAAAAAGAGAAAAAAAAGAGGCGTCGGTAAAAGAGTTAAATCCATTGGCTTGTTTGGTTTTGGCAAATCCTATAAAAGAGCCCTTGTGATATACTTGATTATTCATCTTAGCCCTTGTGTTTTTAATTCGTTCA
>JANKOD010000006.1:8593000-8632323 GCA_026284645.1 Erythroxylum acuminatum | reverse complement strand
ATAAGTCATACAGGTTCGAGAACAATTCAACAAGCCGCAAGATAAAAGAAAAGGATTACTACACAAGTATAGTAGCAGATTATACTCACCTCAACTATCTCAATGGTTTTGATTTCTTTTCAAATTTTCTTAAACTTGAGAGGTACTAGGTACGACTTCTAGTTCTATTCCTTGTCTGCTTTCACAAGCTATCGGGTAACATGCATGAAAATTACATATACCTGCATTAGCCATTCTCACATAAACCTCATTTCTTAACACATATCATTAAAACTTTCTATTTTATTCACTGATCCATCAACATAGATCTCATTCGTGAAGGCATAACTTTTATACATTGGTCCAATGTTTTTCAAACTTTCCATACCTCTAGTTAACACATAAAGTCCATATTTTTCTTTTATGACCATGTTCTAATTCGGTCATTAAGAAAATCCAAATGTCCCATTTACAATCAGCCTTAATATTCAGTCATGAGTTGGACCCTTCCTGTCTTAAAAACTTGTAACTTATTCAGTTCTCATCTAATTAAGGTGATTAAAAACTTCATTTTCAATAGACTCATATGGCTATCACATATCCAAAGACGGCTGAAAAATGATGTAATTTGGATTTATTGTGATTTTTATAATGCTGTCCTGTTTCTGTTCTCTTCTGTGTCACTAAGGTTAGTAACACCCTTCACTTATTCGGCCATATCTCACAGAATACTCATCCAATTAAGATTTCTTTTATAAAACTGACACATTTTCGAGCATTTCATAAGAATAACTCATCATCCAATTCTAACTCTAAGGCCTTCAAACAATTAACTTTCATTTCTTGTTTCAATCCCACTGGTATTCTGAACCAGTTTCAATTCGGGGCCTCTTTCATTTGTTTGGCTCACCCTAAATTTGTGAAAAAATTCAGGGATACAGTATACATCTGTATCTAAAACTTCTATCTTTTGAGTTTCTCCAAATGCACACGTTAAACAGCTCAAAGAAAATGTACAAAGAGGACCTACGAATCTGTCTCCATTGACAACTTGAACTCCAAAACCCTAGGTCTTGATTTAGTCCCCAAATCACCATAAAAATGAAATTTCATCATGTTAATGTGTCATTAGACATCAAAGAATAAGAAGTCATCATCAAAATCATCAAACCCATCAATTTCATCAAATGGGTTTCATAGCCATGAACAAGAAGAGAGAGAAATGAAACTTCAATCGATAGAACTAAGTGTCGGGATTAAGGCTTACCTTTTTGTACTAACCGAATGGCTTGATTCTCCTTCCCATCCTTGTTACAAGGGTTGAAAAGCTTAAGAGGGAACTTCCATGGAGGTTTCGTGGGTTAGAGAGAAGGAAGAAGACAATGTTTTGTCTTCTTTCTAACTAGCTTCTTATATAATCCTCATTTTCCATTATTTACAAAAATGCCATTCTTGTACTGGTTTTTAAACATCCGCTCGTACAATTTCCTGTGACCACCGAAAAAGTGTCATACATCATTAATTTGATGTCACCAAAAATTATTATTCACTGTTCTGTAGTTTTAATGACATCAGTCTCAAATACCGATTTTATTTCGGTGTATCGGGTAACTAGATACCGGGTGTTACATTTCATGCTCAATAAAATCTTCAAGACATGTTTAGCCTAATTTTCTTTTATTTTATATAGAACTTCAATTTCAATATGAAACCCATTTTAAAATTCTAAAATCTTTAAATTCTTCTAACCCATTCAAATTCTCATTTAACTAATTATTTTAGGGTTTTATACTTTTCTTTTAATTTTCTCATTCATCAATCCTATTCATAAAATTAAAAATTCGTCAATCATGTTCTTAATTTATCTTTTAAATAGACTCCTTTGATCTTTCTTATTTCATCATACTCTTTTATTACCATGGTTCAAACTTTTAAAGTCCTTTTTAGTCAACATTAAATTTTTCACTTGAAATCAAAGGTTCAATCAAATTGCCTTATACTTGCACCATATTGATATTAACTTTCATCTCACTTGATTTTTAATTTTTCTCAAAAAAGTACAAAATTTATCATAAGCCTAGGTAATTTTTTTAGACAGATAAAGTGGGGTCCTAACACCTTCCTCATCTTATAATTGACCTTCAAATTTTATTTCTCGGATTTATACTTTATAGTTCCTTTCCTTTAAGATTTTCTCTATCTTTTCTTAATAAGTTAAGGTGATAACTCCATAAAATATAAATTTATCCATCATGAATCATCCTTTTTATTTAGGGCATTCTTCAAACATCATTATGTACAAATAAGAGGAAGCATTAAGATCTTCAAGAATTATATGGTCTTAGATTTCTACATAGGGGCATAGACAATTGTTATATATGGAGTATTTAAACAATGAGTATGAGTTCTTCATAGAACTTATGAGAAACATTAAACACAAATGGAATAAATTTTATTCTAGAGATATTAGACAATTCAAACTAATGATATACATTATTTTCTCTAATGAGATTTTGAATATTGAAGAATTTCAAAGCTGGATTGTGAAAGTTGATAAAATTTTCTAATATATGGAGATTTTGAAAAGGAAAAAAGTGAGGATTATTATGTGTAGATTGAACGGTGTAACTTCTTTATAGTTGAAAAGATTGCATTCCTAAACAAACCATAAGGGAAGCGATATAGTTAGGACCTGGTATTAAGTGAGTCAATTGCTATAAATAGATTTTCTCCCTCTTAGTTATAGATAGATTTTTCTTTAATAGTAATAGAGTGTCATTAGGGTCAGAAATTTGTGTACTAATATACGATAACATATAAAAAAAGTTTAAGGCATGAATAAATGGAAATTAAAAGGCAATATGATGCTAGATATATAGAGGGTTTGTAATTGACTATGAAACACAAGATAAAGATGCATGTATTGAGGAAATTATTTGAGGAAGAAAATATTACTTTAAAGGTCAAACTAATGTTATTAAAGAAGAGTAGGAACGAGTATCACCATAAAAACTACAAAAAGATATTTATATGAAAATAAAATCAAGATACTCTTGTATGTAATGATCCATATAAGGGAAAGAAGGAAGATAGAAAATAAATGGTAACATAAATAAAAGAGAGGCTAAAGGTAATGAATCCTTATGCCAAACTGATCCCAACGAATTATTTAAGTGTAAGTAATCTGACATAAATCCATTTATTACCTAATTAAAAGGGTCATCCATGTAGTATAATAAAAATAAAAGGATAAAGAGATTTATTACTGTCTAGATGAAGATAATATAATAGTGAATATGAGAATGATGGTGGTGATAGAGAAAATTATATAGTGAGGTAGATGATATGGTTCAAAGCAAGAGAGACAACATTGAAGACGCCTATTATTTTATACTAGGTGTGCTATCATTAATCAATTACTTGATGTGATTATCGATATTAGTAGTTATAAGGATATTAGTAAAAAGGAATGATGTTATGCATTTAGGTGCAAAAACTAGAAAGGATTGTAATCCCTATTCCATTAGGAATGATGTTGTGCATTTAGGTGCAAAAATTAAAAAGGATTATGATCCCTATTCCATTAGTTAGATTGAGCAACAAAGAAAATCTAACATAAAGGTGCAAGATAACCTTTTATATTGGCAAGTATAAGAATGAAATATACATTGATGTTGTAGAAATGTAAACCTATCGCATGTTATTTAGCATACATTGGCATTTTGATATTATAGTGTAGTATAATATACAAGAAAATACCTATAAGTTAAAGAAAGTTGGCATACATTTTACTCTATTTCCATTAAAAAGAGGTTCCAAAACTAAAACTTCTAAAGTGGAGGGGTAAACTTTCATTACGATTACACATTTTGGACATAAGATAAAGGATGCACCTAATCAACAATGTTTGACATGTCTTTACTCATTTTTGTTAGAGAGTAGAGTTATCAAAGACTAAACTATAACAAATGAATTTTTTATTTTAGAGAATCAATAGAAAATTCTAACAATAATAGACTACCTATGTATGTTTTTATTCTTATAAAGGCCGGAGAAAACAGATGTATTCAAGATATTTGTTAACGTACATGCTTTAAATATGATGCAAGTTCTAGTAATAAAGGAGAAAAAAGAGGCACCTGGAGTACTTAGATAATTTTTTAAAGTGATACTAGAAGAATTACATGATAGCTTACCACCCATGAAAGATAACACCATATTGACTTGATTCTTAGAGATAGTTGGCCGAATATGCCTTATTATATGATGATTCCCAAAGAAGGTGTCATCCATAAAGAGAAGGTGCATAATATATTGCATAAAGGGTATATCCAAAAACCATGATTCCACATGCAATTCTATACTTAGTAACTATAAAGAATGATGGAAGTTAGAGGATGAGTATAGAAAGTAATGCTATTAATAAGATTACTATTAGTTATAAGTTTCCAATTTCTAAACTAGATGATATGCTTGATAGACTACATGGTGTTAAACTGTTTTATAAGATTGATCTTTAAAGTGGATTCCACCTTGTTCGGATTAAGCTTATAAATAAATGGAAAACATCTTTTAATATAAAAAGAAAGGTTCTACAAATTGATTATGATGTTGTCTACATTAACTAATGCGCCTAGTAATTTTATGCAACTTATGAATTATATATTAAAAGCCTTTATTAGATAGTTTGGTTTCGTTTACTATGATGATATCATAATCCATTGTTAAACTGAATATAAGCATATTTATCATTTAATGTGAGGTACTAATAGTCCTATAGGAAAACAAGCTACATGTGAATTTAAAGAAATACAATTTTATAACAAATAAGATATTATTCTTGGGCTATATGTTTAAGTACATGGCATTTATATGGATGAAAAGAAGGTTCAAATGATTAATAAGTGTTGTACCCAAAAATAATATCTAAATTAAAGATTTTCAAGAGTTGAAAATGTTCTATAGGCATTTTATCATAAATTTCTATAGCATTTCAATGTCTATTATAAAGTGTATGAAGAAGGGAAGTTTCAACAGAGGGAAGCTTAATCTTGCTTTTCCTATTAAATGAGAGATTTTATACTACAATATGTTAGCATTGTCAAATTTTGATGAATTATTAAAGGTTGAATGTGATGTTGTTGGTGTATGGGAAAATTTATTCCATCTTAAAAGAAGAGACTAGTAGCTTTTGATAATGATAAGAGTAGTTAGGCTAAACTGGACTATGTATGATAAAAATTTCTATTCTATTATTTGTGCCTTAAATAATTGGAAGCATTATTTATTAAGATGTTTTCTCATGTCCAAATTATAAGGCTCTAAAGTAATTGAATGGTCATAAGCATATTAGTAACAACATACATTATAGATGGTCTAGATTTCTACAAAGTTTCCGTTTAAGTTGAGGCATAAGTCTAGGCTATAAAATAAGGTGATAGTTGCATTGAGAATATGGGTTAATTTATAGGTGACCGTGATATAAGAGGTTTAGGGGTTTCACTCCCTTAGGAAATAATATGAGATATATGAGAATTTGTATGATGTATAGGAGAAGTGTCTCTTCAACCAACCTATGAAGATTTTTACATTCATAAGGATTTTCTTATATAAGGCAACAAACTTTTTATTCCAAAATCCTTTTTGAGAGAGAAGAATAGATATTTGCATAAAAGAGGTTTAGCTGATCATTTAAGGAGTGATAGGACATTTTTTGTTGCTAGTTAGAGATATTATTAGCCATATAGGAGGTTTATATAAAAATTTTGCATATGCCAAACTATAAAAGGGCAATCTCAAAATATAAGTTATATAAGCCTTTACTTGCCCCATTAAATATTTAGGATGATTTAACTATGGAGTTGGTGTACTTGAACTACACTAAACATAAAGAGGCATATATTATGTTTTTGTTATTGTCAATAGGTTTTCAAAGATAACGTACTTTGTTACTTGTAAAAAGACTTCAAATGTAAGTAAGATTATCAAACTTTTATTTAAGGTAGTCATTCATTTGCGTGGATAAAACTATTATATCAAATCAGGACAATAAGTTTTTTTATCATTTTTATAGGATGTTGTGAAAGATATTTGATTTGACACTAAAATATTATAGCACATCTCACTACAAACTGATGATCAAAACGAAGTAATGAATATAACATTTAACAATATGATTATAGAAGTGTTGATGGAGAAAGATCGAAGCAATGAGATGTTGCACTAGAGTATGTTGAATTTGCTTATAGAAGTATTACTCTTAGGGTTATAAAAAAATATCCATTTTAGAACATCACCACAATATGCCTTTAATTTGACTTGCCTACTTAAAGGTTTTAGAATCAGTATAGTAGCAATATGACTCATTAATGATTGGAATGTTCAAGATGTGATGAAGTAGAAATTAGACACAATAAACCAATATCGAAGAAAATAGGTTTTTGAAGTTAAAGATCAGGTGATGATGTTTCTTTAATAAGATAGATTTCTAGTGGAAACTTACAAGTTGCAACTTAAAAAATGAAGACCATATTAAGTCTTGAAGAAGAACAGTGATAATTCTTATTAATAATGGCTAATTAGATTACGTTTTGAACACAATTTTGAGAGCATTTTTCTGTTGTTTAGAAGATTTGTAGTTCATTTCATACTCAATGTGGCTTATGTTTATTTATAGCCCACCCTATTTATCTCCCTAACTATTAAGGAACCAATTTTGGCAAGTAAAAACCAGGTTGAAAAATTATTGGTATGATTTTGGGAAAATACAGGTCAAATTTAGACCTGTATTATACCTATGTAGGCTACTGGTTCATTTTGTTTCTTCAAGAATTTTCCATATGAACAAATATAAACCTATGCTCATACATCCATAATTGTTTTTTTTAACATAAGCCCTTAGATATATGAATTTTACCAAGCCAATATAAGTGCAACATGAACTTCTATTGGTCCCATGTTAACGGTAATTTTTCTAAAAATTCTAGGGTTTATATAATAAAAATATAAAGAGGGATATGGAATCAAAAAGTAAATAGAAGGAACTGAGCTAGAGCATGTTAGGACAAAAAAAGGAGCAGCTTGGAAGATAAATAAGGGGATTCCATCTAGATTCAACCAAAAAACCTTAAGATTTCAATAATCCATAAGAATGACTTATTCTATCTTGTTTTCTTTCTTGATTATTGATAGATTTCTTATTCTTAATATCAACTACATTGGATATATCTAGAAAGGTTGAACCCTAGAACTATATGTTTGGATGAATTATTTAATTTAATGGAAATCTGAATTTTTCATGTGAATATATCTTATATTGAATTGAAATATAATAGCATTTTGATTCAATTTTAGATTTTATATATAAGGATTGAGAAATCATAAGTGTTAATATATTATGGCCTAAATATTAATAGTTAAATGGAATCCCAGAGTTATGAAATCATAAATCTTCTAGGTTATAGTCAATTCTGTTAAGGGAATTCTCATAACAAGTTAATGTATCCCTAGGTTTGACTAGGGTAAAATTCAATTAATTAACTTAAGGATAAAGGTTGTGTTGCTAGAGAAATAATATAGCTATAACTTTAAAATTTCTACCGATCCAAAAAATAAAGTTAATCAATTAATCAAGATAAATTCAAGTACATAAAGGTTATAGGGAGATTCTTTGTCTGGATCTTGATTGTTAACCTAGTAGTTCATTTTTGTCTATTATTTTGGTTTATTATCTTAGATTAGTAAGTTTATTTTCATTAATCGTTCTTTTAAATCAATTATTTATTTTGTTAGATTAGATAATAAAAAGACAGTTAGTACTAGAATTTATAGTCCTTGTTGAATCAACAATCGTATTTACTAAACTATACTATAAGAACAATAAATGCACTTACCTAGTTGATCTTTAGTATTATTTTGATTCAAACACACGATACAATACTTATGTTGTAGATTTACCATATAATATAGGAATATGAAAGATATTTAATATGGTAGATATTTACCCATTTCATTTATTGGAGAATCTTTTGTATGTGGATGTCTAAGATAACTCAAGGTCAAGTTTTTCTCAAAGGTCAAGTTTTGCATAACTTTCTATTTGAAAGCCTCGTAGCATTATTGGAGATAAGGAACAGAGATGGTATGGAAGCTTGGGCCACAAGGTGATGGTCACAATTTATCTGGGCAATGGTCCTGCGTTTGAAACTGTCAACCTAAGTGTTATGTCTGTCATTATTAATGTCTGACAAAAAATTATGGTCCAATTCATATGATTATAAATGTTTTTCAATTTTAAGAATAATGTGACCATTCTTTAAATAACAAGGCAATTACTGACAAGGAAATAAACATAAAGCAAAAGGGCTTCTTTTAGAGAAAAAAGATGGCAACACAAAAAAAGATTTTAGAGTTTGATTTTTTAATTTTTAATTTTTAATATGATGTTATAATAAAAGGACATGTGTCAATCATATGTTGAGTAAGTTTGTTGACATAACTTGCCATATCAACAGTTGATTATGCCTATTTATTTTTATTTTTATTTTTATTTTTCTGTTTTTATTTTCAAATTCAATAAAAAAATTTGTTTGCTTGAATTTTTTAGTTTTAGTTTTTTCCAGTTTTTAAATATTATGAAAACTATAAAAAATTATTTTTGTCTTCTTTTTATGTTTTTTCCATAATCTGATGTACCATCAACTCAATATATATTGTTTAATTACTTAATATATTAATTATTAATAAGAACTATGCAAATTTTAATTTAATATTATACATTTAATTATCAATAATTTTAATTTTATTTAATATTTGTAATTAAATTAATAAATTTAATTTAACAAATATTAATGAATATAATTAAATTTAAAATATTTTCAATATATATAAGTTGCAAATAAAATTTGATTAATAATTAAAAAATATTACTTTATAAATAAAAAGTTAAATTTAAATTATTTATTTTAATCAAATAAAATAATTTTATTAATAAATATTATATAAGAGATTAAAAATTAATTAAATTAAAAATAATTTATTTTAAATTTTATCTAATATGTAATTATTATCAGTGATAAAAATATAATTATATTAATTTTAACAATTAAACAAGTTTTTGTTTCTGTTTGAAAGAAAAACAAAAACAGAAATTAGAAAAGAAAAACTAAAAACTACAACAAAAAAGTACAAATGAAACCAAACAGCCCCTTTAGATTTAATGACATGCTATTTTTGAAACGAATTGATATTTGAAACATTTTATTATCACTCTTTAAAATTCTAATTAATATTATAAAATTTAAAAAATTTATATAATGTACTATATTAAATATGATGTACAATGATAAATTAAAGTCTATTTCTCTGTTGTCCCACATGTAAATGAAACTCTCGTGGAAGGAGTTGAGATGAACACGAAGCATTTTCCTTGGCAAATTTCGTTGAATCTCAATCCAATTATCCTAATCAACACAATAAGCATTTCGGCAAGCAAATCTACAGAGAAGACACGAAGAGACAGAACCCACTAATATTGGGCTTAATGAAGTTGGAGAGACCGTGTCAATGAACTTGGAATCTTTTCATGGCTACAGTAGTAAACTGAATTGGTGTTTATATGATAGGTTTTATGGAACGGAGGTATATTCCTCAATATCTTCGAAAGTGGCATTCATCAAAGAGCGATGTCAAGCGCATATAGATCATTAGCCAAACAATGTGGGTCGAGGGTGGTTTTTTTGTTATTTTTTTGTTGAGAAAATGTGGGCTATTAAAGGGTGGATTGGGTTAACCTATTGCCCCAACAAATATAGGATCTTACACACTGAGACCAGGAGGCTGGAATTTATACAAATTCATCATCTTACTATTGCCTAGACTTTTCTTGATGCCTAATTTCCTTCGGTAACCATCTGTAGTTTGAGATGCAAACTACAAGTTCTGTGTATAAATTATGAATCTTACTTTCCCAATCTCTAATGTAAAATCAAGCTTTGTATCACAAAAGTTAACAATGAAGATTAAAGAGGACAGCACATCCACTGCATACATGTGAAATAATTTATTCTTCCATCTATAATGATCAACCTGACCAAAAAATTACCATGTACGTAACATTGCATCTTCTAAGAGCAAGTAACCGAATAAGAAAAACAGAGAAAACAACATGCAGCTTTTTTTCCAACCTCTTGAGTAATAGTGTCGAGATTCAGGAGATAGGCTGGAATGCTCACTTACTGAGTGGCAAGACGGCGATAAGGGGGTCTCCATACCCAACAGCCTCTGCAAGAGCCCATATTCAATGTCAATCAATCATATGACTGGGAAATTAGTCAGATAAATAACCACAAGACCATGGTTTCAAAAGATAAACGAGGATGTTATCCCATAATAATGCCAGCTCATTTACCTACAGTTGGCAATTAGCCAACATGGTCAAGCCTATGTTGACCAGACTTGGGTTTCAGTGACAGATCCAACCCCCACCACCAAAATGAAATCATTTTGGTCTATAAATTTAAAAATCTAAAGACCAAAATGATGTCGTTTTGTTAAGACCCAAGCCTCAGGCCAGGCTCATGCTGCCTTTAGCACTTGCCAAGCCTACACTTATCTTTCAAAACCATTCTTTGTCCAGACACCTTTTCTTCAAAAGAGAGATTCTAGGCATACTAACATCTTTACTAACATTTTAGTGATAACAAACTTGAATCAGTTTCTTGACAGGATGTCATTAGGCCACAATATAGAATGAACAAGCAGCTAGTCCTGCCCACACGACAGAGTGAGGAAGAATGCCTGCTTGGTGATTGCCTTTCATTTTTAGTACATAAAATTACGAAATTGTTAGGCAAGCAGATGAGATGGCCCTAGAAACCAGCATCCTCTTCACTTGGACATTTATTGATTACGGACAAATTCGCATCTCTATGCTACAATTTTATTCTGTCTAGCTAACGCAGTTACTCAAAAGATATGAAACACAAGTTAACATTATACCTCCATCTTCAAAAAGGAGCTTTAAGACCTCACCGGCCACATCTGACTGCCCAATCATCAAAGAATAACCATAAGACATCTGTACAAAAAGATACAGAGAGATTAAATAAAACTGAAACCAAATTATTACCTTAACAGGAAGCTCAGTACCAAATTGATCCAAATATCCTATCACTTGTCCTTCTTTGATTACATCACCCTGAAAATTGAATTGACAAATTATTAAAAACTAAGAACTGGATGGTATCACATTCATGAAAATATGGATATTAAAAGTGAACCAAGCTGCAGAGAACCATTACCAGGGAATGAATTAGAGGTAAATAGATGAGAGGCATATGAAAATAAAAATGTCAAAATTTTTGTTTAAAATCAGAACTTATATTTGGCTAAAAGATCCAAATATTCAATGTCATGGAACTTCATATGAAAAAAGAGAAAGGAAAACACATGCTGTGTTTACCTCTTTACAGATAGGTGATTGCTTCTTTCCCTTCACTGTTCTGTTCCTCCGAAATGATCCCACCTGGCAAGAGAAGGGAAAGAATGCATCATTGTTCTACAGCACCTTTAGTTAAGAAATAAAGATGTCAGGCCGTTTCTCTCTCTTTAGTTACATAGAAAATGTTACGGTCCTGAGTCTGGGATCGAGTCACCGGACGATTAACCGGAGATCCTTCTCCCAACAAAGGGTTTTTACCCTTGTTCTTCCTCCTAGATGTACCTATAATTGGTAATCCAACACATCTCGTTGAAGGGAGCTGTAACCTTGAAACTCGTTAAGAGAGAGTTTCAGATCTCGTGGTTTCTAATAAATTCTGCTTGTTCTTTTATTGCTGAATAACTCCCTATTTATAGGGAAATCTCCTTACAATCAAGAAGAATAATAGAACTAGAATTCCTAACTAAACAATGATTCAGAATCCTTAATAGACTCCCTTTCCTAAATAAACTCCTACTGCCAACTAGAATTCCTAACTAAGCAAGGATTTAGAATCCTTAATAAACTCCTACTGCTAACTAGAATTCCTAACTAAGCAAGGATTTAGAATCCTTAATAAACTCCTACGAATGCATCCATAACATGTTCTAATTGTGCATCTTCATTGAAGTCTACTTCTCTTTCATCAGCCACTACAACACAATCTTCATCAACAACACCGATGATATCATCAAGTTTTGAAGCAACAAGCTCCAAAATTCCTAGTAGTTGTTGGTTAATCTTTTCAGCTCCATGTTCTGTTATCTTAGCTTGTTGTCCTATTCTTTCAACCTATTGCACTGTTGTTTCAGCTTCTGGTTTATGCGTTTGAACTTGTTGTTTAATTGTTTCAACTTTACGGTTTGCCAAAGAATCCGCTTCCTTTTGTTTTTCTTCATCTTTAACGCTTTGTTCATTTCCTACTGTCAAACTCTCCATGTCATGATCATTTTCCGTTGTCAATCTCTCCATATCATTAAGTATCTGAGCACCTTCTACATGTAGGCTCTAAGATTTGAATTGATCTACTAAATTTAAGGAATCAAAATCGGTACATGATTTTTCAGTAAATATTTTCCCAAACATTGCGTGCTGTTGATCAGTATCAGTTCCTTCTTTTTGCTTATTACCACGTTCTTTTATTCAACATCAAGTATAGGTTGTTGGTTCGGATAGTTTTTTCTTGTGGGAGTTTTGACTTTTAGGGAATGTATGTGAAGGGTGTCTATCCTCTCCATAATTGAACATGTTTTCTTATGGGAGTTGTTACATGTAAGTTGGGTTTTGGAGCACCTTGTAAACGAGGATCATTGATGCCCAATTTTTTTGCAATATTCAGAAGTACTTCATCTTGTTCTAGGTCGCTAAATATTCTTTTATATGCCCTTTCATTTTGTGTCGCCATTGTAAACCAAAGCTGTAATACCAAATTGATGTCGGACAAATAGAAGACTTATTAACTAGTAGCTAAAAATCACAAAATTAGGAAATATGGCTGATATTAGGCTATTGGAATATCAAGTTTCAGGTTTGAAGTTTGGCTAGGTATGTTGAAATTTTATATTTTGTATAGTTGGAATTTTAAGGTTTGATTGTTGGAAATTTAGGCTTAGGATTGCAGGGTTTAATATGTTGGAAGTTAGGATTTTGGTTGCTGGAATTTTGTGGTGAACATAAAGAATGAAAGGTAGGAAATTAGGAATCACTCCTAGAGTTTAAGAATCACTCTTAGAAGAAAGCATCACACCTTTTAGTTAAAAGCTCAAGTTTGTAGAAAAATTTTAGGTTGTTTATTATTGATGAAGATTTGAATACACATATATATACAGTTCTTAGAAACCCTTATTCTAATAAGGAATTCTAACACAATCTAAATTTAAGTCTACTTTGTATCAACTCAATTCTCAATCTTCATTCTACCAAATTAAAGTTTGTGGTTGACTAATCTTTCCTCTTCTGTTTCTTTTATAGACTTCAAGTTTTTTTTGCATCAATTGTACTTGTAACATGAGATTTGCTTGATTTCAAATATATCTTGGTGGCTCTTTGGGATTATGAATCAAATCATCCTATGTCATGTACTAGTGTTCCAAATCCATAAGCATGCAAGCTATCTCAATCAGTTGTTTCCTTCTTTCTCTTTGTTGGCTTTCTTTTTCCTTTTTGATTAATTAGGCTAAAAACTTGGGATTGTGACTCAATCATCCTATGCCATCTACTAGTGTTCCAAATCCATAAGCATGCAGGCTATCTCAATCAGTTGCTTCCTTATTGCTCTTTGCTGACTTTCTTTATCTTTTTGAATTAATTAGGCTGAAAACTTACTCCTTGAAAGGATATAAATATTTATAATACACTGATATGTGTTTTTTGTTGGATTTAGTTACGGGATGACTCATAGAGAAGTCCTCTTTCCCTTTCTAGATCCCATGGTTGTTGTTCAGAAAGCTTGTCTTTGACAAGCTTTTTATCAACTATTTTTACGAAAAATTCTAACTGCCTTCTTATTCATTGTAATGCCTTTTAAATGGGTTTAGTACATGGAGTTTTTAGGAAGTAAAGTAGAATAGGAATTTTCTAACGTATTCTCTTACTAAAAATAAACTTATGAAAATAATACATTTCCTAAATAAGATGACTACTGCCTAAATAAGATGACTACTGCAATTACTTCCTATTCATTATGATTTTTTTGTACATTTCTTTCCTAAGAATGCATATTGCATATCATTACTTCCCCTAGACAAGCAACCTCGGATATCTTGGTCCTCCTCCATCCTCTTCTTGGGATTCTACCAATTTTACCTAGAGCAGCTTCTTACATTTATGTCCTCGATAGAATGCTTTATCACGTTGAAGCAAAGCTCCTTTGCACTTTGTTCCTCCAACTCTGTCTTCGTTGACTTCTTAAAAAAAAGGTGTATTTATGCTCTCAATACTGAATGTTGTCCTAGAAATTTTCCTCTCTACAATTCTTCCTCCAAGATTGTTTCTGAACTGCTCTAAGCAACTGTTGCCTTAGGATTCCTCCCTAGAACAACGTGGTTGCTTCTCAATTTCTTATCATAAGTGTGGGCCATTGGCAACTCCTAAATTGTTTGGTTGTTGCAATTCTGTCGCAGTCGTTCCATAGCACCAGCATGAACAGGTTGATTTATTGCTTTGTCGTGAGCTCTATGATCTGCACCAACAAGGCTTGGAACTCCTAATAATCCTCCGCCGTTCCTATCTACTTTACGTTGGCTAATTCACTTGGGGGTTGAGGCTCATAGGAGGACCGAACCTTAAGTGACATTGCTTCATAAATGTCTCTCAATCCATACCGCTCCCTCTTGCTTAACCTTGTAACATCACAACTATGTCTCCCATTTAAGATGGAATACTACCAACCCCACCTTCTCTCCTTCAAATGTTCGATGATTTTCAAAGAGTTGTTCACACTTATGGATCCAAATTAACAGATTGTCAATACCATCATATGAAAGAAATTCTAATTTAGAATATTCAGGAATCGTAATCCCTCCTGCTTGCCCAACGCTTCTTTCCTCTCTTTGGTCTCTACAGGTATGGCTATTGCTCCCCACTTCATTGTTCTTACCGCGTCACTTTAGGTTTGGGTACCAAATTGCTATTTGCTTTTGTGTAAGATGTAGTCATAGGACAATGCACAAGGAAATCCCTTTTTCTCCTCGCTAGAGTTCTTCTCCTCTCGCCCTTGCCAAGTTTTCTATCAATTATTTTTATGAATTTTTTTTTACTGCTTTGTTATTCATTGTAATGCCGTTTAAATGGGCTCAGTGCATAGAGATTTTAGGAAGTAAAACAGATTAGGGATCTGCTGACGTATTCTCTTACTAACAATAGACTTACAAAATAATTGGCTTTCTAAATGAAATGATTACTGCATAAATAAGATAATACTGCAATTACTTCATAATCAAAATGAAATGATTACTGCATAAATAAGATAATACTGCAGTTACTTCATAATCAAGATGACCTTCTTGTATATTTCTGTCTTAAGAATTCATCTTGCGTATCAAATAGTTTGACCATTTATCTTCTTTAAATATTAAGATGTCGAAGCCCTTTTCCATTTCTCTGCCCTACTAACTGATAATTGTTACTGGTAATTTGTTAATTGTTTAAATTAGTGACATATGACATGCAAATTTACACTTAACTCTCAAATTTTCCTCCATTGAGGTTGCTTTAGTTATCGAATGGTACTCCAAATTATCTTTGTAATCAATTGTTTGTAACTTTTCCCCATTTCCTAACACTATAGGTAAATGCCAGAGTTAGGTTCAAAGAGAAATCTAAAGATCTTATCTCAATTGAGGAAGAAGTGGGGCCAATTGAAGACTACGACTCAGCTGCTGGATTTGATGGCTCTTCTAACACCTCAGGAAGTTTATATGCAGAGAAAAACGATACATCCAGCACACATGAACTTGAAATCCTTAAAAGTACCATTTCTGGTGATTTATCAGGACTTTGCCCGACTCAAATACCTCAGCTGGAGAAAGCGAATCCTTCTGATCATAACTGTATTGTTCAAGGTACCAGTGAATTGATTCATGGTTGGAATTCAGACAGTTCTGCAGACCTGGCTACTGTTTTCGAAGAGAACAATCATCTGAGAGGAAGCTTGGAAGGGGCTGAATCATCTATTCTAGAGCTGAAGCTGGAGGTGAGCTCCTTACAAAGTCATGCTGATCAAATAGGTTATGAAGCACAAAGACTTTCCAGGAGACTTGTTGATGAGATTGCTTCTGGACAAGAGGTAGCTAAAGAGGTTACTGTTTTGAAATCAGAGTGTTTAAAGTTGAAAGATGATCTCGAGCAAGTCAAGGTTGCTAAGTCATACCCACCTTTTACTACCAGAGAAGAAGCAATGTCAAAACCTCAAGATGTACAGCTCGAATGGCTAAAGGGGCTTCTGATCATGGAAGGTAAAATAAGAGAACTTCAAAATAAGGCATGCTTCGGATACCATGAAAGTGACTACCAATCCCTCCAGTTGGGCTTGGAGGAATTGCTCGGCACTATGCAGAATCTCAAGCAGAGGACTGGACTGGAAATTTCCAATCTCAACTTGGTAGTTTCTGAAGGTGCAAGCATGAAGGAGATTAGAGAAGTCGATTCAAAAAATAATGGACAGTTTCTTGGTGGAACTGATCGTAACAGGGACTTGCTTCAACCAGAAGTAGACATGCTTCATTGTCTTAGCTTGCCTGACCTTGTATCTCATGAAGTTGATGCTGTATCTTCTACAGATGCTTTGAGAGGAAAAGTTTTTGAACTTATGAGAGAATTGGATGAGTCAAAAACTGAACAGGAAAGCCTTGCAAAGAAAATGGTCCAGATGGAGTGTTACTATGAAGCCCTTGTCCAGGAATTGGAGGAAAATCAAAGACGGATGTTGGCAGAGTTGCAGAATCTAAGAAATGAGCAATCCAGTTACTTGTATACCATCTCAACAACCAAGGCTGAGATGGAAACAATGCACCAAAACCTGAATGCTGAAATATTAAGATTGTCAAAAGAGAAATTGGACTTGGGTTCTCTCAATCAGGAGCTTGAAAGGAGGGCTAGCACTGCAGAATCTGCACTTAAAAGAGCCCGCTTAAATTATTCTATCGCTGTGGACCAGCTACAGAAGGACCTTCAGCTACTTTCGTTTCAGGTTTTGTCTATGTCTGAGACCAACGAAAACCTCATCAGGAAAGCTTTTGTAAATTCTTTACAACCAAGCTTCGAAGGGCACCAAGAAATGTCTGAGAGCCAGGTATCGAATTCTGGGGAACATACAGTAAAATTATCACCAACTCCCACTCATTATACTGGGCTAAAGAAGCCACAGCTAGGTGGAGACATCTTTTTCGATGACTTGAAGAGATCACTTCATTTGCAGGAAGGGATTTACCAAAAATTTGAAGAGGAAGTTCGTGAAATGCATTCGGTGAATATGTATCTGGATGTGCTTTCAAATGCATTGCAGGAAACTTTGCTTGAAGCCGGTGATGATGTTAGACTCACAAAAGAGAGAACAATGCAGCTTATGCAGGAACTGGAACTTTCAACTGAGTCGAACGAGTTATTGAAGCAAAAACTGAAGAAGTCAATGGATGAAGTTCATTCTCTAAATGAGTTCAAGGATATTTGCATCAAGAAATGTGATGAAGTGGCTCTGCAGAACCAGATCTTAGAATCAAATATACACCATATTACCAATGAAAATCATCTTCTTATGCAGAAGGTTGCTGACTGGGAGTCTCTGGTAATGCAATACTCAAGTTATGAGAGGAAATATGAGACTTGTGCTGAGGAGAAAACTGAATTGGCATATTTATTAGAAAAGAAGATTGTAGAACATGGTAATCTTCAGAATGAAAACATTGCTTTGAAGGAAGAGTTGATAACTGTTAAAAGTGAGTTACATGAGCTAGCTTCTGCAAAAGAAAATCTACAGAATTGTTGCAACTTTCTGCAAAATAAATTACAGACCCTACTGGCAGCTTATGACAGAATTATCAATGAACTGCCTTGCTTGAGTGCATCTTGCAGTCAGGAAGCTCCATCCAGTGACTTGGCGAGTATTCTGTTACAATTGGAAGAGCTTCAGCATAATTCATGTAAAAGGATTCTCCAGCTTGTAGAAGAGAAGAAAAATCTGGAACATGAAAGGGATATTTCCAGTGCTGCAGCTGAGTTGGAGATTGTGCAGATGAAAAAAAAGTTTGATCATGATATCAGGAGTGCAGTCGATAAATTAGATGTGTCAAATGCTTTGGTCCAGAAGCTTCAGTTAGACATTGAGGCTGTTGTCAGTAGACTTAAAGCTAGCTCTGAAGTTGAGAAAAAACACTCAGAGAAGCATGAAGAACTCTTTTCCTATCTTGATCATCTTGAAACTGAGCTGCGAAAAATTGCTTTGAAGAATGAGGAGCTTGCTCAGGAAATTTTGGCTTTAGAGACTATAACTGCAGAACTTGGAAGCAGTAAGATGAATGCAGCAGAAATAGCAGAGAAAAACCAAGATCTGATGATGTCTTTACAAGATAAGAATGTAGAATATGCCAAGCTTGAATTGGAGTGGGAAACTTTGAAAAAATGTTCACAATCTTTGCATGATGAAAACCGAAATTTGAAGAATAAAATTGAAGAATCTTCCCAGCTTGCTTTAGATTTAACCAAATTGAAAGATAGTTTGCTATCTATGCAAGATGAAAACAAAGCTTTAGCGTTGTCTTTACAGTTTAAGACTGAAGAATCTGGAAAGCTTGCATCAGAACTGAACAGATTGAAAGAAAGTATGCAAGTTCTACAAGATGAAAAGCAAGTGTTGATACTATCTGCAAAGGATAAAAGCATGGACTATGCCAAACTGTCCTTAGAGCTGAACGATTTGAAGGAAAGTTTATTATCTCTGCAAGATGAAAACCAAATTTTGATGGCTAATTCACGGGATAAAGCAGAAGAATCTGCCAAACTTGCATTAGAGTTGAAAATGTTGATGGAAAACTTAGAATCCCTACATGACGAAAAACAAGCTTTGACAGCTTCTTCACAGGATAAAATCAAGGAAATCACTGAGCTTACATCAGAGCTGAATAGAGCGAAAGATGTTCTGCGATTTTTGCGTGTTGAAAACCAGGCGTTGATGGCATCCTCGCAGGAAAAATCTGAGAACTCTACCAAGCTGGTGTCAGAACTAAACAGTTTGAGAGAATCTCTGCAATTTTTACGTGATGAAAACCAAGCTCTTAAGGTGTCTTCACAAGATAAGACTGTGGAATGTGGACAGCTAGAGTTAGAGTTAAAAATTTTGAAAGAACAATTAGAGAATTTGCATGAAGAGGTTGAAGATGGGAGAGACTTGATAGTTAGGCTAAAGAGTATGGTTACAGATTTGACATCACAATTAGATGAGAAGCAGTGTCAGCTACTCCACTTTGCTCAGCATGAATCTGAACTAGTTCAGCACAAGGAACTGGTATCGGACCTACAATCAGAGAATGAAAGGATTGGCCAGCTTTTGACACAGCATGAGAAATGCATTAAAAATCTTCGTGATGAATCTTGTTCTTTCTCTGATCTTGAAAGTTGGCTATTAGAAGTGCATCAACTCTTCATATTTTCAGATGTGCAACTCGTTTTCTCAAAATGTCAGTATGAAACCAGGATCGAAGAACTTGTTCAGGAAATTCACTCCTTAGGTATTCAACTAGCAGAACTTCAGAAGAAGCATGTTGATGCAGAAATTTCTCTCAGGAGCTGTCTTTCCAGTGAAACCAAACATGCAGAGGATAATCTGAGTTTGTTGACTAGCCTTAACTTTTTAAAATCGGAATTAGATGCAGCTAACAATGAAAAGAGATTACTTATTGAGACAAACAGTGTTACGAGAGCTGAGATAGAGGAATCCAAGAACAAGACTGCCAATGTAGGGCTTAATCGTTCTGGGGATCGAAGTGTGCATTTTGATGAAGTTGAAAGAATAAAAGCTATGCTTGTGAGTTATGAGGAAGCAATTGATAATTTGTTGATTTTGAGGGAAGAATCAGAAATTAAAGTTATTGTACTGAAAGAAAAATTGAATGAGCAGCAAAATTATGTTATTTCTGTAGGAGAATGTAGCGATGAGATTGTTGCATTACAGAAACAGTGCAATGAGCTTACAAAACGACTTTCTGAACAGATTCTGAAGACAGAAGAGTTTAAGAATTTGTCTGTTCATCTGAAGGAGCTCAAAGATAAGGCTGACGAGGAGTATAACCATCAAAAAAGGGAAACTGAAAAGCCTCCAGTTGCTATGCAAGATTCATTGAGAATTGCATTTATCAAAGAGCAGTATGAAGGCAGATTGCAAGAACTGAAACAACAGCTTTCCATTTCCAAAAAGCATAGTGAAGAAATGCTTTGGAAATTACAAGATGCCGTTGATGAGGTAGAGAATAGGAAGAAATTTGAAGCGTCTTATTTGAAGAAAAACGAAGAACTGGGAATGAAGATGATGGAACTGGAATCTGAGTTGCAATCGATACTTTCTGAGAAGCGTGAAAAAGTGAATGCTTATGACTTGATGAAGGCTGAAATGGAATGCTCATTAATAAGCCTTGAGTGCTGTAAGGAAGAAAAGAAAAATCTTGAAACTTTGTTGCATGAATGTGAGGAGGCGAAGTCAAAACTCGCAGTTGAGCTCACATTGATAAAAAAATTGATAGAGAATTCAAAATCAACAATAAATACTGTGGAGGGCAAAAATTGTCCATCCTGTAAAGTAGATTGCGTCCCTTCTGGTGAGGATGTTCTGAGTAATGCCCATGAGAAAAACTCTGTACTCTCTTGCGACAGTCAAACTGGCGAACCAACTCTTAAGTTTTTGGAACAAAATATTACAAGAAATTTTGAAGAACCAGCAATCTCAACTTCTCCTCGTGAAGTTGAACAGTCCATTACACCTAGCAATGTCCAACTAGAGCAGGTAAGAATAACAACTTGTTAAAGATATTAATCCAACCTACTTCTGATTTTATTCATTGTCACTCATAGAGTTTATTACATATCTTATTTTGGTTTATCATGATCTCTTCATTACTAAATCTCAATGACTAATCCTTGAGATCTTGCATTGGTAAAGGTTTAGTGACGATTCATGAATTGTGTTTGAACAATGGCATCTATTGTCTGGTTTTAAGATGTTTTATAACTTGACCCCAAAATCAAGTTTGGGTTCACGTCCTCTTAAGGCATGAAACTTTAACATTGTCTGTTCTTTCCTGTTAATTTCAAAATGGAAAGATGAAAAGTTTTGTGATGGACCAGAATTAAGTGTACAATACAACATAAAATGCTGAAACACAAGTAAGATACCAAATACTGCTGACTCTGACACCTCTTGTTATGCCAGTTAGAAGCTATTGTTTTCCTAATGCATTGCCCATCGTTATCATATTGTGAGTGTTATTATCCACAACTCTGCCAATAATTGAGCTAAATTTTTGCTATTTTGAGCACTAAAGATTAGTCAATATAGTTGTGTCTAATTCAGTCTCAAAGAAAATTTTTCTGTAATGGAACGTGCTTTTTTTTCTCTAGTATCTTCCAAATTTCATATTTTATTCTGAGCCTACAATGATTGTATTTCCACAATATAACAGGATTCTCTTTTATCTGGTAGCATCAACGGACCTCAAATTTCAGTTATTAGTAAGGAGAGTTCACTGCATGGTGACATGAAGCATCTTACTCTGATCAATGATCATTTCAGAGTCAAAAGTTTAAAATCTAGCATGGACCTTTTAAGCAATGAGGTACGCTTATATTTACTCTAATGGTAACTGGCACATGTTCGTACCACTTGAAAGCAGCATGTTGTTTGGCATGAGTTGGGAGATGTGGATAGCATCATAGCCATTAGTTTTACTTGTAAAATATGTGGCTAATGTCTAATCTCTTTTTTCTTTTACGTGTAGTTGGAGAGAATGAAAAATGAAAATTCACTTCTTTCAGAAAATGATAACGATTTTGATCAAAAGTTTCCTGCTTTGCAAAGAGAGCTAATGCAGTTAGAAAAGGTAAACCAATATCTAGCCTATTTTCTTATAATAAAGTGCTGGACTGTAACCCAGACGATTAACATTCTGCTCTACTTCCAGGCCAATGAGGAGTTAGGAAGTATGTTCCCCTTGTATAATGAATTTCCAGGGAGTGGCACTGCATTGGAAAGGGTCCTTGCATTAGAAATTGAACTCGCTGAAGCTTTGCAGGCAAAAAAGAGATCAAGCTTCCATTTTCAGAGGTATTTATTTAACAATTAGCCCTGAAAATTTCTCACAGAGATTCTGTTTGTTGTGTTGTCCTTGAAAGCCCAAGTGACATACTTGTCCACGTACTGATCAGTCTAAAAATTTAGGTGCTTTCTTCTTCACATTTCCTTGGGCATACAAATGTTATGTATGGATCTATACTTCGAGAATAGGTCCAAGTGTCATGCTTTGGTCTCTGTTCTACTTGCAAAATGTTGTGTTTAGGATGCACAGTATGCTTGCGGATTTTGCTTCATCATTTCATGGATACGATTGGACTCTCCCTCTCCCTCTCTCTCTCTCTCTCTCTCTCTGTTTGTCGTGGTTATATGGCCATTTAATACTTTCCTTTCTCACTTCATCCATGAAAGGAACTCTCCTAGACCTGGTTCTTGCTCGATCTATTTCTCGAGGTTCCAATGTCAGTGTCTCATGATCTTGGCCTTTTCAAGGTGAACTTGCTTCAGTAAGACTGATAAGTTTTTGGATGTGCAAACTTTTGTTGGCAGTTTATAGGACATTATTTGCACTTGTGCCTGACTTCTGCAAGATTGATGCCATTGAAATTTTTTTAGATCTTTATCTCAATTGTTTGAAATTTGTCAGCTTTCTTCTATGAAGCAATGAATGCTTTGACGTTGTGGAACTAGAGTTTCAATGCTAATTGATATGAAATTTTTTTTTATGCTACAGTTCTTTCTTGAAACAACATAGTGACGAGGAAGCTGTTTTTAAGAGCTTTAGAGACATCAACGAGCTGATTAAAGACATGTTGGAAACCAAGGAAAGGTATACAGCGATGGAATCGGAGCTAAAAGAAATGCATGACCGCTACTCACAGCTGAGCCTTCAATTTGCGGAGGTAGAAGGTGAAAGACAGAAACTTATGATGACTCTCAAGAATGTTCGAGCATCCAGAAAGACGCAACATCTAAATCACTCCTCTTCAGCTTCTCCTGCAGACTATTCATTGTAGTCATCGTGGCAACTCTAGTAATGTCTACCCTCTCTGGATAAAGTAATAGTTGCTATATAAATTATATCGGTAGTCTGGATACTCAATTAGCAACTCCAGTACTGCATCTGCATGTTGCAAACATATATTGGTGGCGGCCAAAAGCTTCAAATCAGTTCTTTCTGTAAATAAATTCCATCACCATTTGTTTGCATTACAGCATACCTTTCTGTAATCCATATACTGTATAGTAAATCAAATTCTTTAAATGACGAAATCAATTTTGTCCAGTATGATGCACTTCCCTAAACCCTAATCTATAATTTCCTGTTTTCTTGCATTTCTTTATATATATATATTCATCCAAGTTTTATGGCAGCACGTATGTAGACCAGCTGCAAGTAGTTTCAAACGACATAAGCAGCCAACCGACCAAGTTCATCTAATAAAGTTTTCTAAGCAACAGTCCAACGATACTAATAAAAATAATGGTAGCAATTATACCCAGAACGAATTTGTTTGTCTTACAAGAGACTCAAGTCTACTCAATTAGTGTTGCGAAAAATAGTTGCAGTTGAAGTTGAAAATGTTGGTAATTGATCCACTGAGAAGATACTGCACCCAAACTGGTGTTGTATTCCATGATTTGGCAAATATCTATTTTATATTAACAAAAGCATATCTGTGCAATCTACAACTTTAGACTAGCATTAGATTAGACAATGCGCAAAATCAGGTGATCACCTAATGATTGGATGTCATGTGCATTCATTGTTCTAAAAACCCAAGCAGTGAATGAAAACGCAAATCAAAGAAAACCATTCAATTCAAACCAATACTCTGGTTTAGTGTTTGCGGATTCAATTTCTATTTGAAGTTTCGTGGTAAAAATGGAAACGATCGATCTTTGTCACATGTGACCGACTATATGTGAATTTGAAGCGTTACGCCAAACTGTGGGCTCTGCTTTTCTAGAACGAAAGCATCAAGAATTTCATATTACAACATATCAAGTATGGTCATTTCTTGTGACCACCAATAATTTCTCTCTCACTTTCTTCTTTTCGTTGGAGGAGAGGTTTCCTCATGAAAACTGACCCCAGACTTTCGTATATTCATAAGCAAGGAATGAAGTAAAATAAAAACTTGTGGAAGAAATCTGGAGATGGATACAAAATATACAACTTTGTGACAGATCTTCAAGCTTTTGGTTTCTGAATCCATTAAAGTTCCATTTGAAAAGAGACACCCAAGCAAACTTATGAACCTGCAGCAACTCCCTCTATGTTGGCCTACAAGATTGAGCATGAGCACCCGTTGTTGTTGGCAGAATCATTTATCATTTTGTCTACGAAAGAATGCATCAACTGTTAGTTTTACATGTGGATCCCGTGATTCACTATTGTATTGGAACATACCGATGTGATAAGGAAAACATACGAGGAACAGTTCAACATGGCATAATTTCTCCCTTTGCAAAAAGAACAGAGTTCTTTCAACTTCCTTTCAATTAGTTTAATTCTGAGTAGAAGTAAACAATACATTTCAAAGCTGGCATGAAATATAAGTGATTCAAGTTGGGCACAGATACAAATACATATCCAAGCATGTTTCCTTAGAGTTGTGTGGATTACCATTCTTTTTGTCTGGCATTGGAGGACGCAAAACAACATGCATGGTGATCACACCTCCTGCAAGGTCACCAACTGGAAGTCTGCAGTCAGCTACTGTCTTGTTGTTCTCCAGTACTTTTCCAGCATTTATAAGCTTAACATCATTCACCGTCTTTGGGCCATTTTCTTTGTCTGTCGAATAGAAATTATCATATTAACACTAAATCAGTGGGATAACAAATGCGTTTATGAGATTCTAAAGTTAAGGGATTCTAAAGTTAAGGCTCCATCTGTTTCCATCTCTTGAAATTGAATTTCTCAAAGGGATAGAAGAATATAACACGGAGGAAATAAAGAGGAAAGGAGAAGATCTGTCAGGTGGCAAGATAGAAAGGTTCCCCTGGATAAGGAGAAAAAAAAAGGAAGATTAACTGGGGTAACTAGACTGAACAAAGCCAAACTAAATGGTTCTAAAACCTGCATCATAACAATTCCCTTCTTATGTTTTAAACAAGCTGGACAGACGCTTAAGAGTAATAATGCTGGAATTTCAGGTTGAGAGTTTAATTCCAGCTGCAATAGGTTCGAATTGAAAAAACAATCGCTTCTCGAAGTCAATTGTGCATCAATTACCAAAGCATGCAATCTGTCGAAAAGGCTTATATCCAGCAATTCTTGTTTAACTTTCTGATACTCACCCAGGAGTTGATGATCAAAGTAAGCTAGAAAGTATTTACCCAACAAATTTGGCAGGTTAATCTTGATGGGTTCAGGTCAGATAGTTAATGTGTCAAGCGACTCATAGCGTTGGCTTCAACGGATAGTATCGAATGGAAATAGGATCCTTTTTACTTGTAAAGTACTTCTCAAAAAACGAATCAGTAGAAGGAATTCAAATCATGAAGAAAGATGGAAAAACAACATTATTTACATGACAGAAAAAGGGACATACTCAGCAGATTCTAAATAATCCACACAAGCAATCAAAAACTAGTCTTGCCTTCTATTTATCGTTTTGATAAGTAAACCGACAGTAGACCATGAAACACATGTCTGTTATAGAGCAATAAATCTAAGAAACCAAGATACAGGAAACAGAAATCTGAGAAGAGTCCTAGTATGTCACACTTAGATGGATGCAAAAGAAACAGTATCTGAAATGAGTTGCAACCTTTTGGCCATTGCGCAACAATCTTCTCTTTTAAAATTGCCACATTGGTTGTTGGGCTATACTTGGATGGTCCCATATCTGTGCCATCAGATAACCTGAATCTAAGCTCAACCAAATCGTCACTTGCCATTGAAGAATCTCCTAAAGGAACAACTCAACTCAGATTTTCATTCTAATCTCCAAAAGCCATCTTCAACTCTACAAAAGATCCAATTTCAATTATTCTAAAGCCACTTGAAAAGCTTTATCAGCAAAGAGCTAAGAACTACTCTTTCGTGACACGAATCAGTCCTAAATAAAAGAACACCAAGAACCTAGATCAGACATAGTGTCAGTCACCTCAAAATCAAAGAAAGAAACAAGTTTTTCAACGGATTTGAATGAAAAGAAGCGTTCTTTCAACCGAAGAAGTAGCTTCCCGACTACCCAGATGGCTTTATCCAAAAGCTATGCCAAGATTTATTCTTTTGACTAATGATAAGATGTAAAGAGAGCAATTCCAGGAACGAAGACAGGGAGATTACGGATTCGCATGATGTGGAGAAAGAGAGAGAAACCACCAAATGGGGAACTTTTCAAAGTGCTTCTCTTTGCCTGAACTGAATCTAACAGAAAAGAACTAATAATTTACCAGATAACCCCTCGTTTTCAGATTCCAATTGGTAGCCATTCGATGTAGATCTCCACCTTGTTTACCTGCACTTGTCTTAGGTTGCACCTGAATTCTGAATATTTTGCATTCAACCAAAAGACTCGATTATGTGCTTTATATTTTATAAATTTCAAGTTCACTAATTTTACATATTTAAAATCTAATATCTATTTATATTAATTTTTGAATTAGAGAAATGAATGAATAAAAATTTCTATAAATTAAAGAATCATACATTTACTATTTATATAAAATATCTTAGATTTTTAAATTCTAATAAAAACAATTGAAGAACTTGGTAAATTAAACCAAATATTGTTTATTTTAATATAAATATAATTAAGTAAAAATATATTATATCTTAGTTTCACTTTTCACATTTTGTTTTTTCAAAAAAAATAAAATTTGTTTGGCTGTTAAATATAATTATATTTTTATTACTGATAATAACTATATATTAGATAAAAAGTTAAAGTTTATCAGTGAAATTTAAATATTTTATTAAAATAAATCATTTATAAATTTTATTTTATTTTCAAAGTTTTATTTTTAATTATTAAAGCAAAATTTATATATTTTTAATAAATTATATTTATTAAATTAAAATTATTTTATTTCTAAATTAATATTTGAATTAAATTATTCATAATTCTAACTAATTAAATATACAATGTTAAATTAAATTATTCATAAATTATTAAAATCAGTAATATTAAATAATTGAAAAATATATATTTAGTAAAAAAATAAAAACTACTTTTTATGATACGAAATCAGAAAGAAATAAAAACAAACAAATTTAAACAAACAAAATTTTTTAAATAAATTTAAAAATAAAGATAAGAAAAAAATATAAATAGAAACATCCATGTCTAGCCCTAGATGTTTTAAGTTAATAATTATTCTTTAATATTTTAATTTTAAAACTTAATAATTATTCTTCAGAAATTTTAGGAAGTGAGAATGGGAATTTGTCAAAAGAAATTCTTTTCTTTTTTCGATTTTGCTCGAAAATAATCCTTATTCGTTTACTAAGCCTCGTCTTAAACTTGTTGTAACTTCTAAAACTTTGATGTTTGGTTACTTAGACATTTCTGTTTTTTTTTAATTGTAGTTTTTGGTTTTTAATTTTAACTTTTAGTTTATTTTTTCAAATAAAAACACAATATGTTTGAATGTTAACGTTCGTTATATTTTATCACTGATAATAATTGTATATTAGATAAAACTTAATGATAAATTGTTCTTAATTAAATAAATTTATTGTATTCTCTTATGTAATATTTTTAACCAATTATTAATAAAATTATTTTATTTTACTAAAATAAATAATTTAAGATTTTATTTTTTATTTCTAAATTAATATTTATTTTAAATATATTTTAATTATTAAATCAAATTTTATTTGAAATTTATATATTTTAAGATAATTTAAATTTAATTTAATTAATAATAATTATTTGATTATTTTATTTTATTTAGTTACAAAATCAAGTAAAATTAAATTATTCATAGTTCTTATTAATAATTAATTTTAATTAATTAAATATATAATATTAAATTAAATTATTTATATTTTTTATTAAAATTGATATATTAAATAATTCAATAATATATATTTAGTTGATAGTAAATCAGATTATGAAAATAGAAACAGAAAATAAAAAGTACTTTTTTTATAATTTTCATAATTTTTGAAAATTGGAAGAAGCCAAAACAAAAAATTTCAAACAAACAAGCCTTTTTACTGAATTTGAAAACAAAAACAGAAACCAATAACAAACCTTTAGTAAACAATAATAGTTTTAGAACAATTCTAAAGATATTCAAATTCCCAAACTAGACTAGACTAGATCCCTAATTTTATGAGTTAAAGTTAACATATTCTTTTCATCATTATAAATTGTGTTTTTTGTATAAGCATACTGGAATTTTTTTATATATTAATATTTTCAATTATTATCTTTTATATTTATTAAGTATTACCAACTTGTATCAATTAAACTATTACAACATTTTATCATAGCATAAATGTAAGGCCCCAACATATACCCTAAAGGCATTACAATATGTCTGGGGTGTATTAAGAAGCGAACATAAATATTTAAGTGCAAGTAAGCATAGTAAGAGATATACTGGTAATTAATTTAAAAAGATAGGAGTAAATTGGTAATTTGTTTATTTCATCAAGGACATGAATAATTATATGTGAGATATATACTAGAATGAAATCAATAGATGATATTGTTGGACCCTGTTTCTGGAGCCCAACATCGGATATGAGATCATGAAGCTTGGGCTTGGAGGAAGACTTTGAATTTGGAAGTTAAAAAGAAAACTCTTTCGGAAGAATTGGCGGGCTTCGTCGCGACAAACATATGAGAAAAACTCCCCTGACCCTTCGGGTTAATTTCACCGCGGCGACGATTATGACTTCGCCACGACAACCTTGGAAAATGTTCGCCGCGGCGAAGTCACCACGAGAAAAGCAGAATTACCTTCGGGTGAATTACGCCGTGGCGAACTGTTGGGACCCGATCTCGGAACCGGACCCCAACCGGAAAACGGAAAACGAAAAGCGAAGCAAAGTGCGGAAGCGAAAAGACTCTTAAACTTTCATAACCCAAACAAATTTACTCAAATTTCAAAGTCCTCAAAACCGATCAATCGATTTTCTTAAATCACAAAAATCATCTCTAACACAATTTATATACAAAAACACTCATTTCATTTCATTTTAATATTTCTAATTTCCACTAAAAATTTGGGATCCAACTCGAACTCTTGGCTTCGCTGCGGCAAATACCTCGGTACAGAACCCAGAAACCCATGAACAACCTACTTTATTAAATGCAAACATAAATCCTTTCAACCACCCTCATCAATTAACTTAAAGATCAAAATGAACATGAATATAAACACAAATTCTCAATTGCTTCTTCCCATCTCTAAAACAAAATACATTGCGAAAACAAGAAAATCATAATCAACCCAAATATATTTCATTAATATCAAAAATGGAGTTTTACAAAGCTTTAATGGCATTTCAAGTCACAATACATCATTTAAGTTCGTAAACCAAAAATACAAAATACACTTGAACTAGTAAAACTTGAAATGCAGCTAAAGCCTTGTAATTACAACGTCTAGTTTAAAATCCAAAAATCTACCTAATCAGAGTGATGCCTTGACTATCTTTCACTCGATCTCATGTTCTTCACCCCGAGATGGGAGATAGGGGGGGTGAGCTTAAAGCTTGTGGGTAACGGTTTTATAATCGGTAATAAGCAAAAACCATTTAAAGATTCATTTCCATTGTAAAACTCACATTGAATCATGAAACACATATTTCCCAATTCTCAAATTTATCAAACAATTTATAGACAAAATGAATCATGTATTCAACAAACTTGTCAACACATAAGCATATCACAATAGTTTGGGAGGTTCATAAACAGAACGAACTAACACATTCCCATATAATGGTCCTGTGTAGTCGTGAATAGAACGAATTAACACAAGTCCTTGAAGGAGTTCCATGCCACTTGTGGGCAGGTGGGAGAAGCCTTTAGTCAAAGTGCACTTGACATACAGAATGGACCAAACCAAACCCACATAACATGTATTTTATAACTTGCAAACTTATTGCCAACATGGCAGATTTTCGAAACTTGCTTTCATAAACATAGTATCTTTTCAAGAATAATTTTTTTCACATTCTTTTCATAAATCATCAACACCAAAAATCACATACCAAACACATAACAACTTCTTAAAGCATTCAAAGAGCAATAATTGCACATTCATAAAATAGTTGAAATCATAAATTTTTCCTCATTTGAAAGAAAACATTAATGGCCTATTACTTAATTATAAAAATGAAACCCACCTTGAATTTCCTTGCTTATAACTTGGTCAGTTGTGCCTCTCCTCTTGCTCCTCTTTCCTCACTTGATTTCCTTAAACAATAACCAAAATTTCATTCAATTTGGTTTAGTAATTGGAAAGTTATACTTCAACAATTTTGGACTGTTCTTAAACTGAAACAAAAATTTTGTACTCAACTTCCATCCAAAACTTGAAATCCTTAGAGACTGAATTTAGACTCGATTCCTTAATACAATTTGTATCCCTATGTCTCTAGTTTACTCCAAAGTAAAAATCACTCCATTTGGATAACTACAGAAAAAGTTATCGTTAAAATACCAAAGTATGTTTGTGCAGGAAAGTTGACTTCGCTGAGGTGAACTTGTCCAGAAACGTACTCCGAGAACATGTTTTGCTACATTTTCCAGTTTTTAACTTCCTACCTTTCACATATAACCCATCTTAAACCTAAACACTTACTTGTTTAGCTTCAATTTCTTCAAACTCTTCAAGAATCTCCAAGGCCCTAGCTTGTATAAGGAATCAAGTTAATCTTAAGTGGAAATCAAGGTAAAAGTTAGTGGTTTTTCTCCTCATCTTCATCTTTTCTTATTTTGCTCATAAAGAGATGAAATTATAAGGTTGGAATTGGGATTGAGATATGCATTTGTGGTGTTTCTAGTTGATGAATCAAGCAAAGCTAAAGGGAAAGAGAAGGAAAAGCATCAGAAGAGCTAGTTGGGCAATTTTAAGGTTTGGGACTACAGTTAGTTTAATTTATGTTTACGCATATTTGAATGTGTACAAAGATTGATTTCGAAATGGAATGGTTGTTGGAATATTGTATTGGTGTTACTTTACATGGATTTGGTTGAATATGACAAGAGAGTAACGTTTAGTGGAATTCTGTCCAGGGTTCACTTGAACTAGTCCCATAGTTTTCGTCATAACTCGGCCTATAGACGTCCAAATTGGAAGATTCTAATTAGGGATGAAACTTAAACATATCAATAAAAAATCTCTAGAAGAGACCCAGACCTAATTCTGGCTGCATGACATTAGAAGTTGAGATTAAAATTGGTGATATGATGCTGCCCCTGTTTTGGAGCAGCTTAAATGTTTAGTAAATATCTCATGATTTAGAACTCCAAATGACCTGATTTTTTATGCTATGGAAACTAGAGACATAGGGAATAAATGTTTAGTAGACTTATAAGTCTAAGTTGAACTTTTGCTATGTGAAAATTACGAAACAAGTAGATACTGTCGTGTGATTTGCTTCTGGACTGATTTGTTTGCCCATTTTTAGACCCACCGTGTGCTTAGCTCAAATTGTACTATTTTGCGTTTTTCACTTTCGATTTTTACCAAATCATATTTGAACCTGTTCGAATAAACTTTGCAAATGCCTAGAAATAAATAAAACATGACTTACCATATGTGAATCGTGTGCATAGTATAAATATACAAGTTTACATATTAATTTTATGAACATAATTAAGTACAATTTAGCATGTTTTAAATTTAGATGATGTACAAGAATTTATAAATTGGAATTATGTTAATGTACATAGAGAAACACAATTGAACAAAACAAGTGCAGCTGCTACAGTTTGATATCAATGTTCTCTTCATTTCGAGACTATATTATCTATGTAGTTTGATACCTTCAGGTATCTATAGTTTGATGTCTTCAAATATCCTCAGCTCCAATTATCTACACTCACAGGAATGCGTAGGTCTAATACAGAAAGTAAACTAAACAGTTATAAATAAGGGATACAACATGACAATATGAATAATTTGTGTTGATGAGCATTGAATATCAATTTTGGCTTATACATATGAATTGACGGTATATGAATAATATGTTGAAACATAGTTACATTATGTACCTTGATTGATTATGCCATGACTATTTACGTGAGTTTATGATATTCATGAATGTGTTTGTACTTGGCGGATGGCTGTTGTGAGTGGTCATCCAAACTAAGTATTTTTCCACTAAGTTTTTAAGCTTAGCACGGGTGTTAATCCATGTAAGTCCAAGTAATAAGAGTGAGGCACATGGATTATTTGTAGGGACCAAGACCAACCGTTAAAAGTAAATATATTTTTGGAATGTATCTTTTTGGTTAAAAATAATTATATATGTAATAAAGGAGCTTGTAATAGTTCTTTCGGATTATCATATAAATGTAAAGATGTAATACTATTCTTAAATGATAATGTTAAGTGATATGAAATTTTGTAATATATATATATATATGTACATGAATAGACAAATGTGTGATGGCAATCCCTATAAATGAATAGAAATGTATGCCATGAATGTATGTACAGGAATTTGGTTGTCATGTATGTGGGTGGTTGTAGGTTCTGTATAGGGGATGTTACAGTAAAGATAAGTATATGCACTTTAACTATGTTAAGAGATTGTTAAATATTATGTAAGATTTTTATATTCAAAACTTATATCAATTTTTTAGATGAGTTTGTCAAGAAAATTCCTAACTCAAGAGGTACTTACGTTTTAGCTTGCTAATTATTAGAGGAATTATAAAACATTTTGAATCAATAATTTGGTTTATATTTTTAATAATATAAGAAGAAATCTCACCTTTTCTTTTAAATTTCAAATTTCCTATATTAGATATGTATTATAAATTACAAAATTTCAAATTCAATTTATCATTATCTTTTAATTATGTTAATTTTGAGAGTTATATCTTTGTCTTTAATCATATTAATCTTCCTTGCAAGTTCTAAATTCAAATTATCTTAATAATTTAGATTTAGTTGCATTGAAAAAGTGCTTTAAAAGTCAAGCATAAGCTATCACAGGCTTCCTTTATCCTTTAGCCAGAAATTAAAAAAAGATTAAGGACAATAGATAGGATCAAGTGTCTCACACTAATTTCAACTACAAATTTCGTAATCAAGACATAGAAACTATAAGACGTATATATTTCAAATGTCACTATTCAACAATTTTATGGAACCAAATTTAAAGGCTTTGTAATACACACTATCAAGAAGATGAATGGATGAGAATAATAGAATGGATAAAGAGACCACACCAATTATGTGATGAGAGTGCACAATATTTAAGTTGGCTTTGACCTACTAGATATATTCACTATGGAAAGAAAGGAATGTAACTTTCTAAAGTATAAAACAAGACATCCAATCGTTGATTCACAATACCTTATCTTGGATCATAAAAGTCATTATAGTTAATGGAATGCACACAAAAACTGTTGTTAAAATGGTAAATAGATGGACTCTCCTTCAAATTTGGTTATTTAGTGACAATTACATTGAAGCAACCATAGAACCAACTCGAAAATGGATCCACCTAAATTGTTTCCAATCTCCACCACCCTATAGGGTACAAGCAGATTTGTTACAAGAGGTTAATCTACTAATCCAAGGTAGATCATAATCAACACTACCTGATCTTTAGTGGTGCTCATGGCTAAAATCTTTAGAAGTAAGTCATTTATCCACTATGTTTTGGCTCACTTCTTTACATGTTTAAAGATGTGCGTGTGAATTTGATTCAATCTAGAGTTGATGTTACTTGTTTTGGTGACCTTGTAACTTGGCTTTAGCCTTTTCAATTACCTTTGGGATCCATTTATCAATTTATTCTAACTTTTAAAAAAGGGCTTTAAAGGTGGTTAAGGAAAACTACTATAAATACATGCAAATCCATCTTTTGGAAGCACTACATCTCTCTCTCTCTCTCTGTATGTGTGTGTGTGCACGCGCGCGCAACAAAGTAAGGTTTTTATAAGAAATTCCTATAGACACACATATAGAAAAGATATTGTAAGTCTTTTAAGTCATGTCTTAGAGTCATAGGATACCCACTAACATTTGTAAGTAGACAGGCACAATAGTCTTAGGATATCATCTTGCTCATGTTTCTTTAAAAGCATAAAGGAAATATCACTAGTTTTTTGGGTCATATCTTAGGATTGTTAGACAGCTATCAATCCTCATGCATAAGGAGGTGCAACAATCTTTGGACAACATCTTAGATGTATTTCCTCAAAGATAAACATTTCTGTTCTCTTTCTCTTTTGAATATATTCTTTAGATATGTTCTTTTAGCAATTTTAATATTTATTTTAATTGACTAATCTATACATGATATATATGTATTTACAAAATTGTAACTTCTAAGAATCTAAGACCATTGTTCATTCTTAATTTTAAATTATTGTTTTTATTGCCATTATTAGTAATAACGTATTATTTGTCAAATTTTTTGTGTTATATATATTTTATCTGTAAGTGATTTTAACAAAATGATTTAATAATTTATTAGTTGTTAAATTTTATTTCAAATCTTAATATTTGTTATCCATTTCGTTTTATATCCAACTTTAATTTATGTGGAAATGAGTTTTAATAATGTTAGTATTAAACATGAAAAGTTTAATGGCTTGTTTGTTAGAAGAAGACATAATTAAATGAGATATTGGCGCTTATGACATGAGGTCTTATTAGAACTATCGGAGAAAAGAATCATCTTGTCATTCTAATAATGAACCTAGCTTAAGCTCTCAAACTTCTCAAACAATTCCTCAAACTATTCAAACAACTTTAAGTCGTAGTAAAATATAAGTTTCATGCTCAAAAATAAGATTCGTTTTTTTTTGACATTCAAAAATAAGATTCTTAGCACTATTTTTTATTATCATTTTTATGATATTTATCTTCTAATAAAAGAGACAAAGAATTTATGAGAAAATTTAGAAGCTGGATAAGGTTTAGATGATGCAAGTATTGATCATCTTAATGCTGATAATTTTAATACATATATAATGAGTGAAGGTAAACTTATAAATTAAATGATTAAATTCAAAAGTTTCAAGTTCTTCTGAAAAGGGTTAAAATTAATCAGTGAAGATTCTAAAGTTTCTTACCTTACCTTATAGATAAACTTCCCTCACCTAGGTATAAGTTTGCAATATTGTCTCTCAAACTTTGTTAAAGAGAGTTTAATCTTTCTCAATTAATTCATTATTCTATTAGAGTTACGTTCAAGGTGAAGATAGGACTAATATCAAAGGAAAATATTAGCATAGAAGTAGTGTTAGTAGTATTGAAACTAATAAAAGCATATTCACCCTAAAGGAAAATTTAAGAAAACAATAACTCAAATGGCTAATCGTTATACAGAAGTCATATAGGAGAAAATCCACCTTGTTTTATTTATGGGAGAACAAATCATAAATTAAGCTTGAGATTATTTCCATAAGAAGATGAAAAAGCTCAAACGAAACGTTAAGGTCATATGAACAAAATCGGTCATGGTGGTAAGTAATAGTCCAAAGTGAAAGCGATTATTGAGAGAGACGTGTCATGAGTCCAAATTTACGTACGTTAGCTTCAAATTTTATTGTTAATTTAGTTTTTTATAATAATAATTGATGGTTAGATTAATTATATATGTTTATTCTGATCCATCGATCGTGGTTTCAACATATCATATAAAAACACAAACGAAAGAGGGATAATAATATATAGGAGATGGATGGATCCCTAACTCAAGTTCTAGGAGTTGGTAAAACAAACTTAAAGATGTTTTCTAAAAAAGTTTTTAACTCTTTGTAATGTGTAGCATTAAGAAAAAAATGTGTTGGTTGCTCTTCTACAAAGTTATAAAAGTTGCCCTAGAAGCCAACAAAGTCGTTATAAGTAGAAATAATATTGTCACTGATAAAGGTTATATATGTGAGGACTTGGTTAAACTGAATGTATTTTTCTCTTTTTAGCAGTAACAAAAATAATTTTATTCTGAATACTGAAACTACTTCTGGTATATGACATCAAAAATCAAGTCATATTAATCTTGAAAAGATTAAAATTATAATGAATTTGGATTTAATTCCTAAATCTAATATTAGTAATTCAAAATGTGAAATATGTGTAGAAGTTAAATAAATTAGGAAACTTTTTGAGTCCTCTATAAGGGACATAAATTTTTATATTAGTAAATAAATTATAAATTTTCTTATTATTTTATTTATTTATCTTATTTGTACCTCATTACTTATGTCAAACATTATAAATAAAAATCTTTAATCTTAATCTTTTGTTATATTAAAATAATAATTAAATATAATAATCTTAATGGTTTTAATAAAATGAATTAATATTAAATAATGATATGTTAATATAATAAATTAATAATTCAATCTATATGACATCTACCACCATTATGGCTTACTTTATCAATCTCCTCTTATAATATGGCTATACACATGGAGTGCCACCTATCGAAAAAATGTCAAGTTGGCGATAGTTAATGGCAAAACTTAATAAAATGACACATACTGAACTTTTCATAAAGCACAAGGGCTTCATACGATATTTTAAAAAATATATATGAAAATTTGGTAAAATTATTGTCTTTTATCATATTATTAAATATGAGGTTAAATCAGTTACAAAGAGTAAGGAATGTATTGATTATCTTGATGCTTCTAGAATACATATTATTATAGTCTTATCATCCATTTCATTTATATGTAGTTTAATTATACATCAATTTTTTTTTAAAATGAAAACTCCATGGAAAAAATTTATATGAAACAAATTGAAAGATTTATAGGGGAAAAAGAAGAAAATAAGATTTGTTGACTAGTTATAGTTAAATCTTTATATAGATTAAAGCAATCACCAAAATAATGACATAAATATCTTTTGTTATGGTTTTATGACCAATAATTTTGATGAATGTTTATACATTATAAAGCTATTGTTGCTAAATTTTTTATTCCATATCTTTAGGAATATGATATTCTAATTTTATGTTATTATTGATATTAAAAATTATCTTTTTATAAATTTAATATCATTTTATGATTGAGACTGAATTATAAATGAAAACCAAATAACTATAATTAGCTAAATAAAAGCTATTAAAACTCTACTAAAAATGTATGGTTGTTTTGATGTAAGACATGTTTCTACTCTTTATAAGTCAAATTTACATTTAAAGAAACTTACGAGTGAGCATGTTTCTCAATTGAAATATTAAAAAACCATATGACTAACAAAATTAGAACCGACATATCATCTATCGTAAGTAATTTGATTAGATATACACCAAAACTTAGTAAAGAACATTATAATACATTAGAAAGAATTTGTAAATACTTTAAAGGAATAAAAAATATTATTTAAATTATTCAATATTTCCTAATAATAGACAGATATAGTGATGCAAATTAAACAATTGATAATATTGAATTAAATAAATCGCTGATCATAATTAGACTTGGCAATCAGGCCTAAGTCCGATCTAACTCAAATTCAATAGGTCAAGATCAATTTGATCAAGTGTTGGAAAAACGACATCGATTTTTATTTTTAATTTAAAAAATTTTAAAATTTGGGTTGAGTTAGGCTTGAGCTCAACTGTCTTGGACTCAATTGAGCTTAAAGCTAGGTCAAGTCCGGCAAAGCTCGGCCTAGCTCGGTCTATTACCACCCGTAATCATATATTTATAATAGAAGAAGCTATTGTTTCTTGGAAATTTGTGAAAGAAATTTTTATTTCACAGAGGATAATGAAATTTAAGTTAATTTCTTTAGATATTGTATATAATGAATGTGATTAGTTAGTTTATTGTGTGAGCTACCAATGTTTGATAAATCTTTGTTGGATGTATATACACATTATGATTCTAATTCATAATATATTTACTAAATTAAAAACATATTAATATGAAAATGAATAGATATATTTAAGTAATATATAAATTAGTAAATAAACTTATTAATCAACAAGTAATGCCTTTAAATTTTGTTTAATTTGAGAAGAAATTTTGACTAATTAACTAAAATTATTTCTGAGAGTGGACATGATACGACCAAGATTAGCGAAAATAGGAGGTTTATTGCATGTAGAAATATTTATAGGCAAAACACTCATTTTTCATCGAGCATGGTTTTCAATACAGGTATGGCCCAAATTGTGCTTAACTTCATAAAGTTACAGAAGGATCTATGGTCTCGTCTATAGGCGTATCCTAATCTGTGTCTAACTTTATAAATTTATAGGAGAATTCATGATCTTAACTACGAACATATCCTAGAATGTGTCCAATTTGCGAAGTTATGGAGAGATCCACATTCTCAAACATAGACAAGTCTTAGACCTTTTCCACTAGCATTAGTAGTCTATAATCAACACGATATGGCCTGCAACCTTGTCCCAACTTGTTAGACCCCTAATTCATGATAGCAGAATTGTACATTGGCGAGCCTAAACCAATGTTCGACACGCGGAACAATGGAATAAGATAAAGACTTGCGAGGAGGCAAGGGCGAAAAGGGACAATGTCAAGCATTGGCATGCATTAGTGCATATTGGTGGAAATCTTCGATGAGATGCAAGTTTCGGATGTGAGATCAAAAGAGGGCTCGAGATGGACCTGGAGCCGAAGGTTATATGGATCATGCGTATGACAAAATATGTGAGAGTTCCAAGGTAACTTAGCAAGTAGATTAAGTATGGTGTGAGTTTTGATGAGAGTTTTGAACCTTATACGAGCTGACTTGGTTAAGGCTGAGTTCTTGATGGACCAAGGGCTTAGTATGTGCTCAAATGGACGGACCATAGCAAACGGAGATGACATGGGAAAGCATTGGACAAACCAGTGTGCTATTGGTGTTCGTGAACCGCAAGTGCACGGTTGTCGAAGTGAGTAATAAATCGGTAAGAACCAAGTCGTGTCCACAGGGATTATGCGAAAATTTAATTCTACGCTA
>JANKOD010000006.1:8556875-8569262 GCA_026284645.1 Erythroxylum acuminatum | reverse complement strand
AACGGACATGTTTGGGCCAGTCTTAGTATTTAATGTTTTTGACCGTTTTCGAATCCGAATTTTGTTTTGTGGCCTTCTTAAGAGTTGTAGACTTTAACGTCCTCTTTCTAATGGGTCGAAAATGAAAATGAAAACCAAATTAATTGATGTAAGAAAGGTTTTGGCTTCCGCACCAAGTATTTCTCAAATTGGTTTAAGGCTTCTGTCCGAATAGGTTTTGCTCCGAGGGTTCGTTGAGGTAACCCTATTGTGGCAGCCCGCCAGCGTTTTTCGTTTTGTATTTCGGATTGTTGAGTTTCGTGGATGTGGTTTGACATCAAGGTCGGGCTTCAGAAACGGGACCCAACATTTAAGGTGAATGAATACTTAGGTTTTTGGAGATTTTTGCTTTACCAATCCCAAGGAAACTCCAAATACAACCTAGGTTAACCATGTTTTTCAATGTTCAAACTACGGATGATATGTACATAACTAGGGATCATAAAACCCTGTAGGAACCATGTAATATTGTTGCCTTTTACGTTAAAGTTGCTGGTATACTGAATTCTAGGATCACGTGATCTGTGGGCTTGTTGTACTTCTGTTTCGTGATCATCTGTTCAATAAAACCTTTAGTTATTCTATACATTATTCTTTTAGTTTAATTTTTATTGCTTACACTCTTGACACATTCTGATGATCTTGCATTACAGTGAGTCCACCATTGCAAGCACTCTTATGGCTTAGGTAAAAAAATTGTTTTGTAACTGTGCATTCGGTACTGATGTATTGGTCAGAGTTCAAAAGTTATAGAAGTTATTATGTTTTATGTTGGCACACGGTGAAGACTAAAGAGGGACAGTGAACATTTTTTAATAGTTGAAATGAATTCGTTTTGCTTTGTAATTTTATTGAACATTTGAAAATTCTTATTTGACCCCAAATTATGAAAATTTTCGTTACAAAATTCAAATTGCGTTTATTGGTAATATGTTAGCATCTTATGCAAAATTTTCTGAGCTACATTTGAATTAATCATGTCTAGCCTTAATTAGGTCAGATCTTGCAAGGAAGGAAGATTCGATAGTATGGTAGAAAGAAATATACTCCAAAGGGTTTTACCATGGATTATGCAGATGCAACTGTGATTCATCGACAGAAACAAAAATTTCATGAATATGGTTTATTCATTTTCAGCAATCGGTGTAGTCGAGTTTTGTACAATTGATGCTTGAGAGTCATACCTTAATGATCATCAGCTAACACTAATGCAATTTTATCTGCAAATTATTGATCTACTCATAAGTGAATACTCATCAATAGTTTGTTGATTGTGACTTCATTCATAATGGTATGCTTTGCCATTCCAAATAATATCAAAAGAATATTATGTCCCAACTTTTAGATTAGATTCTTATTTAAGGCAATTCTAATACATTAGCAGCTATATATGCAATGTACTTGAAAAGTTTGAGAATATCCTATCAAACGAATATTAAGAAGAACCAATTATGCTTAAACAAATTGCCTCTGAGAACTTCCTAATCTTTAATTAACAATTTCAAAACATTTGTTTAACAATCTGACTTAGGAAGTAAACACGAAACAAAAAAATGTCATTCTCCATAACAAAACCTTTAATTTCAAAGCCAATAATACTACATTAGACCTACAAGTATTGTCCCAAGATCGCAAAGACTCATCCATTTGTTGTAATCCAACATCCATTGAACCAAAGCTCAAAATGGATGTTAATAAAGTATTAAAGAAGCACAGAACGTACGAATCTGCAATAGTAACTTCAACTTCAGCACCAGGTTCAATTGTATTGGAAGTGATCTGCTTCACCACTTTAGGTGAACTAAAAAAGTCAATGACATGTTTATAGACTCGTAGCTTGAATCTGTCCCAAGTGTTGACTTCTGCATTTGGAAACAATGAAGATGAAGAAACTAATCTCCTCTTAAACTATACCATGACCAGCCACACACTAAAAGACCTTAAAACAAAAACCGTCTTAATAATAATCAAAAGGGTCATTTCTAAACTGATATAGAGATAATGTGACATTTGAATTTAGAGAAAACTACAAATTTCTCAAGGAATTATAGCTAATATTTGTCATAATATTTTAGTTGGAAGATAAGTTACCTTCACCACAGGGAGATTTCCTGGTGGTAATGTGAAGAATTTTGGTAGGGATCATAGCTGGTCCCTCAACACAAACTGGTCATTTAAACAAAGCACTACCAAATTCAACAAACCACAAATAAACATTACTCTTCTTTACAATTAACCACAACAAAAAATACAACAACTTAAATATACCATTGAGATGGTTTCTCTAGACATCACAGTTACATTAAACAAATTTGAAGTGATGAAAGTGAAATGGGTGTGATCCAGAAAAAAAAAGTTGTGCATTCGAGTTCAAAGTAGAGTTCTTTGAGAAGCATAATACAAGAGAGAGAAAAGAACAGACCTTTCTTGAGGTTCTTGACATTCTTAGATGAGAGAATGATTATGATCTTAAGAATCTACTCTTGGGATTCCTCCAATCCCGACTATCTTGGTTTTATAGTTCCGTACACTGTCACCATTTTCTCGTACTGTTTTAATCACAAAGGGAATCTATAGACATGAATTTTCACGAATTATGCATGAAAACATGTATAAAAAACCCTAAGGAAGAGATTGTTGGTTGTTGAAGAATTAAAATCACTAAAAAAAACCCAAAAAAACCTTCTAATATCAGGTCGATACGTTAAGTGAACTAAAAGCATAGATTTTGCTAGGTTTATAGCCTAGACATACCTCAAATGTTGATGTACTTGCCAATTGCTAGAGATAACATTTACGCTAAAGGACTAGAAGTCGGATTAGTGAGAGGGATTAGAGTGATTGGCAGTGATGATGCATGAAGGACAGCAGATCGACGAGAAGGATTGAAGTGATCGACAACGATGATGAGTGAAGGAGGCAAGATGTCAGTTCAAACAACCCTATTGTTAAGTTTACGAGAAAAACAAGGTGAAAATTTGGAGATTAAAAGTTAATTTAGGGTTTTTAGTAAAAATTTAAATGATTACAGAAGACATTTTTTTGCTTTTTAAAAATTAACGTCAATCACGTGTATTTTTAATGTGACATCTACAGAATAATTGACATGTTTCGTCCAAAATAACCTAACATTAAGCAGGCTAGTAAACATTTTAACTGTTATAGAGCAGGCTTAAAAGATCTGACGCTAAATTAATGAAACTAAAAAAGATAGGCACAATTTGGGCTTTTAACCTTTAGAAAATCCCGGAATGATGGGATATGGAACTAGATAACGACACATGGGTGCATTGGACCACATGACTCAACGATTTGGATTCCTTCCTTCTAAATGGTTGTTAGTTTCTTTTTTTATTACAAAGGAAAAGACACAGAACTGAAACACTAGCTAGCCGATAGCGCTTCGATACATAGCTCCCTATTGGTCCCGAAGGAGGAGTGCCATGAGAGACACTAGAGGTTCCGGCGAAAAACAGAGCCCTGGGCCAGTACGAGCAGCGAGGGTAGTCAGAAAGTTTGCACATTGGTTTCCTTCCCATGGCACGTGCTGGAGTTGGAGGTCCCAATCGCATTGGAGTAAGTCCCTGGCACCTGCCAACAAAGAAAAATTCTCAGTAAGATCAGGTCGAGAAGAAGAAAGGATAATAATCACTTCGAGAAAGTCCGTCTCGATAAGGACTCGTTGATGCCCAATGGCCCACGCCAAAGAGAGTCCCGAGTGGAGTCCCCAGAGTTATGCAATTTTCAAAAAATCGTAGCCAATTTGTTGAGTAAATCCCCCGCACCATTGGCCGGTGCAGTCACGAATGAGGCCCCCTGTGGTAACAATGGACGACCCGGGATGATAAGCCCCATCTGTGTTGAGCTTTACCCAGGTCTCCGGTGGTTTGGACCACCCGACGAGGCTACCCACCGAAAGACCCGGCGGCGGAAAAACGCAATTCTCCATGGCTCGGGCTCTGACTATCCACTCTACATAAGTCAAAACAGCTCTCAGCCTATGCTCCGACCACTCGAACTCTGCGTCAAAGAGGCTTTGGTTACGCCAACTCCAAAGCATCCAGTAGGTGACGCCAAAGATAGTAGCCCACGAGCCCTATAGTCCGTGAGTCGAAACCAAAAGGTTAGATTTGACCCATGCGGTCACCACTGGTTGGAAGAACTCTGTAACGTCCATGCGCCCGAGGAGTTGTCGCCAGAATGCTTGAACCCGCGGACAATCACGGATGACGTGGTATGTTGACTCTTTCTGGCCACAAAAAGAACAACTGCTGTCTGTAGTGAGGTGACAGGCCACCCGTTGTTGGTTGGTCAGAAGCTTCTGCTTGCTTAGGACCCATAGAAAAGCCCGGATCTGTAGAGGGTTAGTTTCTTTCTTTCAGTGTCAGGTAGTTGTGGAGTCCTATCGGCTCCGTTCGGCCCATTGTAGACTATTGGGTACTTTCGAGAACTTGGACAAGTGACATGGGGATGGTCACGCAGATTCTAGTGATAAATGTGAAACTCACTCCAGTCTTCAACTTACTGAATGCTCTTCTTCTTCTTCATAAGTGTCTATGTGGAGTTTTACTATGCAACGAAATTACAGTCTATTTCTAGCAATTTGGCAAACCATTAGAATGTATTACTCTTAAATTTTGTTCTGCCTTTTATACCTTTTTATTTCTTAAATCTTTTTATATCGACATATGGAGTTAAATAATGTTAAAGGTTTTATTTAAAAAAAAACATGTTTGCATTTTTAAATTTTATCTGGTTGCTCCTAGCTGAGCTTGCTTGTTTAATGCACTGCGGGTAATCAAAACCTACATCAAAGCAAAACGATTGGAGTGACAGTAAAAGCCGACTAATAAACACCGGCAGTATCATGGACACTGACTCTGGCATTGCAGGGAAGATTGAAGTCCGATAAAATGATGCCCGCGTAAGTGGCACACCTGTGTAGAACTTGGCATCTTTCTCTGTCATGCTTCAGAAATGATTTTGGCACAGAAAATGGTTTTACTTTCCCCTGGATTTTCACACCAACTGAACTCACATGATCCCCTTGGCCATCAACTTGTTGATAGGACTCGCATTCCAACTCTTCTTCTTCTTCGATGAACTTAAGTTTGTGTAGCTCTGTTTCATCCTCCTCGTCAGAGATATTATTTTCTACAGTGACATGTTTCAAGATGAGACGACCATTGTCCCTGCAGGCTTCAAAGTAAACGTCAAGCTTCACTCTCTCCTCTATCAGCAGCAATCTTCCATCAACATAATGCCTAGTTAAAGCCCAATCCTTCTTTGTAAGTATGGTTAATGTCGGTGGATAGTCCTTCCTGCTTGGAAGTTGCTGTTGGTTTCGTCTACTCTGGAAACGACAACAAGGTTGCGCAGGCCTCTCTGCACCATATAGTTCACCCACCTCGGAATCCAGGTGAACACCACTCTCTGAACCAATCAAATCCCCAAGAATATCGGACCGTGAAGAGTAGGACGTTGATGAGGAGAGAGATAATGATCGATAGAGTGACCTAGAAGGACTTGAAAGCAACGGTGACGAGGATAGGGATGGGGATGGGGATGGGGATGGGAATTTCATCATGTGAGCATGAAAAAATAGGTTTCGATCAGATGGATTTCGAATTGCCTCTTTATGCGAGTTAACAAAGGTTTTCAGACCAAGATTGATAGGAAAGGCTTGTCGACTTTGCATGGGATAGGGACATCTTGATTTACGCAATGTGGTTGGATAAATAGATAAAACTATGGATTTGATCTTGCTAAATAAGTCTTGTTCCTTTAAAAAATCCATCTCTTGAGAGGGGAAATCTCTGAAAAAATCCCAGAGACACCTCCCGGAGCCGGATGGAGTACAGTCCTGAAAAGGCTTTTTGTTGCCAATCAACCTGCAGGACAAGAAATAGAAATTGAGTGTTCATGCCTCATGGTCTGACAGTATTATACGATTATCTTATCTATCGAACCATAGGCAAATCAGGAAACTCAAGCCTTGCTTACCTACATGCTACTAAGAGGGAGGACATGATATTTTTGATAAATGTAGACATGCTGAACTAACTTTAGCTTTAGGGGACTTGGATTTTCAATTTCCAAAAACCAACTTTAGGGCTTCGGCCGTGTCCTCGTGGAACACCCGTGGTCGATCGGGTTGAGCTCATAAATCTGTCTGTAGCTTGCTATTGTACTTGCACTTGACACGTAAGTTTCTTAGAGCTATTTCCACGACTGACGTGGCTTATTGAATTCCTTTGTGGACCCACCCGCGTGTAGGATTACATGTATCATATAAAGACACATGCTTTTTGTTTACTTTCTGCATGTTTCAATAAACCCAAAATAGAAACAAATGGAAAATGGAAGTAGAAAAGTGTCATCCCAAGACGAGAACATTTGGCATCGAGTAAATATGTGTGCCTCTGCAAAAATAGCTGTACCCACCCACGTCAAATAATTGAATAATGATCATATTCACCGACCAAAAATGTCCTTTCTCTAAGGAAAATTAATTAATAGTCATACTCATACCTGCTTATTAATAACAGCTAAATAATAATATTTTAAAAAGTAAAGATGATCAAATATAAATTTGGTGGTAGAGATTAACTATTCTTTATATGCATGCTCATTGTTTTAGAAATTTAGTACATCGTAAATTCTGATGCTTGTAATTCTCATTTCTTAACTGGAATGAGATCATAACAGCAAGGATATACCATGTCCTAATCCTAGTTTTCAATAAAAGTTTACGCAAACTGATTTTAAGAAGATTTCCCACGAACTCTGTAAGAAGAACCCAAGTAGGTGATGAGGATTTTGGGTACTATAATGGAGTTTATTGGAAGGAGAAACTGGATTTTAATTGAGGATTGAGAATAGCGATGCATATGATCAAAGAAAGGATATGATTCTTCTCTTACAGGTATTTGTAAGAGAAGGAACATGATAGAAACTTACATACTCGAGGCCACATTGAGATTTAGAACAGATAAAGGAAGTGTTTTAAGGGAGAAGAGCATCTTACTCTATATAGGTGTGCCTGAAACTATTTCCATTTTCTTCTTTCCACAGGAAGTTGTTCCGATTCAGCTTTCAATGGGCCGGAAGCTCAAAGTTTATAGAAAGAAACACTCGCTCTCATGCTGATGATACTACAAGCAAAGCTCTATTCTCCAAATATTCACATTATACAATCTGTTAACATGATATAAGCAATATATAGAACATACGGGTTTTGTCCTTTTTATGATTGTAAATAATGAAGTGACATTACCTTTTTTACAATTGAAACAAAGAACTGGCAGTCTGGCACCATTCTACGTAGCAGTGGAGGTACAAATAAAGCCAGCGCCTTTTGAAGTGAAACGGCTGCTCTTGGGAGAGCTTTGGATTATCTGCAAGATAAATGGGGTTGGGATTGATTAGGTTGCAATTAGCGTCTATTGTTGCAAATCAGATGATGGCACTTTATATCTGCTGCTCTGTTGCTAGATGAATGCTAAGCTTCACGCTGTTGCACAGAGGCCTCTCACATAGGATTGCCCAGAGAAGCATCTATCAAATGATTTTGTCTGTTTTTGTCTCTCTGGCATCCACGACCAGGTGCCTGGTCCGCTCCTTTCTTCCTCTCTTTCACTGACAACCTTTAAAGACACGTACTACATTCACTCGCTTTGTATCAATACTATGGTCTTGAGTATGATCCTGTGTCTGCAAATTAACATGATACAGTACTATCGTTAGTATTCAGAGTCCTAACTTTGTTTCTCAACCGTCAGATCCAAACTTGTAAGGCTAAAAAGTGTTCAGACCTCTATGCTCACATGTTTGTTGCGCCTAAAACCTTTTTAAACTTTCGGTTTAATCATCATAGTTTAGCCCGATAACAGGAGCGTCTCCTTTACCCATAGAATTCAAGTATTAATAAGTAAGATTTTTTTTACTTGTGTATATTTTTTGAAAGTAAAAATATATAAACTTTCGACTTTTTTTAAATCTTGCATTATCTAAAAGAAATATCCAATATGGAAAAGGTAATATTATTTGAGAAGAATTCAAATTTCCCAACTTCAAATATATTTGGTTCAATTATAGGGTCCGAGCGAGGAAAAAAAGGAGAGTCCTTGTAAGGAAATTAAACTATTTCCACACAACTAGAATGTCAGTAGAACAACACAAAAATTGATAACAGAGTTCGGCCAAATTATGCCTACATCTCTGGGACTACTGCACACCCTTTTTATTCGGAAGAAAAACAACACTTACAAGTGTTTACATTCAACACTCAACTCACTAGTATTTACACACTCTCTCAAACCCTTAACCCAATACACCCCAAAATTATTCACAAAAAAGGTTGCTACTCTTAATATTCCTCTTACTCACCAACTGAGAGGAACTAAGAGTTAATTTTTTATTTTTACTTTGGATGATTTAAATGGAAGGGGAGGGGGTTTATTTATAGTTGTTGAGCCACCCCCTCCCTCACTTATTTTCAATATGGGACAAAGTCCCTTATAAAACTAACAGTCCTGAGCATAGGATATTAGGAATCTAAGCTTTACAGACTTACATACAAAAATAAAAACTTATAATGCAGATTGTTGCAAGTAAAATTTAAAGATATTTCTATTATTTCAAGCGACAATGTACACAGGGAAAAGAAAAAGAACAGAGAGTGATTACTTCATAACATTAAAGAATAATGAGAGTGCCTTCCATTTCTGTCATGCTTGTACAAAATTTATAAACTTTAGATTGAATGTGAATATATCACCTAATTAGATATTGAAAAACCACCCAAAATATTTTTGATGACTAGTTAAGTATACTGCATTAACGTTTGATTTAGTATCTATTAGTTTATGTCTTATAACCAATCAATTAGTTTATGACCTATAGTTAATCGGTTGATTGTAGTCTAGTGACAAAATAATTTAAATATATTATTTATCTTATATTAAATACATATGATAAACTTCATGAGATAAATGTATATTACAAAAAAATTATGATGGCATTATAATTATGAGATTCATATTGAATTATGTATTATCTTTAAATTGTTCCATGTTATTGTTCTATTGAGACTGGATATTAATAGAGTATAAAAATACTAGCACATATTATATTTTTTCTTATGAAGGAAACAATCAATCTTATAGACTAAAGTATGAAGATACTTAAACAAATGTGTAGGTACTTATTAAGAAACAAGTTCACTAAATCTCTCTCAATGAAATTTCTATTTAGAATGTTCCTTGTGATAAAGCAAACACATGTAAGGGGGGAAGGGGGGGGGGGGGAGGGCAATTGTATAAATTTTTTTTGGAAGATACTTAAAAATGATAATATCCTTCTAAACAAAATAAGTCTATAAATAAAAAGAACCTATCAATTTTTGAAAAGATTTTGTTAATGTTGGAAACAAAAGGATCCTGTTAATTGAAAGGAGCCTGCTAATTAATATGAGCCTGCTAATTGATAGGAGTCTGCTAGCGATTAAAAACAAAAGGAGCCTATTAATCGATAGAAGTCTGTTAACGTTAAAAAACAAAAGGAACCTTTTAATCGATAGGAGCATGTTAACGCTCAACAAGCGAAAGGAACCTCTTGCAATAGAAAAATAGAAGGAGCATATTGTAAAACTGAAGGAGCCTCTTGAAAACACAAACTTATAATGTGAAAATTAGGAAGAGAGAAAAAATGACAATCAATTTATACTAGCCCGGCTTATAACAATTAGTCGCGCATCGTAACGATACCTAAGATCAAATATGAGCTAAAGTGAGTGTCCTAAGCATTTCTAAGACATTAGTATATCAAAGGAATCAACATTTAATCATATATCAATGAAGCCTACGTCTAGTTCCGAGTATTCAACTTGAGTATTTCACTATAAAATTCAAGTAATAAATTTTCATGAGCCTTTCCAAGCTTACAAGCACATATTTTTCAAGGTTCTTCAGCCTTCCACTCTCGTAGTATTTAACAAAACTCTATAAGTTCTCAACAAGAAATATATAGAGGATTTAACTCTCTCTTAATACAGTGATTTCACTTTCTAAGGTACAAAAAATTTGATAAAAATTTCAAGCATATTGATGCTGCTAGGATATTTTACAAGTCTCGTATGTTTCCCAAATGCAATGGCTTTTCCATAAGTAGACATTTTCCTCAACTAGAAGTTGCTTAATCTACGATATCTTTTTTTATTTATATTTAGACGTTAAGAAGAACATTCTGTCAAGACTTTCGGAGTTGATTATTTGAATTTGTAAAAAAACTTTTCAGATGTTATGGAACCATTTTTGAATAGGCAAGTTCATAAAGAAGGTTCCTGCAAGAAAGGAATCAATTATCTTATGATTTTATTTCCTTATAAGAATTACACCGTTGCCTTTATAAGGAAATAAATCCAGTTTGAATTTTGAAATATTATAACATTATCATCAAAAACATTATTAATAAACCTTGAGCTACCAACTTATATGTCTATAAAAATTTTCATTGTAGTAATTGCATAAATGATCCTTTGATTTATAATATCAAAAATTATCTTATATAGAGATTGCTATGTTTTGCTACTATTTATAATAGTTGAGTGATCAATATAAGATTCATCACCTTAGGCTATGTTTAGTTGGGGGTTTATTAATGGAATGGAATATTATTATAACATTTGGGAAGAAATTAAAGTTTATAATGGAATGGAATGAAATAAGATGGGATGCAATGTAAAATAATAAATAACATTTCACTATATTACATTATAAACCTTCTAATCAACATTTCACTATATTACATTATGAACCCTCCCATCTCTCCCAAACAATAATTTTATAATATTACATCCATTTACATTTCATTCCACTATAAATCATTCCATTTCATTAAAAACTTTACGTCTAACCAAACATAGCCTTAAGGTGATTAGACAGAATGTTCCATTGTTTTTTATTAGTATTTATTTGAAAAATCTTTGGCTAAGGTGGAATGATACTTTGTAAAATTGTTTACAAATGTCATTAGTTGAATTAATTACTAATGGTGGAAAATTAACACAATTAGACTCAAATAAACTAAAAATTAATTTTATATTTTGCTTCTAATCGGAATATTGTATGATGAAAATATTGAATCATACATAAACAAAATCGTAGATAAAAAGATTAGTTAAAACCACTTTGACATTTTTAAATATTTGTGTAGTAGTGGTAGTGGTGGTGGTGGAGGTGGTGATATTAGTAGTAGTAGTAGTGGTCGAAGTAGGAGGAGGAGTAGTAGTAGTCGTAGTAACAGCAGTAGTATTAGTAGTCATAGAGTAAGAGGAGGAGGAGTAGTAGGAGTAGGAGTAGTGGTAGTGGTAGTGGTAGGAGGAGTAGTAGTAGTGGTGGTGGTAGTCATAGTAGTAGCAGCAGTAATAGTAGTAGAAGTTGTAGAGTAGGAGAAGGAGGAGTAGCAGTAGTAGTAGGAGCAGCAGCAGTAATAATAGGAGGAGGATTATGAGTAGTAAGAGTAGCAGCAGCAGTAGCAGTAGTAGTAATAGTTAAGTAGGAGGAAGAGTAGTGGTAAGAGTGGTAGTAGTGGTAGTGATAGTAATAGTGGTGATGGTAGTAGTAGTAGTAGTAGTAGTGGTAGTGTTGGGACCCGTTTCCGGAACCCAACTCGTTTACAAAAACGAAACGAAAACACGAATGGGAACGATTATCAAACGAAAGAAAATTTCAAAGCGGAAACAAATCTAGGCGGAATCGAAAGCAAATCGAAGGTTTAATCCGAAATTGATATATTTTTTTTTCTTTTCTTTTTCCTTTCTCTTTCTTTTGATACCATCGATGCTCAACAAATTTCACTTTTATAAATCTTCCAATCCCTCAACACAATCATACATCATCGGACCTACTGTCCGGAATCCATATACAACTCAAACACATTTCTAAATCTATCACTTCGATAATTCTCACATGCCCAACCATACTCACATATTATCATGATCCATAACCCATAATCATACACCATATTTATAACTCAAATACTTACATAATTTACATTACATTACTACTTACAACACAATTATTGGCAATTTAAGCCATATACACACTTAGTACAAAATCCGAAGTATACATACAATCCATTCGAAATCCGAAACATATACACTCATAAACAAAATCTTCCCTTGCTTACACCCGATCTTCTTCTCATCACCTGTGGATGGGAATGAAGGGGGGTGAGCTTACGCTCCGCGGGTAACAGTTTATAACAAAATAATAAGCAAAACTCTTGAAATCTTTTTCTTTTCTGGTCTTAGAAAACATTTCTTTGAAATCCGTAAAGCACATTTTC
>JANKOD010000006.1:8454902-8470067 GCA_026284645.1 Erythroxylum acuminatum | reverse complement strand
AAATAACTCTCGCATTACACTGTACTGTACCAGAAAGCTTTTCGTTTTTAATTTTTTTTCCTGATAACTTTAGTACAAGGGCATCGGGGCTGTGTTATTTGAAATTCGAAAAGTATGGGCATCAAGAGAACAAACTGAAAATAAAGGGAAAAATTGAAATCAAAGCGTAAGGTCGTTGGGGTTGCGTAATCTAGTTTAGGTTATTTTTAAACAACGATGTCGTTTTAATTACGTGATAAACGGCGTTATTTCATTAATCTTCATTTGTTGTTTTAATTTTAACTTACGTATATTAACAGTTAAAGTTTTTGAAATACGTGGTAAGTCACGTCAGCAAACTTGACGAAAATATTAACGTTGAGTTAGAATTAACAAAAATTAAAAATTTATGCATTTTATTTTTACTTTTTGAAGTTCACGCAAAAATTAAAAAAATTAAAAATTTGGATATTGTATTGTTATTTTTTAAAGTTCGAATTATAATTAAAAAATTAACGAAAGTTTATTTTTTTTAATAATTAACCTTTTATTTAATTATAACGTTACTTCTTATCATCAAATAAATATATTAATGTAAAAGTATAATTACAATTACGAATCTAAAATAATAATAATAACGAAAACTTATAATGCCCACATGGGCTGGTCCTACTTTGACAAGGATAAGTCCATGACTTATTATATGGAGGAGATCGCATGTACCAAATGCTCTATGCCAATCATGCGAACGTGTGAGCCAGAGAAACCATAGATAGAGTTGGAACAGATCTGGTACAGACGATCTCATTCCCTTACAGTATATTCAATTATCAACCCAACCAATCTCATCAATTCTCAATTGAAGATTTTGACATGTATCAAAGTGGTTATTTGTCAGATATTTCAAGTCGTCGATGAGGATGTCTTCCTCGACAAAACTCTCATTGCCCAGGACGAGGACAACCCCATGCTCGGCCATGTCGCTACTCGAATAGATAAGTGGTGTCGTCCGGCTCTTTCCAGTGGTTACGTCTCTCAATCTCCGAGCATTAGTGAGTAATTTTGGGACTAATTGTGTGATTTTTTGTCCTTCAATGCTAGGGTTTTGTATAAAGAAATGGTTTTCACGTTTTCTTTTCCGTTGTTATGTTTCTGTTAGTATTTCAGCAGCTGGAGATTGATTATGTGATTGGAGAGAGTCATAAAGAACTATTGCCTGATAAGTCGGGACCTGCTGCTATTATTAGAATTTTTGAAGGAAGGTTAGTATGTGATTTTAACCAATTTGTGCTGTTGTTCTCAGTGTTATTTCAATACTTGTAGATATTCTTTGGGATGTTGTATCACTTGCTTGACAAACTAGTGGTGAGTGAAGCATTCTTTCAGTGAGATGGCACCTTATATCTGTTGTATTCTTAAGAAGGACTATTGGCTTTTGAAATGCGGTTTTGGAAATAGTTCATAACTCAATCATGTTTCTCTTTTATCATTGCTGTAAACATGCTTTTTTTTTTTTCTTTTCTCGAATGAGTTGGAATTAGAATTTGGGTTCAATCTTTCTGTTGTTTCGAATGTGTTACAGCTAAGGTTTACGATACCGTTTCGTACCGGTTGGTACGTACCGTATCGAACCAAAATCGGTACGAAATGGAGAGTCGATTGTACTGAATTTAAATACCGGTCAGTATCAGCCGATATTTAATATTGGCAAGTATCAGAAATTTTAAAAAATAAAGAGACATTTTTGCAAAATTTTCAAAAATTTTTAAACTCTCCCTCTATGGTCCTGCCTCTCTTTCCCCTCATTTTTTAAAGTTTTTTAATTTTTATTTACTTCAATTTTTATAATTATCGTGACTTTTTTAATTTTTTAAAATAAAAATAAATATTTTTATTGCTAATAATAATTATAAATTAAATAAACTTAAAAAATTATTTTTATTTAAATTTAGTTTAATATTTTATATAATATTTATTAATAAAGTATTAATAAAAATTTTTTATTTTTAAAAAATAAAAAATTTAAAAATAATTATTTATAAACTAATATTTATTTTATATATTTTTAATTATTAAATCAAATTTTATTTGAAATTTATATATTTGAAATTTAATTATATTTATTAATAATTATTAAATTAATTTATAAATTAAACTAAAATTGTGATTATTATTTATTACTGTAATTTTTGGAGACAATGTTAAGAATATACAGTACGATTGTACAATATGATAATGGATTATTTTGTAATTTTTTAAAAAATTTAAGGATAATTTTATAAATTTAAAAAATTACTTGAAATAGTATCCAGTATTAATCGGCATTGGTACAAGTTCGTACTAGAATTTAATCCGATACTAAGTGTAATACAGTATTTAAATAAAAATAATTTATTTTTAAATTTTATTTAATTTATAATTATGATTAGTAATAAACATATTTATTTTTATTTTAAAAACAAAAATTAAAAATTTACAATAATAGACTGAATTTAAAAAATTTTGAAAATTTTGCAAAAAGTTTTCTTATTTTTTAAATTTTTTTATACCGGCTAATATTTGGCTTGTATTTTAAATACCGACCAATATTGTATGATGTTTAAATCTAGTACAATTGACTCTCAGTTTTGTACTAATTTTAGTCTAATACGACACGTACCGACCATTACAAAACGATATTTTAAACCTTGATTACGGTGACTACAGGTTTTGCATGCTTTTGCAGCAGAGGGAGCATACTGCAACAAAGTTCGTGTGAAATATTGAATGCCTCTGATGTAAGTGCTGATATGTACTTTCCCTTTTTCGATTTTCTCATTAGTTAATCATGTTGAAAGTATAAATTCAAAATAAATGTACTGTTTAGTTTCTTGATTAAGTTAAGAGTTGTTTTGTACTCCATTCATAATAAGTGTCGTTTTAGAAAAATGCACATGAAATTTTAGATATATCCTTCTTAATACTCTCATGAATTACCTTAAAATTGTGATCTGTGTAATTAAGATGAGAGAGAAATTACATATTAATAAGAAATTGTGAGAGAAATTACATACAAATTGCCTTAAAATTATAATCTGTGTAATTAAGATGAGAGAGAAATTAAAGGTTAATTTTGGAAGTAAAATTATAAACATGCATACAAAGTCAAGAATGACACTTATTTTGAATAATTAAAATATATCTAAAACGACACTTATTATAAATCAGAAGGAATATATTGCACTGGAATCAATAGGTCAATTGATTACCATATTAAGTTCTGTTTTGCTTAGCAGCTATTTAGAAAAAGAAATCACAGAAGTAATGTTTGTAGAAAATATTAATGTTTATGCCAAAATATGAATCTCCAAGACCAAATGAAGTTTCGCAAGGTCTAATAATCTTTTCATCTGAATTTCCCTCCTGGATTTCCAATTTTGTGTATTTTTTTTTTAAGAATTACGAATATAAGTTTTTTTAAAAATAAAAAGAGTTCCACAAGAAAGAAAAATAATAGCAATTCAAAAGCAATCTATAATTGTATATCCTTATTAAAATCCTAACAACAAAAATTATTAGTCCTAATGCATGCAATAAAAATATTTAAACCACTTTTTTAAAAATATATATACGATTAACAGTTTAATCATGACAAAATTAAATAGTTCAATAAAAAAATAAAGATAAGAAAAAGTACTTAATTGTCATTATGTGTCCATTAATAATTTAATAACAATATATTATTAACTACATTATATTCATCAACAAGAATATTGAAAAGTAACCAATTGTTGTATGTTGGTAGTTTGAATAATAAAAAAGTACTTCATTATCGTATAAGTTGTCGACCGAATCCCGGTCCCAACCAACCGGCCTATTGTGCTTGCCTTACCTGCTACAAACTGGTACTGCCCAACCTAGCTAAATGCATTTCTCATATAATTCTACAGCTTTAATTTCATGGTTGTCTTCGTAAGTAATCGAACCGAGTATTCGTCTTTATTTATTCCCTTTCCGTCCTTTGTTCTTTTGATTTTCAGCAAGGGCAATGTTGTGTTCCCTCCTGCAACCCCGTAAGTTTAATTTCCTGAACATTATTTGTGAGTTGTTTGTTTTGAACTTGGGAAAGCCAAAATGTTTTGTACTCCTAATTAAGACGCATTATCTTTGATACCTGCAGCAACAATAACGAGGGAGTCTATATGGAGGTGATGTTTGACTTGACAGACCTCTTTCTTTTACTCTCTCGAGGAGGATTTGATAATTCTCTCTTGTGGTGATGACTGGTGTTTTTGGCGCTGTATGTCTTAAAAACAGGAAGCTAACAGGATAATCGACAGTTTTCGCGGAGGCGAACTGCAGTTCGTAATTGACTGGTTACTTCTCTATCTTTTCATTGTCAGATATCTCTTAGTAATTAATGTCTATTTCATAGGATTTAGCGCTTCTAACAATAAGCTTCTTCTCTTTGTGACCCGGGCCCTAAAAAATGTCATTGCAACGATAGGTATGAGGTAAGCATGAATGATATCAACAAATTGAATCGATATTTCCTTCTTCACTCAGTCGTCCTTTACTTGAATGGTTAACATGTAGCTGCGAAATGTTTCTTCAGCACGTTCAGATGCGTCTGGAGGAGATTAGACGTGAACTGGACTCCGCAGAGCGTCAGATCCCTAAGTCTGTATCAAAAATGTTGATTAAAAAATCATTCATATATGTAACCACTTCTAATTTCTAACTTATTTTACGGGGTTATTTGTTCTATAAAGTGACTGGAAGCCTTCTCCTGGGTCCGGAGGCTGAAAAGAAGATAACGATTTAGGGTCCTTGAGGAAGCGGATGCTGATCATGACTAGATGTTGGTCGTTGCAAATGTTTTTAACCCTTCAATTCCGTTTCAATAACTTAGGGTTTATGTTATTTTCTTTCTATGTATGTTATGCTTCATGTTTCTGAGAGTTGGAATGAAATTGTTAAATAAAGGAAAGAGGAAGTAGGGAAGGGAAAGTTTGTCTTATGCTTTCAGGCATGTCTGCATCTAATATTATGTACAAGGTTTATCTTGTGTTAAATCTTGTGTCTCTCTCACTCTCTATCTCTCATAGTGATATAAAGCAAAAACCTGTAATTACTCTTGTTGTTGCTTGAATTGGGAATAGAAGGAGATATTTTAGCAATGATTCCAAGTGAATTAAGAAGACAAGAAAGTTATATTGTTGATATAGGTAAATGGTTTCTATAAACAAATTACTATATTCAAACTTCTAATAAGACACTTAAACCATAAACTTTATTAACAACAAAATCATTAAGTATGTTCTTCTAATGCTACAAATCTTTAATAAGCACAATATTAAAGGAAAATAACAAGTGTGAAATGTGTGAAGCTTAAACATAATTTTGATTTATTTGCAAAATATTACACAATAAAATTTTTATTGTAATAATCTCTATGCAGATAAATGTTTCTTCATTTTATCATATGAAATCAATTAGAAAAAGTCTTATCTCTATGTCGGTAAAAGTTATTCCTTTATGACCAGAAGGTCACAGATTTAAATCACGAAAATAACTTCTTTATAAAAATACAAGGGTAAAGTTGCATACATCGATGATCCTTCTTAGACTCCACAAAGCAGGAAGCCTTGTGCACTGAGTAAGTTGACTTTTTGTTTCATATCAATAATCTAAAGTAACATTTATGTCATGTATAGGAAACCCATAGAAGAGAAGTTTTTTTTTAGTTACATAAACTCAAGCTACCATGAGAAAAAACTAAAGTACGTAAATATATCTTTTTATGTAACAAAATAATGTTTGCTTATAGTACTCGAGAAATATTTGATTTTTCTATCGGGGTTTGATGAATTGTAAGTTTAAAATTAAGCTCCAAGTTGCAAAATATTCTACTTTTATGGAATGTGACTTGTGAATAACAGTTTGAATATGCACAACATTCCTCTCAAACATCCTTTTCTTTAGAAAAAGAATATGGGGTTGATTATATCAAATTGTTGTGAACTCCAAATTTGGCTCACTATAAAATTACCTCCTAGAGTTATCAAACTTAATTAAAAAGATAAAAAGTAACTAACATTAAATGTTTTTAGTGGTTTAATTAAAAGCAAATAAAAGGTTTATCACATTGCATTTATTATTAAACGAATCAAATTTGACAAAGTCAATAATTTTACTTTAAACTTTCAAAAACTATATAATAAGGTGATGTATTGTTTTTTATTAAAAAAAAACTATAAGGTAGTGTAATGTTTCAAAGTTTACATGTATTCAGTACTTTTCTTAAAAGTGAATAATGAATATCACTTTGTTTTTGTTTTTGTTTTTGTTTTTGTTTTTGTTTTTGTTTTGTGACAAGTTGGAAACACCTTCACTATTCTTTTCCTTGTTTTCTTCTTGCACTCTTTATACTCCTGTACTTATTAATATCAATTCTCTTAAAAAATTTTCAAAATGCAAATTTTTATGGTAGTAAAAAAAGAAAAGAAAAATATTGTTGGTGCTTTTGCTTTTGCTTGGAACAATATAACTTATATGAATTTCTCTTCCAATATCACATTTATATTTAAATTCTTTTAGGAATACTAAAAAAAAGTTAGTACTTGGCTTATATTCTCAATAGTATTAATATAAAATTTCTGTGTACTTGAGATTTCCTGTTAAAAAATATATATAATAAAATTTCATATTTAATAGAAGTCTAATAACATAATTATATCTACAATACTATAGTATTATATAAGCAAAAAAAATATTTTCTTATTTTTATTAATTTTGAATATTAATACGAACAGATGAATATACGCGCACGCGCGCGCGTGTGTGTGAATTGAAAATTTAAGTTGTATTAGTTACTATAAGATATATTTGTATGAGAATGTTATCTTTTAAAATTTTAAGTTGTCATAAAATTTTAATTTAAAAACTTTTATAATAAATTTTAAATTATAAATAATTTGTTTAGAGGATGAATTAGTGTATCTTTATTTTTTTTATCAAAATACTTGCATTTATTAATTAAAAATAAAGAAAAATATTTATTTCTTTCATTTATTTCAAATTTGTACGAAGCAAAAGTTTAAATATAGTTTTGTAATATAATTTTAGATAATAATTACTAATAATAATTTAAATTCTCTAGGTGTTAGTGAGATATTAAGGATTAATTGTTAAAAAAAGTCCAAACTTTTGTTGATTTTTCAATTATAGCTCGAACTTTAAAAATTAGTAATAAAATGTTTAAACTTTCAATTTTTTTTACAATTTTAGCCCAAATTTTAAAAAATGGCAATCGAATGTTCAAACTTTCAATTTTGTTCAATTCTAACCCGACGTTATCTGTTGTTCTCCCGATGTCTTTAGCCATTTGTTTTCTGTTTGTTTGTTCTTCTGATGTCCCAAACGATTCTCGCATTACAGCGTGCTGTATCAATAAGGTCATCGTGGCTGCGTAATATGATTTAGGACATTTTTAAACTTAACGGAGCTACTAATGTCGGGTTAAAATTGACAAAAATTGAAAGTTTAAGCATTTTATTGCTATTTTTTTAAATTCGTGTTAAAATTGGATAAAATTAAAAATTTGGACATTTTATTGCTACTTTTTAAAGTTCGGGTTATAATTAAAAAATTGACAAAAGATTAGATTTTTTTTATATAACAAACTTATAGAGCTTTAAATTATAATTGTTAGTTCCATAAAATTAATGAGTTTTAATAATAGAATGATATTCTCTTTCGAATAAGAATAAAATTTCATGTTTTCTTTTTTTTTCTTCTTTTAATTTCAAAATTCTATATATGTAATACAAAAATAACTGTAAATATTTTTGTTTCATATTTGACTTCTAATTAGTTATTTTCTTGATACAAATTTTTGTTGAAAATTGTAGTATTTAGAAAGTTATGAATATTTATTATTATTTTATTTAATGCTTTGATATAATACAATAAAATTATAATATTTTAAGTACTTTATATTGTCTTTTATTTTATATTATAGTTATCATTTATATGTCAAATATGTGAAAGATAATGTTAATATAAATAATTTAATATTATTATTTCAATTTTTATTATTATAATTTTTAGAGACAAAATTGATAACTATACTGTACAATATATTAAGAGATTATTTTGCAATTGTAAAAAATTTAAAGACTTTTATAAATTTAAAAAATTATCTAAAGCAATCTAACACTCGTATCAGTACTGACACAGTATTCATAACATTGTCATTAAAAAAGTTTTCAGGAAAAAAAAACCTATAATAAGGACCTTCATCCCTCTTGACAAAACATTTTTTTATACGTAAATAACTGTAAGGGAAATCCTTTCTCAACCATTCACGTCTGGAAAATTATGAATATCGGCTATTGGAGACAAGCAGTCATAGCTAGATATAAGTTAAGTCTAATTCACAATTCAAAACAACATGCTAAAATGCAGCATGGGCAGAGCACCAAAAAGTACGGCAACCTGATAAGTTCCAGAAAAACAGGTAAGGAAATGTATAACTTGGCTATTGATTTTTGTAAAACGAATACAAGATAAGCTGGTTTCGAGGACCAGCAACCTCCCGCCTAGGGCTCACACACTCAACAATATACTCACTGCCTCCTCTCCTCGTCTATTGCTTATTTATATTAAGAATCTGATAGGAATAACAGATTCGGTTAGTTGACAACCAATCATAAGGTTGTCAGCCTCCTTCCCGCAACTAACAATATATCCGTATATATATATATATATATATTTACTATATATGTAAATTCATTGCTTAGTTGTCCTGGTTCTACCAATACTCCCCCCATCAGCTTCACTTTGTCCACAAGGTGAAAGTCGGAAAATCTAGCTTTCATGTCTTCATATGCGGATCTCCTCCTCCTCCAACTCCTCCTCCTGTTCTAGTTCTGCATCCATGGCTGCCAGAACTTGGAGCTCTAACCTTTTGCATCGGTGGCCTGGGCTGAATTTCTCATCGCATCTAAAACAAAGCCCCTTATCCTTTTTGTCTTGTAATTCACTCACCGTCAACCTCCTAAATCCTCCCCTGTTCGGACTTCTGCCTTCTACCATAGTTGGATGCCTAGTTTCCATAGTGGCCCAATTATTAGCTAACTCTTCCCTCCTTTTCTCCACAATCATGCTGTCAGTTCTAGCCCCCATATTTCCCAACCCTGTGCCTGCACCGGCGCCCCAACGGTGCCATTTTAATTCGCTCATTCTTCTGAATTTTTCCTCCACCTGTTGGGCTAGCTCCATCATCTCTGCCAAATTCCGAGGCTTAAAGATCTGTACCTCTAACCGAATCTCTTCCACCAACCCATTCAGAAATGTGCTCTCAAGCACAGCATCAGGTAACTCCGGCAAGGGGGCTGCGAGTTCCAGGAATTTACCCGTATATTCTGCCACCGTCCCCATTTGCTTCACTCCCAACAAGCGTTGACACTGTGTCCCTTCATGCGCTGGTCGAAACTTCTGAGTCACTAGCTTTTTACATTCCTCCCAGTCCACAATAGGTCGACGTCCTTCTACCCATCGGAACCACGTTAATGCTTCCTTCTCTAGACTCATCCCAACCAGTTCCATCTTCTCTGCCTCCGAAAACCTCCCTACTGAAAAAAATCGCTCCACACGGTAGATCCACCCATCGGGATCATCACCGCTGAAGATGGGCATTTCAATCCGTCGGGTGCGACAGTCCCGCCGGAAGTCGCCATGTCGCACGAACCCAGGAGGTGGGTCACCGCGGTAGCTGGCTTCATTGCTCCAAGCGTTGCTCTCAAAGTGTTCCTCCGGCGCCAAGGGAGCCTTTCCTAGCTCTCTCCTTTGACTGGGCTCGGGTTGGAGTTCTTTGGGTGGGCGCTCATCGGGTCGGGGCTCCATAGTGTCGCCCTCAGTCTTTTTCCATGTTTGCAACACCGACATCATCATACTTCTTATTTCGGACCTCAAGCGTTCACCCATTTCGCGATTCACCTTCTCCATCTTCTTCTGGAGCTCCAAGCCATGTTCATCCATACGCCTCTGCCAGTCCTGAGTGGAGCGACTGAGTTGCTTCTCAAACTTTTGGTGAGCTTGACTGATCGATCTCTGTATCTCCTCCCCTTCTCTACGCCTCTCTTCCCGAAGGAGCTCTAAATCCTTCTCAATACCGTCCAACCTATTATCAGCTTTCTTGGCAGCCATTACCGAGGATCAACTGCTCTGATACCAGTTGATAGGTTCCAGAAAAACAGGTATGACGAAATAGGTATTTGCTATAGATTTCAGTAAATGAATACAAACGATAATCTGGTTTACACTTGTCCAAAATTTATTATTCTAAGACCAAAAACATCTTTTTGAATTTTGATCTCAACTATATCAAACTAAATATTTATTATGTTAAGAAATTTTAAATAATAATCATAATTCTTTTAGTTTATGTGCCAACTCTCAAATTATTAAGATATCGACATTCGATTTTCATCTTTATCAACAAAACCACAAAATGGACCAATAAATACCAGTATTAATTTGTAAAAGATTTTAAGCCTATATTTAATTATTTCACAGTCAAAACATAGAACTAGCACAAACATTAGTGGGGTATCTGAGTTAATCGATTAGAATAACAGATGATAATAAGGTATTATATTATTAACTACAATCCCTACTTATTTAATTGATGATAATACAATAGCATTTTCTTCTCTCTCCATAGATATCTCAAATTGCAAGCTAATTCTAAGTTCCTGAGATTTGGTTACAAAAAATAAATGAGTAAATAAATTAACAGCCACACCTTTTAACTTATTGGTATGGTAGCATTGCCATCCACTAACAAAGATCATCTAGTAATAGAATATTTGTTTTCATATCAAAAATAGATGTTATATAATAAAAATACAAAGAAGTCTAAGTTTAGTTAAACGAGATTAGGAATGCACCACTCCTAATTAAAAGAATTTGGAGATTGTTTAGTGACAAGAAATCTTTATGGGTTAGATGGATGCACACTTACCATTTGAAACAATAGGATTTTTGGACTTGTAAGCCAAGACAAGATGCTTTCTAGATAATGACTCATTTGCTGAGATTAAGAGCACAAGTGAGGGATTGGTTTTAAAACTAAATTAGAATATGAATCCAACAACAAATTCTAGATTGATAGATGGAGTGATCTACATTGGTGGAGCAAGATAGGTTCCTTCATCTAAACATACACATTCTATTATAAGCTGCAGTGAAAGAAGTGATCTTGGATAATGATTTTAGCATTGATCAATAGACCAAAAAGAGCTTGACAATTTTGTTATAAGGGAAATTAAGAGCCTCTTCTTTAGGTGATTGTATATATAGGCTAAAAAATGCACTATAATATATGCTAATAGATTGTGCAAATATTTCTTAAGGTAAGGTATGTAACTGTCCCATGGTTCAAACTTGTAAGGTTCCTTCAAGCAATTCAAAAAACAAGTTTTATTTTCTGGTTAGCAATTCATAAGAGACTATCTACCAAAGATAGAATAATTCTTTCCATCTCATCTGTAGAATGTACTTTATGTAACTCCTTAACTAAAACAAATGATCATCTTTCTTTAGTTATGAGTATACATGACATTTATATAGGAGTCTGCTCAACCTATTCTCCTTAACTTGCTCAGTCTCAACTTGGAAGGAGATGGTAGATTGGATGTTACAAAGAAGATGGAGTGACCATAAATAAGAAGTCATATTCAAGCTCATATTTACGAGGCTAGTGTCTGAAGTTTAGAGGGAAAGGAAATATTGATTGTTTCAACATCACACCAAACAATAAGAAACTCTTTACCAAGAGCTACTTTAGTGGAAAAGAATGAATGTTGTGATGCTCTATCATTAAGGGCTAGAGGGTTAGCAAATCTATTATGAATATTCTCCAAAGAACTATGGCTAACAAAAGGTTGATCAAATTTATGTGCAAGATAGCAAAGTAGAATGCAGAGCTCACCTTTCATTATGAAAGAAACAAAAGAACATTTCAAGATTTTTCTAAGGATATTCTTGTATTGCTATACGATAGGCTAAACACTACCATAATGCAAATTATGGCCCATTAACTCCAGAATTATGCAATTAAATTATACTATCCATATGATCACTTTTGATAACCACTAGCTAGTTCTCCAAATTCACATTAATCCAACAAACGATCCACAAATAGAATCAACTATAACTAACAATATATAGCGAAACTATTTCCATTTTCATCATTAAATTATATGTATGTACATATACTACTCAAGCAAGTAATAAAAAGCCAACACTTTTAAAGGTGAACTTAAGAAAAATCTTAGCTAAACTCTATTACAGAGAAAGAAGAAACTTGGAGTGGATGAGCATGTAGTTGGTTATTTCTATATCAATATTGAATTACCACAAGTGCACGATGTAACTGTTGCTAGCATAGACAAGTATGAGTTGATCCCACAAAGACTATAATACTAGTAATTACCTTTTTTTCTATTTTCTAGCTACGAATTAGAATTTAGATTTAAATTAAAATTAAAGATAAACAAATAACTAAATTAAGAATCAACAACTACGATCTCAAGATAAGTAAAATATGAAGAAAACTCTATATCAAATAGTAATGTCAAGGTGACGAATCCCCTAAGAATCTTTAGATTATTAACCTTTTATCATGCAATCATATTATCAAATATTAGGCCATGAAAATTCCTATCTTATATTTATAACACTGTCGAGACTATTAACAACTAATCCATCAATTAATTAACATAAATATTTCTAGTTAAAACCTCTAAAATTGCTTTATTGATTTATGAATTCTACTATTAGGTTTGACTCTAATCTAAAGGATTTATATTGACTTATTTCTAGGTTTGTAATCAACTCTTTTCAATTATGGTTAATCTATTCATGCATAAGGACGTCTCACCCTCAATCATATGAAATCAAATCATGTACTAATATTCTAGATATATTAGAACAAGCATAAAACACATAATTGAACAACAATAATCAATATATTTGCATTGAATAAAAGATTAAAACATATTGTTATCCTAAAATAAGGTTCAACACACCTAGACAATAAACACGTTTAGTTACTCATAATAGAAAACAAAATCAAAGATAAACATATATAAAAACTAATAGAAAACAAATAGTTTATAATTAAATCCCCCCTTTTCTCCTATTGGATCTTCTAACAAGTTTGAGATTTGATGTTGTAATCTACGGGATCTCTTGATATATTCTTTGTGTTTTCCTCGCCTCTTAATCAAAATCATCTTCTCTCTAGATATTTCATGTCTAAAATCTGCTGCAAAAATCGACTGTCCTCAATTTACCTTTGCTCACATCCTTTTATAGTAAATTTTAGGGTTTTTAAGAAATACATGGTTATTTACACAGATGTATGAAAGATCGTGTATAATCAACAATAACTAAATTCGTGATTCAATATGAGCACAGAGACTTACAAGTACATGGGCATTGATTGGTTATTTTATACCAATATTAATTTTACTGCAAGTGCACGGTGTAGTTGTAACTAGTACCAGCAAGTATAAGTCGAATCCCACAAAGACAATAAATCCTAGTAATTTCTCTTATCCTATTATCTAGTCTACAAATTTAATTTTGTTTTTAATAAAGAAAACAAAACTTAAACAATTAAAATAGACTAGGAAACAATATCGAGAAGTGAACAAGGAAATCACTTAGAAAATAATCAATATTAAGAATTAGTGCCTAGGTGATGAACCCCCTAAAACCATTATAATATTAAACTTTTATTATGCAAATGTTTTATTGACTATTGAACTGTGGAAATTTCTATCATATGCTAATAACTCACTTAAGATTACTAACAACTAATCATGGGTTTATCAACTGAATTATGCAGGTTAAAGTTTATAAGATTGATTTATCGATTTGCAAATTCCGCTATTAGTTTTGACCTTAATCCAAATGATTTATGTCCATCTATCTCTAGGTTCGTAATAAACTCTTTTCAATTACGGTAGATCTATCTATATATAGGATTTCTCAATCTCTATATTATGAAACCAGATTATGTACTAATAGTCCAGATCTATTAGAACATATATTAATCACGTAATTGAATCATAATAGATCAATCGAAATAATTGCATTAGAATACAAAATCAAAACATGTTATAGCACAAACTATGGTTCATCACACCCAGATATTAAAGATTTTTAATTAAACATGATAGAAAATGAAGTCAAACATAAACAAAAAGAAAAACGAATAGAAAACAATGAGTTCATAATTTTAAATCTCCTTTCTTTTCTATCAAATGTTCTTGCAAAGTATAGGTTTGATGTTGTAAACCATTGGATCTGTTGATGATTTCTTCGCGATTTCCACGTCTCTGGATCAATAACTCCCCTTCTAAATTATCTTTATCTCTAGAATTGCCTCTAAAAGTCTCCTCTAATTTGCCTCCACTCATGTCCTTTTATAGCCAAATTTAAGGTTTCTATGACATACATGGTCTAAGGTATGGAACCTGTATCAAATTGCTTATCTCCAAAAACACTTAAAATCATAACTTTACAAGTTTTGAGAGACTTACACGGCCACATACATAATTGTGTATCCCTAATTGCTTCGAATCTTTTTTTATGCCACAATTTCACCTAAATTCATCTCCTTTTGATCTATGAAGGCAATTATAACTTATAAATGCACCCATAGAAAATTAAGTACCAAATATATAACAAAATTACAAAATATCAAGCAAAATACATCAAATATGGGTGAATAAATATAGTCTAATATGCATCTATCAAACACATTCAAACTTAAGCTTTTGCTTATCTTCAAGCAAATCATAATCAAAATTATAAATTTTACAACATTTATCCTTCATTAATCTTAACTTGTCGATTTATACTATACATCATCATATCATCATCATCATCATCACCCAGTCCGAAATCCCACAATGAAGCAGGGTCTGGAGAGGTCCGATAGTACGCAGCCTTACCCCTACATAGTAGAGAGGCTGTTTCCGGTGGACCCACATGCAAATGAGACAATATACGAATGATGCAGGTAACAGAAACAATTCATAAAACAGAAAATAAATGAAAAGACAAGTAATGGGGAAATAAAAGCACTAAATAGAAATAATAATAAAAATACTCAAATCTCAAGATATA